>JAOXYD010000136.1:28626114-28642888 GCA_028565735.1 Pinacopodium congolense | reverse complement strand
AAATATTATAAAAGTCACCTAAAATAATTTTAGTAATAATTATTTTATTGATCTTATATTATGAATTATACATATTATTTTATATGTATTATTATAAGAATATATTTTTAAATTTATTAATATTATTTGTATTTAATAATAATTAAATAATTTAATTATATTTATAAATATTATGTAAAAATATTTATTTATGATATTAACCTATATTAAAAAATTTTGAATAGGTTATTAATTTAACATTTTCATATTTTCAGTTAAGTGACTAAGCGTTGAAATTTTTTTATTTGAGTTATTAAAGTTTAAAAAATTAATCAAAAAAGGTAAAAAAAAGTTGTAGTGGGTCGGGTCGGATTTGGGTTGCCGAGTTGCATTGAGTCGGGTTAATGACGACTTTAGTCTTTTTCATTCAACTGATTAACTTTTGAAACGTTAATTACTCAATTGAAAATTTTAAAAGCTTTATCACTTAAGTGAAAAAAAGTGAAAACGTTGATCGCATAATTGACCATTAACCCTTAAAAGTAAATAGTCATTTGTATTTAATGATAGACCTGTTACTTTTGCATCATTGATACCATGATAAACTTTTGAAGATTAACTAAAGATTTAAAGAGAGCTTGATAGACAAGATGAGAAGAGAAAATTTGAGGGTGGTGAGAGAAAACAAAAGAAACAAAGGAGAGTTTCAAAGCAAAAAAGAAAGAGAGAAAGGAGGAGAAGATGAAAAGAGTGAAAAAAAAAAGACAATTGGAAAAGAAAGAGAGTTTGATCACAAAAGAGTCAATTACATCACGACACCCTGTGATTTTAAGATTTTTCATATATCCCCTGTGGTTTATAAATTGCACTAGACCCTCATGTAATTTGATACACTTTTCACCTTATTTTCCTGTTGTTAAAAAAAATAGGCCCCACTAATAATTGTTGATGTGGCATTTGACATGGCACCTAATGTGGAAGACATACTAATGTGGCAGTTGATATAACAAGGAGTATAATAAAATTTCCTTCAAAATTTGAGGGATGTGTGTGTAATATTTTCAAAGTTAAAAGAAGTAAAATGAAATTTAATTAAATTATAAGGGGCAAAATATAATTTATTCTATTTTCCTTTCTAAAATTTATATTTATATTTATAATATTTATGTTAAAGATAATATTAAGATAAAAATTTTAGAACTTTGACTAACTAAAATAATTATTTAAGAGATATGTATTTTAATATTTTTACTTCACTATACATATGAATTAATAAATAATCAATTAATATTTTATGTCAATTTTTAACTTTAGTAGGCTATTGTCTTTCTTTTTAAATTCAATTGCATGAATCTTCATTGTGTGATAATTTTTTTGGATATGTATAATTATTTTTATTTTTATTTTCACTAATTTATTCAGTACTTTAAAATTAAAGCATGTATTTTTTTTTTTGCATTTGTAATCATTAATTTTATTTTTATTAATTTTCATAAGTGATTTTACCTAGTTAATTATTTAAATATCTAAATTTTAATAATAAAATAATTTTATTTATTTGAAATTTGTTGAAGGTTTTACTTCTTAGTTTTTTTACAAAAATAATTGTTTTTAACTTTTTTAAAACTTTTAAAAAAGTATTGCAAAATTAATGAAAATCTCATTTTGATTACTATTGATATGAAAATTTTAATAGAACTATGATATAATAACAATATATTTGAACCTATTTAACAAAACAATATATGTGACCCCTAAATTTAATTTTAGAGTTTAATATAATTTTATAATTTAATGCAGTAGTTAGATTTTAGTTAATTGTAAAATATTAAAAAAAATTTAAATGTTACCAGTTTCTAAAATCTTTTTTACACATTAGATTCTTTTAAACAAATCTTAAAAAATATTATTATATCTTAAAAATTTTTATTTTAAAGCATTTAAAAGGTAAAAAGTATCATATTTAAATGTTTTACAAATTTTAAATTTTCTAAAATTTTAGATTACGTGCAATACATATAAAAAAAATTTAAGTACATGCTTTAATTTTAAATTACTAAATAAATTAATAAAAATAAAAATAAAACTATTATACACATAAAAAATATCTCACATTGAAAATACATGTAATTGAATTTGAAACGAATGGTAATAGCCTATCAAAGTAAAAAATGACCAAAAAATTATTGATTAATAAAAAAATTACTAATTGATTATTTATGAATTTATATATATAGTGAAGTAGAACTATTGAAATATATCTCATTGAAATAGTAATTTTATTATTCAAAGTTCGAAAATTTTTATCCTAATATCATTTTTAATATAAATATTATGAATATAAGTATACATTTTAGAAAAGAAAATAGAATAAATTACACCATGTCTCCTATAATTTAGCTAAATTTCATTTTACTCCTTTCAACTTTAAAAATATTACACACACATCCCCTGTATTTTGAAGGAAATTTCATTGTACTCTTTTGCCACATCACTTGCCATGTTCATCGTCATGTCACTAACCACTTCAACATGTCTTTCACGTCAGATACTATGTCAGATATCACGTCAACAACCGTTAGTAGAGCCTACTTTTTTTAACAGTAGAAGGTTATGATGAAAATTGTATCAAATTGCAAGGAGGTCTAGTATAATTTATAAACCACAGGGAGTATATGAAAAATCTTAAAACCACAGAGGGTTGCAATGTAATTGACCCTTTACAAAAATGAGAGGTGTCAAGTTAGCTTTTTTATTCTCGTCAACCTATGTTTGTACTCATGTACAAAGAAGCATGTGGTAATACTAACAAACTTAACCCTTCTTTACCAACTATTTTGTTTCGTTGTTGCAGGAGTTTGCAAATGTGTTTTCCGAGGAACTGAGTGATCTATCACCTATTAGATGGATATAACATTAGATTGATTTCCCCTTTGGAGTGCCAATTCCAAATTGACCAGGCTTTCAAAGTAATCTAAAAAAGACAAAGGAACTTCAAAAGAAAGCTGAAGAATTAAAAACCAAGGGATATATGAGGGAAAGTATGAGTCCTTGAGCGGTTTCAGTACTTTTAGTTCCGAAGAAGGATGGATCTTGATGAATGTAATCCTAAAAAAATATTATCCCATACCTAAATTATACGACATGCTAATGAATTGTGTAGATCTTTGATGTTTTCTAAAATTTCTTTGACGAGTGGATATCATTAAATAAGGATGAGAGAGGGAAATAACTTGAAATTTGCTTTTAAAACTAAACATGGTTTATATAAGTGATTGGCCATGCCTTTTAGACTCATTAATGCAATGACCATATTTATCAAACCAATGAATCATATTTTGCTTGAATTTATTGGTAAATTTTTTATATGAGCATATTGAACATTAGCATGTTGTTTTGACTGTTTTATGCGCTGAAAGATTGTTTTGGTAATCTTAAGAAGTGTTCTTTTTGCATCGATCAAATTATGCTTCTTAGTTATATTATTAGGGTAAAAGGAATATAGATTGATGAGAGGAAAAGGTCAAGGCCATTAAAGATTGACCTATACCAAAATTACTAACTAAAGTAAGGCGTTTTTATGGATTAGCTATTTTTTACAGGAGATTTGTTAAAGACTTTAGTAACATAGTCATTTCATTGACTGAAGTAATGAAGAAACAAATGGGTTTAAGTGGGGAAAAGAGGAAAATGAGACATTTTTTATCATTAAAGAGAAATTATTTAGGCTCCTTATTTGTTTTACCTGACTTTTTAAAGATGTTTGAAATTGGATGTGATGACTTAGGCATAGGGATTGGAGTTGTTTCAATGTAAGAGAAGCATCCGGTTGCTTATTTCAATGAGAAATTGAGTGGTGTAACACTTAATTGTCCCATATATCATAAAGAGATGTATGCGTTGATGCAAATGTTGGAGACATAGCAATATTACATTTAGCTTAGGAAGTTTACCATTCAGACATACCATGAGTCTTTGAAAATTTTGAAGAAGCTAAGGGGATGTTTAGTTGGATTGTGACTTGTAATTTTTTATTGTGGTTATTATATTTTATATTTTGTATAGGTTATTGTGTTTTTTTCGATTTATATGCTATATTAATATGCTTTTTTATCGATTTTTGTATTTAGAAAAACAGAAAACTAAAAAAAAAACTAAAGCTAAACTAAACGTGGCCTAAATAAACTTAATAAAAGACACTTTAAATGGATGGAATTTATTAAGTCATTTTCTTATGTTATAAAAAATAAAAAAGCTAAGGAAAACGTGGTCACAAATGTATTGTCTTGCAAGTATGCCCTTCTTTTACACTTGATGCAAAATTGTTGGAATTTAAGTTCATCAAAAAATTATATGCTAAAGATAGTGATTTGCTAATATGTTTAGGGCTTGTAAAAATATGCCTTTAAGAAGTTTTAACTTTTATGGGCACGAGAGAAGCTCATGGGGTGGATTGATGGGTTACCCTGGCATAAAAAAAAATCTTAGACATTCTAATTAAACATTTCTTTTGACCATACATGAAATAAGATGTTGAGAGAGTTTGTTGCCATTGTGAAGTCAATAAAGGGGCTAAGTTGAAGGTGTCAACCCATAGTTTATATATACTATTGCCTATTTTTAGTTATCGTAGGTGAATTTATTTATGAACTTTGCATTGGAATTGCCTAAAAGTATGAAGGATTAGGATTCTATTTTTATTGTTGTTGACAGGTTTGGTATGATGACGCATTTCATATCATATCACAAATGCAAATACAAGAGTTGATGTAAGACGACTCCTACTTGGTTCTGTCGAAACATTTCTGTACACATTACTCGCAATACTAGTGTCTTTCACCAACCTCCACATAGTGGTGAGGACCGAACAAACTCTTAATATTTTTCGTGATAGTATACCATGGTGGTGGCTAAATCAGCAGAGTAAAAGGAAGAAAAAGAAGATTCGAGAAAGACAAAAGTTTTCTAGTTTTTTTTTTCTTCTGCATCTTCGCATCTTCTCAATTCGTTACAAACTTTTATGTGCGGCTTATTATACAAGACATTATCTCTTCCTAATATAAATAAACCAAACAATCATTTGCAAACACGTGTTTCTAAAATATTAAAGACCCATTCATAGAAAACGACGATATATTCTTATATTATTTGATAAAATTTCTTTGGAGATAATTCGAGACAAGGTGGATATTTGTTAAGTGACTTTGATTTGTAGCCATTATCAAAGTTTAACTCTTACCCAACTTTTAACACATTTGTTAAATAAATTAGTAGTTAATAATTTCCTATTTTAAGGAATGGAGTTTCTAATCCCATTAAATTTTATTATGATCTAAGTTGGTTTTCAATTTTGTTATGGAAGGATATTATTTAGCAATATTTGTTCTTCAGTTAAATATTGAGAGAGACATCTTTCTCAAAAATATATATTATTTATCCTTCTTGTTTGTTTTTTAATACACTGGAACTATAGCATATCGATCCTAAAACAAACACTTTCAAAAGCTTCAGAACAACTGCATACCTTCCATTGACCATTGCAAGCTTAACCTTGGAAATTTTCCTAGTAGGAGCACTCCTTAAAACTATGTCTTATTTCACATCAGTATCATAATGTCCTATAAGACTCTCAGAATGAAACTTCTCCAGAAAATAATTCAAATGAAATTTTGTGATACGGATATCATGTGCCTCTGGCCTTTTAGTAAGTTATTTCAAACACAACATTTAGTGATTTATAAATAAATTATCAATTCATTTGATAAAAAATTCTAAAATTAGATTGATGTTTTGTATTATTAAAAACTATAAAGAAAAAAGATCAATTTTAATTTTAAGGCTTCAATCAATATTTAAGTCAGATCCTAACGTTTTAAAATATTTAAAAATAATTATAATATTTTAGAAATATTAAAAAAATTCTAATATTTTAAAAATGTTAAAAAATAACTTTGATCTGATATTGGATTAAGGCCTTGTTTATTTTGGTTTTTATTTCTTATTTTGATTTTCTAGTTTTTTAAATATAAACATCATTAAAGAAAATACAATTACTAATACAGCACAAAAATCGATAAAAAAAACATAATTACTAATACAAAAATACAACAATTATAATACAAAATCATAATTTACAACCCAACTAAATAAGGGGTTGTATTTAAAAGTTTTTAAATATTAAAATTTTTTTGAATGTTTATAAAATGTTATAATTTTATTTAAACATTCTAAATTATTATGATTTGACTTGAGCATTGATAAAAATGTTAAAGCCTAAATGATAGTTTTTTATCCTAACTATATTGACCTGAATTTCTTAAATAAGATGTAGGATAAAAAAAAAAAGACTTCATTAACGGAAAGAAAATACAATGGGTGGTAACAGGTGGAGTTACAGTTACTGGGCAGTTATTAGTAACTGACACACCCATGTTCTGTTTCGTAACAGAAGTCACTACCACTGTGGAAGGTGTTTAAAGAATAGAATCTCATACTTTGTCGATATTCTCAAACATAACATTTTCGTAAAAACGAAAAAGAGGTTTCCACTGGCACCATCTCTTTTCCCACTACATAGATCCCTCTTTTATCATCTCGTCTCTGATTGAACAGATCTGATCGAACAAAACCCATCTGGTAAGTTGTTTCCTTTCTGTTTTTCATGTGCAGTTGTGTTCGTTAATGTTTACTGGTTTTGATAAATTTGGGTGTGAATATTGAAGAGCAACATGGAAGGAACAGTTTTTACGCCATCACTCGAAGGAATGAAGCACATCAAAACTGAAGAAGGCCACATGCTCACTAAACCTTTCTTGGATTGCTGCAAACTGATCTTGCCTGTTATTGGTTCTTTTCTTCAATCTTTTTTTTTTCTCGTCATTTTGCTTCTCTTCATGATTTAATTCAACTTTTTTCTTTAATTTGTGGTTGATCCAATAATGATTAGATAAGTTTGGAGCTGCTATGACCCTCGTTAAAGCCGACATCGGCGGTAACATTACGGTGAATTCTTAATGCAAATCGCTCTGTTTCTCTCTGTTAATGGTTCTTACTTGTTAGTGCTGATTTGGGTTTTTTCGGGTTTACTCTTATAGCGGTTGGAAACCAAGTATTTGACCAATCCAACCAAATATAATCACTTATACACAATGGTTGAGGAGGAGGTACAAGTCAAAACGGCCAAATCTTCTTCTAGCTGTACCAATGGTCTTCTTTGGCTCACCAGGTCTTGTGACCCAATTGATTCAATTCTTTTTAGTGTTTATGGATGAGGGTTCATCATGAATTGGGAATTAGAGTATCCGTTTTCTTATGATCAATGTGTGAATGTCACGCTGTTCCTTACAAATCCATATTGGAGTTTGGTGAATAGTCCGCAGTGTCTTCATTGATTGTTAAATGGATTCTCAGTTACTATATATTCTTATAGATTATCATATTTATGGATTACTCAGGGCAATGGATTTCTTGGTGGAACTTTTCCGCAATTTACTTGCACATCCAGATTGGACGATGTCACAAGCCTGTCAAGATTCGTATTCGAAGACATTGAAGAAATTCCATGGCTGGCTTGCTAGTTCAAGTTTTAGTGTAATGTTTCTAATTCTATTCAATTCTATTTTGGAATTCAACCTTTTGAGACCTTGAATTTTAGCTGATTGGCCACAGCATAGCAGTTTTTGTAAGTTACGTCTTTTTGACTTTGCCTGAACATTGATAAGGACAAATGTCTTCCTTCTTTGCGCATATTACTAATTTTGTCTTTGAATTTAACATTCAATTCTTTTCAATATATTTAGTCACTGGTATAAAACTTTTAAGTTTGTTTTTGTTGTGAAGTTACTAATGCATTCATGGTACTTGAAGTTTTATGTTCTTTAATCTGGGGTCTGGATAAGAGTCTTCTACAAGGATTCCTGTCAGTGCAAAATATATTTCAAGCAATAGGAGATATTATTGCAGATGTTTGTCTATTGCTAAAACGTTGTTTATATGCTGTGAATTTGGTTGGCACAAAAATTTCTCTCTCACAACATCGTGTGATGAGTTGCAGGTTGCCATGAAGCTTGCTCCAGATAGGAAGAAGTTCATGGAAGTGATTGCTGGTTCAGGTGATGCTGGCGCTGATATGGAAAATTTTTGTTCGACCTTCCCTCCATTTCTTGAAGAGAATCACAAGTTCCTGGTAAGAGTCTATGGAACTAGATGGCTTCGTTTGAGATTGTTGATGCAATTGTAAGTGGCCTTGAGTTAGGTTCTTGTATAAAGCTAGGGTATAAGACTATGAAATAGGTGTAGCCTCTCATTTTTGTCCATTTTTCCTTTTTTTATATCATAGCTTGTGGTCTTCACCACTGCCATTCTAAACTAGGTTAAGTCAACTGTCAACTACACATGCCAAATGAGGACTGGATTGAACTCCTCCAAATAAAAGAATAAGAACACTAGAATTAAAAACTTATAGGAGAGCTAAGGGGCAGGAAGTTTTAGGGTAACCATGAGGGGTTTGGCTTGATAGTAGTAACATAAGAGTACCTTGATGTCCAGAAAGAGAAGGGAGTTTCATTGTGCAAGTAGATAATCCTTTGTTCCCAGGCCTATCATCACCGTACAGTCACCAATGGTAAATTTGCATGCAGGCTAGTGTTGGCTTGGATGATATGAAAGCTTCATAGATGATGATATATTGGTGATGCATGCTTGGTGTTTCTGCTACTATAGATGATGATATCCCACCTTTCATCAAATTTGACTGAGGAAGACTCGGCGTGAGTATGACTTGAGAATAATATTTTCTTTCACAAGGGTGGAATTATTGGGACATTAAAGATTACTGGTCTATCGAATTTTCTAATGTTTACTTAATTTGCTTTATAATGTTTAATTTATCCTTGTTCACTTAGAACAATCAACTGCCCTTTTCTGCATCATTTACTAAAACAGTAATCCCATTATTTCCTATTCTAGCAAAACCGCCCATCAGAGCCATCGTTAACCATTGATCGTTAAGGCGTATTCTCAAATTACCAATATCTACCGCTGTGACAATAGGCGCGTGATTTGGTAATACGCCAATTTGTCCACTATTAATGGATAAAATGATTTCTTTCACTTCTAAATCCCAAACAATTCGATTCGGGCAGTAAACAAAGGTTTAAGGTCATTTCTTCAAGTTCAACTTATCAAGCTTCGGATTGGATGATGCTTCCCAAATTTGTCTTTCATTACTAGCGATGAACATACCATAAATAAACATTCCTCTATTGGAATTGAATCCCTGATATAAAGGCTAGATGTTGAAATTTATGTTGGCGTTGAAGAAAGTTGATCCATATAAATCTTTGGGAAAATCTTATATACAAAATTGACATGGTCCTATGGTTAGGCCATAGAATTGAATGATATTTTTGAAAGGGCTTGCAGCCACTCATGATCAATTTTGGAAGGATAATGTGAGAACTAATCAATCTCAAGGAAAAAAAAGTAAGAAATTTTGTTTTTTTAATCAGAAAATATAAAAGTTTCATAAAAATTAAAAAATGTTGTCACTTTTACATCAATCAACAAAAACTATAAAATCAAGTTTTTATGTTACTTTTATGTCATAACAAATCAATGGCATGGCAATGAACTGATGTTAAAAAATATTAAAGAAAAAAATGAAAAAAGGAATATAAAATATTTAATCAACTAATAAAATAAACTTTAGAAGGTGACTACAGTAATTACTTTATATATGTTGTGGTAAATAGTAAACTTAAGACCATGATAAAGGATCTTATAGTTTATTTGAACTAATTATAAAAATAAAAATAAATAGCATAAAACTTTTATCCAATGTCCACAAATCACCATAGATATTTATCCTATTTGTAAACCAGTTAACGAGAAGAAAAAGGCATAAACGAACCATAATTAAAATACCAACGAATAAAAGAATACATAGTAAAAGAAAAAAAAGGGGTAAATGTACTGAAACTCTATATTTTAAATTTTCTATTTCAATTTTCATGTTTTAAACTTATTTTTCTATATTATTATTCACCTAACATGTAATTGTTTTTGTCATATTTTCTTTATTATTTATTTATTTAGTTAAAATAACGCAGTATTAAAATTATTAAATTTAAATAATTTTATTTTAAAATTATAAATAGATAGAAATTTTTTTTAAAAGAGTTCTTTATAAGCCTAAAAGGAGACCTCTTTTTAGGAGAGCAAAAGAAAAAAAAAGCTTTAAATAAATTTAAAAAAAAACACTTTAAATAAAAATTTACCTGAAAATAGATGAAGCTCAATATTTTTAAGGTTGACTTCCGTGAATCTCCTCCAAAACTGGGAAGAATGTACGGTTCAACTTATGAAGAAAGATTGACCAAGCAACAAAATGGAGGTCTAAGGGCTATTTTCCAAATATAGCAACAGGAAATATTTAGGCCATCTACTAGTTTTGATTACAATGCATCAAAAACAAATTTCAGGAAATTTTTTTTGTTGAGATTTTCCCTCTAATTTTCTTGATTGTACATTTCAACAAACAAAGCAGTCAAGAATTGTAAGAGTAAATTCCAACTCTTTCTTTTTATTTTTGTTTGCCATATACATGCATGGATTTTTCTGACAAAAGGGAAAGAGGGCTTGGAGGGATCAACACCTTCAACATGAACCCGACAGAGAATGTTTGATTTGAAAGTGATATCATCTTCTTCACTTGTTTTTCTCTCAAGGTCTGCTTTTCTGCAAAAACTGATAGATTCGTATATTTCATGCAAAAGTCAGACTAAGTTCTATCTTTCTTTTTACCATTACAGGTTTTTTTGTACATTTTTTGTTTTATCCTGCAATTCTGGAGAGGAAGGTTTCTGGTGGAAGGAGCCTAGTTTCTGCAAAATGTCAACAAAAGTGAAAGGTCTCTTGAAGGGTCTAAGATACATCTCTCAAATATTTGGTACGTACAAACTTTACTTCTTAAAAGAAAAGAAGGAAGCCAACTTCATCTTGCACCTTAAGGTTGTTTAAGTGATGAACTGCGGCTCCAATTTTGCAGAAGAAAAAGAACCAGAACTGCAAATTGGATTACCCACAGATGTGAAGCATGTTGCACACATTGGAATGGATGGTCCCGATGCAAGTAAGCCAAGTTGGGTATGTATCGTTTCTTTTCATTGGTTCATCATCATCATCATCATCATCTTCTTCTTCTTCTATATCTGAAGACGTGATCCCCCATTTCATGCTGACATGCAGATGAATGAGTTTCAATCTGAAATGTCAAGTGGACCTTTGAATTCCTTGGAAGAAGTCAACCGTTCAGCGATTCCCCGTCCCGAAGGTCTCACATTGTTTCTTTCCCTTTTCATTCCTTTTACGTCAGGATTTGTTGGTGACCCATTTGCCTGTATAGATGCAAGCCAGGCTGATTCTGGAAAGAAGAAGCACAGGTCAAGACGTCCAGCAAGCACAGGTGATGGCCCCTCCGATTCTCCAACCAAAAGGAGCTCTGATGCACCAAGGCATTCCAGGCGTCACCGTTCTTCAAACAATTCAATGGACTCAACGAACAGGGATTCAGACAGCGTTCGGAGCAGAGACGGCGGTAGCACCAGGAGCAGAGATGGTGGTAGCAACAGGAGCAGAGATGGTGGTAGCAACAGGAGCAGAGATGGCCGAACCTCAAGACGGCACCAGAGTTCGAATGGTGAAATGCAGTCGCCTGCTCGTGACCAACCCTCCATTCCAAAACATTCTCGTGTAAGAAAGCCTAAAGGTACCTCCTCGAAACAACATAGATCAAAAGATGCAGAAGAGGGAGACCCTTCAATGGATAATGGCTCTGAAGAGTCTCGAACTGGTTATGGAACAAAGAGCACTGCAGGCCACCTATCTTCAGTTTTGGAGGCATATAAAGAGGAAGAGGAGTAGAGGGTATTCACATTCAGTTGCAGATATTGTATATTAGAGATTCAAACATTTATAATCCTCCATAGATGAAGGTGTTATACTCTATGATTCATTGTTGCTAAGAATTTTCTTGTCACAGACAGACAGGCATGTCTATCTTAAGAAAAACATCCCCGTTCTGTTTTCCAAATTGAGAAGCATGAAGACAAACATGTCAGGTTTGGTAAGAAAATGCAGAACTTCTCCACAACCAAATTACACAATCAAGGCCTAAGCTTTAGCCCTCCAATCACTTCACAGCTTTGACATTTCCATGTTCATACAAATATTTATGATGGTGTATTATTAGACGACTATAGAGCACTCATTCTCTTTTTCTTTCATTTCTATCCATTATGAGCAGCAAAACAATGGTAAAAATATTATCACATAAACAACAATTGAAGTCCAAAACATACAGATATATTCACTTCCCACATCAACAAAAGTTAATGTTCACAGGCCAGAGACTCTTAGTACATACATCGTATATACGGCACATCATCTCGAAATTAAGGTACAGCATTGTCTAGTGCTTTCGTAGCGTAATGAAAGGAGTAGAACTTAGATGTGGTGCTACTTTTAGTAATGAATCATCACCTTGTGAACTGGGTGGCAGTTTGTTTTCTATAGGAGTCAGTGGGAGAGGGATCAATGGGGAATGAGTCACACACTGGGTTTCTTTGGCATTAATACTTTCCTCTAAAGGGTAGAGGTTCTCTTTTGATGCCATTATCCTTGAATCTGTCAAATGTTTCTCAGTTTCAAGTATCATCTGCAAGCCTTTTTGAAGTGGCGAGTTTTCCTTGTTTGCAGAAGCTGTAGTGGGATTTCTCATATGTTGAGAAATCTCTCTGTAGTTCCCACAAAGTGTGAAAATATTTTGTATCCTCAACCTTCTGCTCTCCTCCCCTGACTTTAAGTCTGACAGATTTGGCGTCTCAGATTTCTGTGGAGAAGTTGAGAAAGAACATGAATTATAATCGACTTCGGCAATAGGCTCGTTAACTATCCGCTTAACCTCTATGACTTCTTTCTCAACTATTTCATCATCTGACTTCTGCTTTTGTTCTTCCTCATCATCTACTTCTTCCTCAAATACAGTGCTTAAACATACTTTGTCACCATATTTTAATGCAAAAATGTCATGACTGATTGGATCTGAAGTACATGACTGAGGATAGGTAGCCAAATTTTGGATGCCAATGCTTTCAGGGTGAAGAGGAGCATCCCTTGCCATATATTTCACCTCACGGACAAATGGCTCTTGATCTCCCATGTCCAAGTCCATGGATTTAACCATTCCTGGCTCCTCATCAGCATACACGCCCTTCAACCTTCTGGCAAAACTGCTATAATCCATGTCTCTCGAGTCCTTTTCATAATTGCTTTCGTCCCTCGAACGATAGAGCTCAATTTCAATTTCTTTCAAGCGCTTTCTTAGCATTTCAACCTCTTCTTGCTGTTGCACTATTCTCTCTTCCATTCTCCTTCGTTCTAATTCGACAAATTCTTCTGCCATTCTTCGACATTCCTCTAATTTCTTTTCCAGCTCAACTTGCAGCATCTGTGTGCGTTCATTCACCTTCAAGTTGATTTCTTCTTCACTTGCAGGTTTTTTCTCTTCAATAAGAGCTCTCAGTGCAGCAATTTCTTCTTCCTTCTTCATTAGCTGTTGATGAGCCTCATTTCTTTCTTTCTCTCTCAGCTTGTTCTCCATTTGAAGCTTGGATATGAATTGATCCATGGCTGAAATTCTGGATCCTAGAATGACTTGAGCAGATTCATCAGTGCCCATTTTATCCTTAGTTGGTGTATGAGGTCCACGAACAATACACTTGGCTTTTGCTCCATATTCAAGGGTGCAGATTGTCTTGTGTATCTCCTTCTGATCAGGGCTTGCACATAGTATCATCAAAATCTTTGATTGATCATCCTCAAATGAATCCTGGAATTAAAAAGAAGAAAACTTTATAATGCAGAATAAAAAAAAGTCTGTCCAAAGAGCTGTAACTGGAAAACACAACAATCAGAAATTACCTGGAGAAGCATAGTCAATTTACTATCTCTGAAGGGCACATGAGAATCTCCATTAGCAATAGATTCAACCACTCTCTTCAATGCTATATTTCCTTGGTTGATCTTTGCTGTCTGTTGCATTAGTCGAAGAATGAAACTCAATATTACCAGGGAACATACCAAGAATAAGAAACTTAAAGTAAATAGTGAAAATGGGCTTCACATTACACAACTGGGGTAAAAATTGGGGAGCTTTTTGACGATTTTACCTGCATCTTAGCCTCAAAACCACTTTGCCCTGCTTGCTCAATATTTTCTGACCCTGCCATGTCAACAAGCATAAGCCTTCCTCCAACAGTTGGAACATCAAGAATTATCTGAAAACAGATATACAAAAAAATCAAGCAATTATGAGATAAACAAAGCAACTTGGCGAGATATCATTTAAAGAAGTCGCAGATAAATCCCACCATGCAGTGGCTCCTGGAACTTCGATCATTGCAAAGTGTACTCTTAACTATTCTTCGTTTCTCCACTTTCTGAATCTCTTTCATGATCTTTCCAGCCTCATTTCCGGATATGTAAGTAGCATTTTTTGCCTTCTTGCCCATGACTTCCAATCTTACCTGCAAATTCAGCAAATTCAGAATTTCCCAGGAAGAACTTAAGGCTCTCAATTAGAAATATTTGATGATTTACCTGTCTTTTTCCAATTCTAAGTTTGACAGAATAGTTTGCCAGCAAAAACATGATATAGTTTTGAGACTTATGCTCATAAAGCTAGAATTTGCACCTGTTACTCTCCAATCTACAGTTTGAAGGGCATCAAGTTTCATGAAGTTAGAGACAATTACACAGGGTGACCTCATGATTGTAGGTTCATTATTGCGCACCATGTTACTGATGTGCTCTTCCAACTGAAACAAAGACACCTAGCTACCTATTTTTACAATATCAAAGAGCAATGACTAGCCACTATCTACTGATTTAGGATATGTTTGTCAAAATTCAGGAGGAATTTTACCTAAGAGTGGCAGCATAAAAATTGGTATTACAAGAAAAGCTTGCTATATCGATAAAACTAACCAAATTAAGACCTAATCCAAGTTCCAATGGCATCCTCCACATAGAATGTCTTATTGAAAGACCATAATAGGCATCCACAAGTCCACAAGAGCACATATGTGAAGCTAATCAGAGAAAAAAACTCGCGACTTAAGCAAGCCTTACCTTTGATGCACTATTGCCCTTGGGCCACCCGAATCCCAGTCCACCACCACCATTACTGGACAAGAGATCATATATCTCTTCGTTATAAACCTCCAAAACACTAACTTGCACAAATGTACTGATCGGCAACGTCTGCCCTTCAGTTTCCTCATTATGTTCTACACCCTCTCCCAATATTTCCCTCAACGACCGATAAACAATTCCCGGTTGCTTTGAACACCCAAACATCGTGTGACTCTTGCCAGAACCTGTAGGGCCATACATCATTATCGTACATTTAGCCCCTAGTTTGACTCCATTTATCCTGGACTCTATGAACTTCTTGTAGAAGGCGTCAAGGTCTTCTTCCTCAGATAAAGAAATCCCATCAAGACTGAAATCTCTGTACCCAATATCTGTACGGACGCGTAGAGTCTGGTTATCAGGATTCACTTGCAAGATCGAAATGGGTTTCTCTTTTTTGTCAGGATAATCACGTATCCTCCCAATCACTTCAATGGGGTGGTCTCCTAGGGACGTTTCTTTGAGTGCTGAGCTGGGGTTCTGACAAGCGTAAGGATTTGGAGTTCTCGCAGAGGTGAAATTGAGACGGTTCTTTGATTGTGGAGTCTTCATTGCCTGGGCTTGGTTTAGTTTAGAAAATGGTGTGGGAGCCATTTGGAGTGAAACCCAGATGGGAAATTTAAGAAAGTTGAGAACTTTGGTCTCGAAATCTTCTTGTATGGAAAGATCAGGACTGGATTTTTCAAGGGGACAAAAAGATTCAAAAGAAGAGAGAGAAGTGTTTTTCAAGATGGAGCTTAGGAGTACGATGAACGTGAAATGCAAAAAAAGAAAGAAAGAAAGAAATGGAGTTGTGGAGTGTGTACCTGGGTTTTTTTTTTTAAGTTTGAAAGGGGAGAGTAGCCGTTACGGTTTCCAACGGCTATATTTTGGAAGAGGTAGGAGATCTTGCTATGAAATAAACGTGATCTGACGTCCACTGGTCCAGGCGTAACGAATGGATTTTCTTCCCCTTGTTTTGTTTTTTTATCTTTTTTTTTATCGTGAATTCATTTTCAAAGCTCTTTTTTTCCCATAAATTCAAATAAATTTATAATATTTATAAATTAATTTTGATATTAATATCTATAGTAATTATCTTTTTACCCATGTGTTATTGTAAATTATTAAATACCTCCTATATTTTTATAAAATTATCAAACATCCTCCTTAAACTATTTTACATGACGTGATAACTCATACAGTAAATTGTGTTGATGTGAGAGGGTGACTATGTTGATATAGCACTCTAAACTGTACGGATTGATGATAAGGCAAATAACGTGATATGTGACGTGATTATGGACGTGATTGAATTATTGTATATGAGTATATTGATAATTTATGAAAATATGGGAAAATATTTTTAAAAAATAAAAAATGCGAAAATATTTGAAAAAATAAAAAATATAAGAAATTATTTAAAAAATAAAAAACATAGGATAATTACTTTATATATATTATTTAAAACAAATTTATTTATAAAATATAAAAAAGTAAAATTTATTTATAATTTTTAAATTTTATAAACTATATTTATAAATATAAATAAATATAATTTGTG
>JAOXYD010000136.1:28610501-28621257 GCA_028565735.1 Pinacopodium congolense | reverse complement strand
ATGGGAACTAAGTGGTCCTCTTTATTTTAGCTATTCAGTTATAACTACTTCTTAGGTTTTAGCTATTTATAGATACAATACTGCACTTTTCTTCATCATCAATTTTTTGAATTTCAGTTGTTATTAGGAGAGTTAGCCCTTTTCAAAGTGAGTTTTTAGCTACATTTAATAAAGATCATATTTTCTTTCTATCATCAATTCTTTCCTGTTTTGTTCCCTTGTTCCTAACAGGTCACCACAAGAGTTGTCTTCTCTCTTTTCTTGTATAACAAGACCAACTTGAAATTTGGTGAAAGAAGATAGGTAGCCTAACTTCATTTCTGGAATTCACACATTTCTTATGTTAGATCAATAACATCTTACAAGAATAGAAAACCTCTATAGTTGTCATAATATCTATATTAGCTTGCAGGCTGAAAAAAGAACAAATCTAATAAGAACAAGAAAAGGAAATAAACAGAATAAAAGCGAAGAAGACAAGCAAACACATTTTATATATACTAGCATATGAATATACATCGCATGACCGAAATTTCTGCCATCCGTTTTCTAAAATTAGCTATATCACATTAGATACACACCAAGGCCAATTAGTCGGCCACCGAATGTTTTAACCCATCTTCCTCCCTATGGAAGACAATGTGGGTAACAACAAACTTCGTTTGTCTGCTAAACTCTGTCAAACGACCTCCTCCTGCCGTGAGAGCTTCTCGTCACACTACATCACCCTACCATAGACAATTGGATGTAGAACAGAACGCATCTGAAGCCAGCTAAATGCTGAATCACATCCTACACTCCACTAAAAAGTCTAGTAGTGAATCAAGAAGAAATAGACCCCAGCGGTGCTGAACATACAAACAGTATTGATAAAATGTTGAGTAATATTACACAATTTTATAAACAGCAAACAACCCTTGGTTCAAATATAATGTCATGCTTCTGTTATATACGGCTGCCCATTTTGTAAAGTCAAGTCTACTAAGAGTCAGAAATCACAAATTTACTTATCTCATCCATGACGGTATGGAAGTGATTGTTATTAGGCAAAAAGTAGAATCCTATTGTTGCTTGATCCATATATAGAAGTTTCACATCTTGTCCAGCCTTTTTCAGTCCTTCAACATAAGCCAACTGCCAGTCCTGGATAAGGTCCAAACCAGCCATTTCAAACGAAAAAAATTGTGTGGGTGGAAGAAGATGTCGGTAGAGGAATGAAGAACAAGAGGTTCACAGAAATCACCGTCGGACAGGTGAAGGAGAAAGACAATTTGGGAGTGGGAGAAGTCTTTGGATGTGGGTCCCATGCTGGGTCTCAGTCTAAATTTTTGAAAAGAAATTTATGTAACGTGGACAACCTTGTCAAACTTAACAGAAAAACTAACGGAATTAAGGGTTTGAGGTTAGTTTTAAATATTTTATAAACGTTTGGGTTCTTTTTGAACGTTTTTAAAACGTTAAAATTTTTTTAAAATGTTTCAAAATTTTAGGGTCTGACCCAAACTAAATAAAAAACGTTAAAGTCTAAATAAGCCTTTTTGCCTTTTATATTTGAATATAAGTTGTCCGATTTCACATGCTTGAAAGTTGTATGACTTTCTGCTATATATCCTTAATAGTTCGAATTAAGCTGAAGCCTTATATATATTTATTTATTTATTTATTTCACGTCGGAGTTTTAAGATTTTTTAATTTAGGTCATGTTTATTTTTGTTTTAGTTTTTAATTTTAATTTTTTATTTTTTAAAATATAAAAATAAAAAAAATTCACTAATACAGCACATAATCAAAAAAGAAAACACAATAACTAATACAAAAATACAACAATCACACTACAAAACTACAAATCACAACTCAACTAAAAATTTATATGTTAATTGGTTGAGAGGATGAAAACACGTAAATTAAAAGAAGTTAAAAGATCAAATTAAAAATGATATTTTATGTTTAATATTTTTATTTTTAAAAATAAAATATTTATATTAATTTAATAAATCAGTAAATCAAAGTTTGAATTATATAAAAATAAAAGCATTTTGCTATTTTAAAAATTTATGACTGATAGTACTAGGACAAAAAGTATAATTTAAACTCAAATGTTTAGGTAGATATATCAGTTAAATCCCATCGCTTGACAACTTTCCGAATAAATTCAAACGTTTCCAAAACCTTTAAAAAGAGTTATAATGTTTTTAAAATGTTTAAATCAAAATTTGATTCAGTTTTCTGTTAATTTTTCTATTAATTGACACGTGAGTTACAGTTTAATTTATATATTTTGAAAATATTAAGATATTTTAAAAATATTTTAAAAACATTAGAATTTATTCTAAAAATTATCAAATATTAAAGTCGGACCGATATATTTATACAAATATTTAAGTTTAAATTATATATTTTACCTTAAATGTTTTGAAAACGTTAAAATTTACTCTAATTACTACTAATTATTAGAGTCTCGCCGATATATTCACGTAAACATTTGAGTGCTAGGACTGGTTTTGATATTACAACTTATAGAAGAAGATTTTATTCTTTTAGGATAAAATAAAATGGCAGGAATCCGCTGGGAATAAGTTGGCAGAGTCGAGTGATAAGTCAATCGAAAAAGTCGGATCGGGTCCATGATTATCTGGACTCTGGAGTCAGGTGGGTCGGGTCATTCTTTTGTATCCCTAAGCCCTATCTCTAAGAATTTGAAAAAAGCCTTGCCGCCCAAACCAAACTTTTTCCATCATCATCGAGCTTCTCCCTCTCTCTCCTTTAATCTCCATTTCAAAACAAAATAATAATCTTATAAATTATTCCTCCGCCGATGTCGCCGCCATCTTCTCGCAGGCTGCGAGAGCGGAACCCGATCGCCGTACACAAAACATCAACGGCCCAGAAACCAAGCAAAACCCCATCCCCTAACCCCAACTCATCCACTCTTAAAAGATCGCTTTCCGGCAAGGAGGACAGCAGCTCCATAGCTCCAGGGCAGAAACCTGCAATCCGCTCAGTGCCGCGTGTTGACAAGACGGCGGCTGCTATGGCTGATGGCAGAGCTGGGAAAATGCGGCGGTCGGCTTCAGCCGCGCCTAGAGGTTGGAGCTCGAGCCCCTCGGAGTTTATTAGAGTTCTCAGGGATTCTAGGGTTTCTAGAGGGGAAAGTGATAATCGGTTGGTGTCTAGTGGAGGGAAGAAGGTTGGGGCTAAGATTGTTAGTAACTGTAAAGAGAGCGAAAACGTTTTGAGTGGGATTAAGGGTTTGAACAAGGTTTGCAACAATGTGGCTTCTGGTGTGAGGCTTGATAAGTTATGTGTAGAGAAATCTGGGTCCGGTTTAGAATCTGGTTGCCTGCATGAATGTAAAGAGAAATCTAACTCCAAAGGTAAAGTTTTGGAGAATTCGAAAGAAAAGGGTTTGAGTGGAGGAGTTGGGAATAAGATTGGTGTTAAATATCCTAGCAAGCTTCATGAAAAGCTCGCTTTTTTGGAAGGAAAAGTGAAGAGGATTGCATCAGATATTAAAAAGACAAAAGAAATGCTTGATATGAATAACCCTGAAGCATCCAAGGTGATCCTTTCAGATATTCAGGACAAAATATCAGGGATCGAAAAGTCAATGGTACATAATATTGTTGATTTACCAGAGGGTGTGAGAGAGGAAGGTGGAGATGTTGAAGTTGTTGAGAAGGCCGAGAGTAAGAAAGTGGAGGAATATAATAAGAATTTGGTTATAGGATTGAGCAGTGAGGAACTTGAAGCTAGGCTCTTCCCTCATCAGAAGTTGCTTCAGAATAGGGCATCAAAAAAAGTGTCGGTAAGGAGTTGTCAAAATTCTCATGAATCAGATGCTATTGAATTAAGTAGAGAATTAGACATGGAAGGGAAGGTATTAAGCCCTGTTGAAGAGAACCCAATAGCTAAGGAGTTTTTGGCTTCACTTGATACAAAGGCAACTGCATTCTCTAGAAAAAATGACTCTTCAAACATGTTCAATAGCAATAATAAGGAAGATCTTGTTCTTGCATGTGATGAGAAACTTGATGATTTTGATGACCAAGAAAATATTCATCCAAGTATTTGTGATGAAGATGCTGAAAATGCTTGCTTTTATCAGCTTACTGAGATAGGTACCAAGAACGCAACAGGAGGCTGGTTTGTGTCAGAGGGTGAATCTGTTGTTCTTACTCATGATGATGGATCTTGTTCGTTTTATGATATTGCTAACTGTGAGGTATGTTCTTATACTAACTATGCTGCTTGAAAATCGATCTTTACATCGTTCTTTGTTCATTTGCCAAATTTGGAACCTCTATTTTCAGTGTGCTTTCTTCGCCTCTGCATTTTGAGTTGTTTACTCAAACAGCACAAATATTTGAGGCTGATCATCTATTGTTCTATATGCCTGCATTTCCCTTTACTTGTAAGGAGGGAAATAAAAAAGGACCTAGAAAGAAAAAGAGTTCCAAAAAGGGTTAATGAGTGTAATTGACTTAATGGAGTCGATATCTTTTATTTCTACAGAATATTGATTGTAGCAATACTCTTAAATATTTCCAGGAGAAGACTGTGTATAAGCCACCAGAAGGAGTTTTGCCTAACATTTTGAGAGACTGTTGGATAATCCGTGCAGCTAGTGCTGATGGCTGCTCTGGTAGGTATGTGGTAGCTGCATCTGCTGGCAATAATCTTGATTCTGGTTTTTGTTCATGGGATTTTTACTCAAAAGATGTAAAAGCTTTTCACAAAGAGGATGGAAGATCCATCAGTTCAAGAACAGTGCTTGGTCCCTTATCCAATAATGCAACATATAGAAGAAATACATTGTCCAGCACATTGTTGCCTGAAACTCAAAAATGGTGGTATAAACCATGTGGTCCTCTTATGGTCTCAACTGCTAGCTCTCAAACGGTTGTCAAAACATTTGATATTCGTGACGGAGAGCACATATTGAAGTGGGAGTTGCAGAAGCCAGTCTTAGCAATGGAGTATTCAAGCCCTTTGCAGTGGAGAAACAGAGGAAAAATTGTTGTAGTTGAAACTGAAGCAATATCTGTTTGGGATATTAATGCTCTTAACCCTCAACCATTAACTTCTATTTCTTTGTCTGGTCGAAAAATCTCTGCTCTACATGTTGTTAACACAGATGCTGAATTAGGATGTGGTGTTCGACAAAGGTGAGAGTTTTACTCAATGATGTTACTAAGTCTTTCATGCTAGTACATTTTCTGCATTTCTCTGGTTCACTTATTGGTGTAATATCATCCACTTCTTAATTGCTTTTGATATTCTTTACTGTTATTCAGATATTCTTCTTGTTGATTATAGCTTATTTTGTTGATTGTGCACTTCTTCTTAACTCAAATATGACACTTCAAGCCAATAAGAAAAGCTAGTGTACTCATTGCAAATGTTTAGTTGTTTGGTGCCTCATTTTTGAGTGGGCTGCAAGAAAACACAAATTTTCAATTCGCTTTGGTTAGTCTTTATCAAGTCTTGATCAAATGAATGTTTTCATTCATTTATACTTTCTATACGAAAATCCTGTCCTCAATTTATATTTTTAAAATCATCGATAGTTCAATTTTCTCTATTCCTTTTTACTTGAACATAGTTATCCTTTCTCCCTGGAACATATGAATATGTAGTTTTGCATGTTAGATAATGAGTAAACTGCTTCTTATGTTTCTCCTTAATTTTTCCCACATCCACATGTTGTCCAAATTCTTGATATAATCTACCATGTCTTACTTCATTATGCTTTTATCTTGAGCTCTGATCTTAATATACACAGCTTGTTTTGGAAAGTACTTTTTTTTTTCTTTCCATATTCTCAATGCTTTCCATATAAATATTTATCCTAATTGAAAAAATAGAAAATTTTGGTGATAAAAGCAATAATATTCATAAAGCATGCTCCATCTGCATTATTCTGCTTCTACTTGTCTTTTCTAGTGCTTATTGCTTCTTCTCCTTGATATCTTTACTTTGGATAACTAAATGCAATGAACAATATGCAACAAGTATGCTTCTTAAATGCATTCAGTTTTTGTTAACTGATGACTCAAATTGTTGAATTTTGAATGTAGAGTAACATCTGCAGAAGCTGAAGGAAATGATGGCGTGTTCTGCACAGCTGATTCAATTAATGTTTTGGACCTTCGCAATCCATCAGGTGTAGGTCTTAAAATATCAAAAATAGGTGTCAATGCTCACTCAGTTTTCACTCGTGGAGACTCCATATATATGGGGTGCACTAATACGAGGTCAGCCACCAAGAAACAGCCTTGTCCGCAGGTGCAACAATACTCATTGCGCAAGCAAAGGCTAGTCAACACATTTTCTCTTCCAGAATCAGATAACCACTTGCAATATTCGGACATTACACAAGTTTGGGGGAACTCAAACCTTGTTATGGGTGTTTGTGGTCAAGGCCTCTTTGTATATGATGCCATGAAGGATGAAGGACTGCAGTCTTTTGCCGACTGTGACAGCACTCAGAAACTCAAGGACGTAATTGGCCCAGATGACATGTGCTCCCCTTCTTTTGATTACATGGCATCTCGTGTTCTCCTCATATCAAGGGATCGGCCAGCACTCTGCAGGCACTTAACTTAGGTACGATGGTGTGTTTGTGTGGACATGTGTTTGTTAGACAAGTGGACTCATAGCATTTATGTCGAATGATGTCTTGCATGTGATGTAAGAGGTCCAGTTTCTGTTCAACGAGCAGAGCCTGTTAGTATAATTTATCTGTGCCTTGCTGCCTTATGTTGTCTTTATCACTGCTTAGCATCTTGCTACGCTTAAGTTTATTCTTAGTAGAGAATGAGTCTTGAAATGATGAAGAGAAAATATCTTGTAAATGTGACTTGATATGGCAGAACGTGTACTGGTTTCCATCATCTATAAATGTATGTTTATTTAAATATATTTATTTATTTTTATTCGGTCATTTAAAAGTACATGAGATGCCATCTTTCCATTTTGGTAAAAAGATGTACTTTTTTTCCCTTTTGCTGAATCTGATCAGCTATTTATTCTGCAGTGGACAAAAGAAGAGAAAAACTACATCATCAATCACAAATTGCATATACGTTTTCTGGTTATGTTGATGATAGGCTAAAATGGAAAAATAGGAAATATTTAATAGCTGTATGTATACTTCAAATTGGTTTAATTGGGAGGTGAAAGGTAGCAACAATGCTTCTGTTATTTGTGGAATTGTAGCTATCTGTCCTAGTCTAATTGGTGGATACTTGGGCCAGGTTCCATGCTTGACAACGGTATTTGATCAGGAGGAAAAGATAATTCTCAGGGCTTTTCCCTTTCTTTCCTTTTCTGTGAAAACAAATTCTGAAAGCATGTTCAAAAAGACAGAAAACAAAATGCTAATAGAACACCATTATGAAAGAAAAGATAAAAATAAAGTGATTACGTTTCTTAATTATTTGTACTATGATTCAGCAATCAGTGTCCAAGTTTGAAGAAGACACAAACTTTATTGTAAAAGGACTTATTTAGTTGAGCTTTGATTTTTTTTTTTAAAATCTAAAAATTGATAAAAAAAAACACATTAATATATCATAGAAATTTTAAAAACAGTACAATAACTATAACAAAAAATTACAATTTACAATTCAATTAAATATTATTAAAATTTTCATTTAATAATTTATCTTTCAAGCAATTGCTCTAATCGATTTGATCATCAAAACTCCTATGTTAAAATTGTTTCCAGACAAGCTTTGTAAATCTTTTGTGAAATTTTTTAAGAAATAATAGCCCCAGCTTCATCTCCACAAGTCCAGATTTAATCCAAGGGTATGCTTGTTTTCTATTTTGGTTTTTATTTTTTATTTTTATTTTTTAAAATACAAAAATTTTAAAAAAAACAGCATAAATATAATACATAAATACAATATAAAAATTTAAAACAGTATAAAAGTGTTAAAAAATACACAAAAATTGATAAACATGCCAAAAAATAAAAATTAAAAAACAAAATGTTTAACCCTACTTACAATGTGTCACAAGAACAAAATCAAGAGCCAATTTGTGTTGATTTTCAATAACTTTTTCATTAGGACTGTACTACTTGAATCTTTCATTAGTTGACAAAATTCAAGTTACCACTATCCAAATCCATCAATGATATAATATAAATCTATACAATCACACAATATGTTTCAAAGAAATAATAAGCTTGTATAGACCATCGGATGCAATAAAGTGTCGTGCATTCTCAACTACATTGACAAGGAAGAGACTGGTATCAAATGCTTCTTAAAGGTTCAACAACAAATTTTAGCCAATTAAAGAATCAGTACGAGACGACGCAAATCTAAATGTTCAGTAACCCTTATGTGAAAAAACTCATTCAAGACGTTTCAGTGTTAAAACTCATTCAAAGCCGCAGCCTCTATACTTCCATTGCTATTGTATAGAGGCTGAAGAGACATAATACGTTTGTGAAAAATCCTTTGCAAATGAATTGGACAGGTATGGCGTAGGTTCAAGAAAGGGTTATAAAGTACATTGATTTAAAAAGAGGTTGAGTTGTTTATAGAACCTTTAAGTAGATATCTGAAATATCGGCCACACTGAGCATACCATGAATGACATGTATTGCACATAAAAGTAAACAGCTTATTCAGAGTGTTTAATTTCATACGCGGTATCAGTAAAAAATCGATACAAAATTCAAGTTTATTGTACTAAATTTAAATATTAGTTAATATCGAAAAATACTGATTAATATTGGCTTGGCAGGTATATGAAAACAAATAACCTTTTAAAGTTTAAAATTAAGTTAAAAATTACATAATATAATACAATTATATACTATTTTACAAATTTTATAAAATTTAAGAACTAATTTAAAATTTTAAAAAATTATTCAAAACAGTATCAAAATTGATCAGTACGGGTATAATACTATTTTAAAGATAAATTCAGTACCAATAGTAATACCGGTACGGTATTTAATATATTGAGCCTATCATATCAACTAGAAAAAATAGGGTGACCTAACATTATTTAAAAAAACGTATCGCGAAAAGAAAAGCAAGAGAAATTAAATAGAATAGAAAGAAATACACAAGAACATATAAATTTAACTAGGTTCAAAAACTTTGTATTTCTTACGTCTGAAGCAGTAAAACAACTATAAATTTTATTATTTAACTCAAATAATAAGAGTACATAATTTTTTTATAAAAACCCTTAAAATTTCTAATAAAGTATAACATGTTACGTTTTTCTGTAACTTATAACAACGTTTATCCTTAACATTACAACACTATTTTTATGGTAAATGTGTTATTTAGATTTTAAAGTTTTTACTAATATTCATATTATATCATAATATTTTAAAATGTTTAAGTCAAATATTAACGTTTCACAAGCGTTAAAAAGTAATTTTAATATTTTATAAATGTAAAAAAACAACCCTAAATTCTTACATGAATCCGATTTAGGGTTGTTTTTTTTAAAATATTTTTAAAATATTAAAATTCTTTTTAAATTTTTATGAAAAATTATGATTTTTTTAATGTTTATAAAATATTATGATTCTTTTTAAATATTTTAAAACTTTAAAATTTAACTTGAATATTAATTAAAACCTTAATGTTAAAGTTGAGGTTTTTACCTTATTTCTATAGACTGTAATGCCTTTGTAATCAATACACATGGACTTCTATCTTGCAAACTTTGATGTTGCATTGTGTTTCACTACGTTCTGCTTTGTCATAATATTTGTTCGGCTTCCTACGGGGCTCCCACGCGGGGCTCCGTAGTTTTATCGAAAAATTTAAGGACCTCGCCGTGGAACTCGTACAAGGTGGAGGGGAACACTCACTAAAGTGTGAGCCAAATCCATTGAAACAAACATATTTAATTCAATTTCCATACTTTTTGATATTTGGGATCCATGCTCATCTGATACCGAATCAAAACTTCAATGCCTTAGCCTATCATGCTTGCAATGCTGGTGCTAGCACAGGTTAGCTAGTGGTCCACAATTTTAATTTTCTCCGGGGGGACACTATTCTTGCCGACATGGCTACATGCTCCGTCCAATTGCAATTGGTTGGTTTTAACTTGTTTTGTTTAGTTGAATTTTAATTTTTAATTTTAGTTTTTTATATTTTTAAATATAAAAATTAAAAAATACTATTACAGTATAAAAATCGTAAAAAAAATATAATAATCACAACAAAAAATCACAACTCACAACCCAACTAAACATTCCTTAAAAGTTAAGACTCATTTTGTTTTTTATTCTTAAATTTGTTTTCTATTTCTATTTTAATATAAAAATAAAAATAGTATAAAATTTTAAAGAATAACACGCGAGTAAAAAAAGTATAAAAATTAAATGTATATATAAATTAATGAAAATGAAAAAATAAAAATAAAAAGACTAACCAAATAGATGCAAAGAATTTTAGATCATTATGACAACATTATAACATAGGGCGATGTGCATTAATAATATTGGAACCATATAAACTCTATAAGTAAAAACGTATTAATTAGTCAATTTTTAATTTAATTTATTAACTCAATTCAGGAATTATTATATAATTAAAATTGTGAGTAAATATCCTTTTAACCTCCTCAATTTTTGACAATTATCAAATACCCCATGTATTTTTAAAAATATCAAAGACCCCCCTGAATTTTAACAAAATTATCAAATACCCCCTAAAACTATTTAGGGCTGACCGGACGCTGACGTGGCGGGAGTGCTAACGTGGCGGTT
>JAOXYD010000136.1:28595348-28610401 GCA_028565735.1 Pinacopodium congolense | reverse complement strand
GTTCACCTATGTAATTAATATCCTCGATAAGTATATATATATATATATATGGATAGTAGTGTTTTAAAAACCCTTCGAGCTTTGCCAGTTAAACCAAGTTAACCGTGAACTTTTCAGTTGATCGGTTTAGTTTTATGTAAAAACCTTTTAGTAAGAAAATCTTCCTTTTTTGTTTAACCGATCGATTTAATAGGTTATAAGTCAAGCGATCCGACCGATTTAATCGATTATAAGTCAAGTGATTCGACTGATTAATTATTAATTGTATTAATTATACTGACTTTTAAATCAAAAAAGAAGAAGAATCATTACTTGATCTTGATTATAATGAACTTGAAAGGGTAATTTGTAAAGAAAATGAATTTGTCACGAATAATAAATTAGAAATATCTACTCTTCTAACAGTTAATTGCTATCTTATTTAAAAATATAATATGTTATTTTAAAAATAATTTTGTAATTTACTTATTTATAATTTATTTAAATATAATAGAAAATATTAATGCAAATATTTTAGATATAAGCGTGGTTTACAAGTCTTTATATAAGATTGAAGGATTTTAATTTCTTGATGAAGATGAGATTTAATGTTATTCAGAAATATAATTTTAATTATTGCTATTATTTTAATAATTTATATTAGATTCAGTTTTAGTTAAAATTATTATTTATTGATTATATAATAATAGATATTAGTATTTTATTAATATTTTATTGTAAATTTAATTTGATAACATATTTTTACTTATTTTTATAATTTATATATTTTATTACCTATACTAGTTCAATATCAATTTTATAATAACTTAATATCAATTGAACTTTTAAACTTTAAACTTATCATTTCACCGATTAGATATTCGGTCTAATTTTAAAAATATTGATACAATATGTCCAGTCTAATTTTAAAAATATTGATATAATAATGATTACATTGGTACATGAATGAATTTATGTGCGATGTAATGTCTATTTTATTATATTACCATATTTATGGACATCAAACCAAATGTTCTTATATCTGCAGAAGTTCCCATGTCCTGGTAACATTGTTGTAAATGTAAAATCAAACGGTGATACCTATTCATTAGTGTAGAAGTTCAGAACAGTAGAACTCCCATAAATACTAAGTCAAATTTGCTATAAGAAATCATTAATTAGTTGTTGCTTACAATTAATGTCCACATGAAAGCAATTGACGATAATTATCAATCAAACTCCACCATGATTGCCTTAATTAAATGGCTAGCTTACACCTACTTTATCAGGGAGTCCTTTTTGCTTTCCTTAATTGTGTCGTTTCATTTACTTATTTGCTGAAGTAATACATGAAAATAGCAAACTAAATAGTCCTGTATATAGAAATTAAAAAAAAATTAATAGAAATTAATTTAGCCAAGACAATTAGCAATAATATATCTCAAACATTTTAATTTCAATCATAATTTGACAAACAATTATATGACCATTAATTTGGTGACTTTAATGATTGTTTTGATAATTAAATTGTGCTTACATATTACCAAATGAATTTTATGATATTTAGAGGTATTTTAGTTTACAACATTGATATAATCATGAAAAATATTAAATTAATGATCCCTTATCATTTTTAAAATTTTATAATCAAATTAATATCCTATAAAAAAACAACTACATGATAATCAATTTAATGATTTTTATAACATTAATAAATATTCCAAACCAAAATTTTCATAAATAATGATAAATAATTTTATAATATATAAAAATAGCCATGAAAATCACTAATCTAGCGATTACCTATCGTTTTCCTTGCCTACTTGAAGATTTCGGCAAAGCTATCTTTGGATGAGGTGACCACTTGTTCCTGTAGTTGCTCTCTTTTCAATGGCAAAACCGTTTGAGGATACTGTCACCATCATTTAGTTGCCTTTCTTTTTCCTAAACCTCACTCAGTCACTCGATCCCCTAACTCCAGAGAGTACAATTATCCTTAATTTTACTATTTCAAATACAAAAGTAGGCATGCACTGATACACATGTTCGTCTTCTTCGTCGGATTCATGTATTCAACTGATACTTAAATGTCCAGAGACAAAATGTGAATAAGCCACGGCCCCCTCTGCACCCTGTTGTAGTTGAATTTCTTCCCACCGTCATTTTAGGTGAGATACCGTATTTCAACTAAGTTGACTTTCTTAGTCGGTAGATCGATGTTATGTCGTGATTGGAAAAAAAAGTCTAACTTCAATTAATGATTTTAATGAAAAAAAGTTATTATTTTAATAATTTTCATAATTAGTGTATTAATATTAATTAAATTACCGTCATCTATTACAAATTATTTATTGCATAGTAAAAATCACAAAAATCATGAATGTAAGAGTGCTGTTGACAATTAATAGTGCTTTTCCTTTTACTTTTCTGGTAGTATACTAATGTCAATACGCTGGCCGAACAGGCACCTAATGATCATGTATACTTCAAGTTATCCTATACATAAATTAGAATTTGTTTATGGATAGAATTTCTAAGGAACTGTTTGATTGAATTTTTAATTGTGGTTGTTGTATTTTTGAAGTGAATTTTGTATATTTTTATAAATTTTTGTGTTATTTGTCTCGATTTTTGTATTATATTAATATTTTTGTATTTTGTAATATTCTTTACCGATTTTTATATTTAAAAAATCTAAGAACTAAATCCAAAAATAGAATCGTTTGCAAACAAACCCTAAGTTAATGTTCTTACTTAAAAAAGGTTTACCGAATATATATTCTTTCTTTCCCATAATTTATGTAGTTGAGCAAAAGATTGTATGTTTCAATAGAGTATTATGTTTCAATAGAGTATTAAAACGAATTTCACCAGTATTTGTCCTGTTTATTTATTTCTGGATACTAGAAGAAGAAGAAGAAGTTTAATTCATTCTCTTACAGCTGCTGCAAGCAATTATATAAACTGTCACACCTGCAGCACTTCAATCACTATCAACTGTCAAAAAAAAAAAAAACTTCAATCACTGTGATTCTTACGTCGTCGACATGTTCCTATAATGCAATAGTTTCAGACAAATCCATATGGTCTAGGCGAACTAATTTAATGTAGTGAAATTATAAAAGTGATAACTAATTTCACGTTATCATTTGGATTTATGTACGTACCTACATTTGTCAGGCTTTTCCTTTCGTGAAAACTAGCTAGGCGATTGGTGTATTACAACTATACCGAAACGCGTGAAAAGTAATCAAAGGTAGTATTAATATTTGAATTGAATGTGGCCAGCAGTTAGTGGTTGGGGCAATTAAATGCGTAACAATCAGTGAGCTCAAGACTTATGGGCTATTATAAGAGAGAGCTGCCAGCAGCTCAATTCTCATCGGTGGGGCTCAGCATCCTTGCATTTCAGACAAAATGGTTCGTGGCACAAAGAGTTTAGCCTTGCTGTCTTTGCTTTGCTTACATGCGTTTGTTGCGAGTGTCATTGCCAGAGATGTGGCAACTGTAAAGAAAGATGAGGAGGAGAAGCTCCTTGGTATTGGGCACGGTGGTGGATTCGGTGGTGGGTTTGGAGGAGGAGCTGGTGGCGGAGGCGGGTTTGGAGGTGGAGGTGGATTTGGAGGTGGCGCTGGTGGTGGTGGCGGCCTTGGGGGTGGCGGCGGCCTTGGAGGTGGCGCCGGTGGTGGTGGCGGCCTTGGAGGTGGTATAGGCAAAGGTGGCGGTATTGGTGGTGGAATAGGTAAAGGTGGTGGCTTAGGAGGTGGTATAGGAAAAGGTGGTGGCCTTGGTGGAGGAATAGGTAAGGGTGGCGGTTTAGGAGGTGGGATTGGTAAGGGTGGTGGCCTTGGTGGAGGGATAGGTAAAGGTGGGGGCCTTGGTGGAGGAATCGGTAAGGGTGGTGGTTTAGGCGGTGGAATTGGTAAGGGTGGTGGCCTTGGTGGAGGGATAGGTAAAGGTGGTGGCTTAGGAGGTGGAATAGGCAAAGGTGGTGGACTTGGTGGTGGAATTGGAAAAGGAGGAGGGCTCGGCGGTGGAATTGGAAAAGGAGGAGGGCTCGGAGGTGGAATTGGCAAGGGTGGAGGCCTTGGTGGTGGAATAGGCAAAGGCGGTGGACTTGGTGGTGGAATAGGCAAAGGTGGTGGACTTGGCGGTGGCATTGGGAAAGGTGGAGGTCTAGGTGGTGGAATTGGAAAAGGTGGAGGACTAGGTGGTGGAATTGGCAAGGGCGGTGGCATTGGTGGTGGAATTGGCAAGGGCGGTGGTCTTGGTGGAGGTATCGGAAAAGGTGGTGGATTCGGTGGTGGTGCTGGTGGTGGGTTTGGAGGCGGATCAGGAGGAGGAATTGGTGGTGGTTTTGGGAAAGGTGGAGGATTTGGAGGAGGAGTAGGAGGTGGTTCAGGAGGTGGATTCGGTGGTGGTGGTGGAGGTGGAGGTGGAGGTGGCGGCGGCGGTGGGTTCGGTGGTGGATTTGGTGGCGGCGGTGGGTTCGGAGGAGGCGGTGGTGGTGGCATAGGACACCACTAAACTTCACGTAGCATGCATGGAGGCATGCAATTTTAAAGACGTAAGAGACTTGGAGAATAATTAGTAAACATCATAATGTACCATCTTCTAGTATTTGACGTTTCCTTGTTGATCAAAAGTCTGGATTTAACGTCGTTGATCATAAATAATATAATATCGGAGGCAAAACCTTCTTCTGTTATTGTATACGTGAGAGCAACTACTGTATAAGTAATGCTGTTTATTTTCTTAACATCAGAAGATACATACAAATCCAGGTGAAAATTAATTATTCCATTTACTTAAAATACCGCATAAAGTCAATTATTTGACTTGGCGCTTTTACTTCTTCACTACAAAGGTAAGGGCTTGTTTGATTCATTAGTGTTTGATTTTTGTTTTTATTAGTTATTTTTAGCTTTTATTTTTTATTTTTATTTTCTATTTTGTGATGTTATTTCTTATTTCTGTTTCTTTCGTGGTTTCTTTTTTTTTTAGAAAAATAAAAACTAAAACAAAAGTTGAAATCATGTATGGTTTACAATTTTGACACAAAATTTAGAAGCATTAACCTGTAATAAAATGTTATTGCGTATTTAGAATGTATTGTAATTTTTTTAAAAATTAACATAAAGTTTTAAAAATAATATTTATATGTAACATTAAATATAATTTTATTTAATTAAGAATAATTACAAGGATTATATTAACTCATTATAGGTGCTTCATAAAATACATTCGATTTTGTTACTATACATTAATCAATGAAATATTATTTACTTTAATAAATTTTCTCAATTATGAAGTTATAACACATTAATTAATTTACATATACGTCAATTGACAATAATTTAATTGAGTTACATAAACATCACATTAATCAATAAAAATATCCTTAAATATAATTATTCCACATTTGTACAACAATTACATTTCACAATTGAGACATAGTTCGAAGTTGTACAGGAATTGTATTATACTTAACTTGTAAACTTATTTCTTCATTTACACTTTCTTGGTGTTGGTTTTTTTTTTCTTCCTGCAAAATAATCAAATAATTCATCGACCTGTCCATAAATCCTAATAAAATTATAAATAGCACAAAAAGTAATAACAATGTATTTTTGCTTTATCATGTCATATCTAGGCACATTTGACAGTATAGGAAATCTTGCTTTCAAGACATTTAAATATCATTGAATAACATTTTTTAATGATGAATGTCTGCAGTTAAATAATTCTTCTAGACCTGATGGTCTTTCTCGTCTTTGAAAATATTATAAATGATATCTTTCACCACAATATGGTGAAAGAAACCCAAACATGATAGTGTATCTTAATTTGACCAAATATGATTTACTTAAACATATTAACACATGTAATATTAATCAATTAAATTCATAAATTGGAACAATTAATCATGAAATTAATATATGTAATATCCTATAGAAGCATTAGAAATTGGTTTTCTAGATTTATGATTACTTCAAAAAGAATCCAAGAGTCACTGGTATTACCCTATGATCCAGCCATTACATATATGAAATAAATGTCAAATACACAATAACACATTATATTTTATGTTAGATTAATTCTTTTTCCTTTGTATAGTATCTGCTTGCCTACTGGAACATATGCATAAATATGTGTATCATCTATAGCTTTTACGCAGTCTTAGAGAATGAAATAATGTCATTATAATGAAAACTTATTGTGAAAAACAAATTTTCATGAAAACAATAGGTACAAGTATAACTTAAAATATGAAAAGTATTTTGGATTTTGTTCAATCTTATAGGTGTTGTGTAAAAAAAAAAGGCGAAATAATGAATTTTTTGGCTACTTTGCTGACTGCATGTAAGATGTGTCGAAAATGATGTAAAATTGTCCACGTAAAATATTGAAAAAGCTCTGCATTAAGTCTTGTTATGTAACTATGATCAAGGGTCGTCAAGAATACTGCTACTTGTTCTTCCACATTTACATTTCTTATGGACTTCAATATGCCAAAATTTGTCTGCTTATTACATAAATTCTAAAAAATTATCTTGGACATTCATAAATTCTCATAAATTATGATAGGATTACCAATTAGAAACTCCAGTACCCAATCAAGTCCATTAAATGTTTAAGTTTGTCATGGTTACTTACTTAAATGATAAGAATCCTCCTCATAATATGATATAATAGTTGTTTAAACCATTTCATCATCTGAATCAGGGCTAATTCTGAATTCACATATATAATATCAAAGCATATAATTATTAACAAAGAATTTTTACAAAAGATACATATAAGTGATTTATAGATAAGAAACACAATTTTTATAAACCTATGAAACATCTAATTCATTCATACATGACAAATATAGGAAGTTCATGCTAAGCAAACTTCTTAAATATTCATATATAACCAAGTCATAATGTTTAACAAAGAAACCAACCAAAACATGCACACATAATGAAAACCTCATGGTTCACAACCAAATATAATATAAAATTTCTTAATCAAAGTACTCGAGTAAATGATCAATAACTATAAATACTCAACCATATCCAACTTCTTATGCTTTAGCAAGTTCAAAAAGGCATCCTGCATCATTGGATTCTTATGAAAATACTTCATAGCTTTGGTATATTGAAGATCCCCCACTCTCAATCTCTCCAACACATGTAGATATTACATGATGTCATCGCATTCTCGTTATTAGGCTGAACCTCCACCAATGTTCCCAATAGAAGATGATGGTGCCCCAATTCTTTTTCTTATGATTTCTGGATTCTTTCTTGAATTTTTTGTTATTGATCTCAACACATTTTCAATAATGAATTTCCTCTTCTTTTTGTCCTTCTTCTTCATTAAAGATTCTCTTTTCCTTAAAATTAGACTAGCAACTTCATCCTCCTCTCTGTTTGATGATTTGTCTTCCTTATCACCAAATTTGTTAGTTATATCATCACTAAATAATGGAGATTTGGTTGAATGATGTGCATGCATGCCTGTTGCAGTGGTACCTCTAAATAAGAATAATAGTTACATAAGTGAGTAACATTTTTTAATTTTTTCAGTTGAGTGAGCGATCTTTTAAAATTTTCAATTAAGTGACGAACGTTTGACAAGTTAATCAAATAAGGTAAAATCGTTAGTTTCGTCAATTTTATCTTAAAATGACTGCCATGTGTCCAGAATAACTGGTAAATGACCCGATTTAAATCTAAATCCATCCTTATTAAAAACTTACCCACCACCCATTAGGATGTTCCAATAATGTCTCAATTGTCCATCTTTTCCTAGGATCCTTAACAAAACACTTTGACAATAAATTCTTTCCCAATTCAAAAATATATTGTGGGATTGTCGGTAATTCATCTCTTACTCCAATACATATCAATAAAGTCATCACGTTTGTCTCTAGCTTGCAGTTCCATGCCAGTTTTCCTGTCACCATTTCAACCATAGCACAACCAAGTGCCTAGATGTCTCCCTGATGCTCTTACTCGATGCGTTTTCTAAAAATAAGACAAATTATTTAATATGGGAAACAATAATTAGAATAAAATTAAGGAATAAAAATATTGTAGTTGCATTCAATAATACGACCTGCCTATTCAAATGATTACATCCAACAGCACTCGTCCAAAATTATGTGAACCAACGGTGACATAAAATCTACACAATGAAGGTGTCCTACTCAAATGAATTTTTAGAACAACACAACATGTAAGTTGTTCACTTTTCTCTATAGAACTAGGTATTGATTAATCAATTTATAGTGTGTATACAAAAAACTGAACAAATATATGAGCTATTAACGAGAGCAACATCCTCCTCTGTTTGCCCCTATTTTACTACCATTGCTATAGTAACTTTCTATCTGTTGCTACGATTAACTCTCCTTACTTTGCTCTTATTCACAGTGTTGTTAAACTTCACGAGTCACCATCAAAATTTATTCTAACTCAAAAGACACAATCTGCTTGTGTCATAACCACGCAACCCATGCTCTGTTCTCTATTTTATTGTTAGGTAGTACATAACATAGGGCACGTGGTAAATTCATTCAATCCCTAGTTAAGCCCCTGCAATGTACTTCTCTTTCACCATACTACAATTGATAAAGATCAAATGGCTTCTCCATTAATTCCAATGTCCAAATCATGTGGAATTGCAGTCTCCATTATATGATAGTTGGGATATGTAGCAGGTTCATGAAAATTATAGTCTTGTTCTTCATCTTATTTCTCTCTCTACTAGTTTTTGTTCTCTCTCTTTATAACTACTGTAATTTCTTCTCTAATAATCCTAATTAGAACACTAGCAGAAATTAACTTGCATCACTCTCGGCATTTCAAATTTATTGTTGTTGACTGATTCTGGTTATATGTACAACGACATTCCTTGAATTTCTAGTCTCCCCTATTGCTGCTCTAAACTTTTCACCAATTCAAAGTTTACAATCTTCACTTCATTATCGCCTAACAGCAACATATTATCAAATTTAATGTCACAATGAGCAAACCTTTTCATGTAGATGTGATATAAACCCTTTAGTACAACCATCTGATGCGCACTCCAATGACAAGTTGTAAAATCACTCTCCATTTTCGACGTTGAAACTATTGTTGAAACTCTTGATAATGTAGGGACAAAAGCCAAGTTCATTCAAAATCTCCTTCTTGTTCTTGACTATAGAACAGTCCCAAGTGCTGCACGATTTCACAACCATCATTGGAAGAAATTGATTATTAGAGCTTTTCTTAGGTATTGCAAGACTGACGGTAGACAAACTGTCACAACTGATCATCTCTCCTCAAACCCACTCCATCGGAGCAACCAAAAAAGAAGGATTTAGTCAAAAAGTTGTCAGTTTTGAAGAGCAAAGAGAAGTTCTTGAATAGAGCACATAATGACCAAACTATTTAGGAGAAAGGGCGGTGGGGAATTTAATTCAGATTAGTTTTTAATTGAGTCGGATTTGGATTTAAATTGGGTTATTACTAGTTATTCTAGACACGTGGCAGTCATTTTAGGATAAAACTGACAGACTTAATGATTTTACCTTGTTTGATTAACTTATCAAACGTTCATCACTTAATTGAAAAAATTTAGAAACATTACTCACTTATGTAACTATTTTCCCCCTCTAAATATGATATATAAGTCTTAGTATTCCTTACATTTCCTTTTTTAAACCTATAAGTCATTTTATGCACATGAAATAGAGATCATCTCACATGAAAATAGATAAAGTGTACAATGTACAAAAAAATCAAGAAATATTAATCCTTAAAGATATTTTTCCAACATTCATCTTCTGCAGTTACTTTGCTGATAATGAAGTTGTATCCAATCCAGATTTCTTGGATTAAGTTCTTAAAACTCTTCATATGCGCCTGCAATTGATTGTATTTATTCTTCAGTTGGGTGATAGAATAATCCTTACCAAATTTTATTTGCAAACCACTATTAATATTCTTTCAACCAATTTTAGAAAAGGTAGTTGTCATTTTATTACCTTTTTCTACTTCCTTAACCATTAGTCCAATCAAATACATCTCTATTTGATCATTTCATATCCCATCCTTGCTAGATATCTCTAAACACGCATTAGAAATATTCATATTGCTATCTTCTTCTATCGCTACAAAATATATGCAAGTGAGTAATTTGTTTGTATGAATACATTCTTTGAAGTTTTAAATTTAATCTAAATGAGTTGTAGCATTTAGTTATATTTAAGTTTGAACATCAATCATAATGTAAATGAAGCATATATTACACATAAATCATAGATTGCTTTAATTTTATTCATCATTAAGTACAAACATAAAGAGACATATACTTTTTTTTATTTCCATGCTTTGTAACAGAGAAATCAATTCACTATAAGTCTAAATACTTAATAAATAGGATAGTAATCACTAGAACTAGTCTTAGGATGCATATTCGCTAAACGAACATTACCCTTTCATCCTTCAAATTGACTACACATTACGATACTATATCAATCATATGATTTTTATTACACAATGTAAATGAAACATTTTCTATAGGCCTTCAACTTAATTGGAGATTACACAATTTTCTTCATTTTCATCCACTACAAAAACAAATCATAAACAAGTAGAGAAACCACAAATGCCTTACAATGACACCTACTATCAGCTATAACATAGAAATAACATAAAACCAATCACAATCATAAGTTATTGTGTTAGTGTCTTTTTTTTCCATATTTTCATATGTTTAATTTCTTTATTTTTGAGATTTGAAGTTATACTCAATAGAAATTAATCTTGTTTTATGTCAAGGTGTATTTTGAAACCAAATGAAAAGAACTACAAATATTTTGGGATAAAAAGAACTGAAACAGGCATTAAATCTAATTGGACATGACCTCGTGCAGTGATAACTTTATGACAATTGGTAGCAAAATGTTTGGAGACTTTATTTTAGTTTTCACCTTACCTCTAATGGCTACGGCAAGAAGGGTCTTTACAAGAGGTTAGATTTTAATAAGAAAGGAAGTTGCGTGATTATAATAGGTATAAAAAGGAGTGGGACATTAGAAAAACGTGGAAGCCCCAAATTAGGGACATGGGCTACAAAATGAGAAGAGAGCCTGGCCTAAATAAAGAAAAGCATGACTTACACCAAGACAAAGGGGGTCGTCCAACTAGAAGTGGGTTGGCCAAAAGTGGCATGACTTTACCTAGCAAAAGAAAAAAAACAAATGGGTCCAAAAACTAAGAAGAAAAGATATGTGAAGGCGGAAACTAAAAAAAAGAGAACAACGATGACTGCCAAGAAAAGAAAAAAACTTCTAGAACAAGGGGACACTAAGCAGAAAGAAGGAGAAGAACGATGGCTAGATAAAAAAAGAATGAAGAAAATCAAGAAGGTTGAAAGCTGCCAGGAAGAGACACACACAAAACATGGACATCCCTAATTATTTAGGAAAAATTATGATGTTGGGTAATTAAACTTTTATTTCTTGGTTTATGAAATCCTAGTTATTGAACTTTAAATGTTGTGAGACCTTTGATTTTTATTCGAATCAATTTGTTAGTCAAGTATCAATTATTTTTCTGGGTTATTATTTGATTGTTTGATTTTACAGCTAGATGCATAACTAGTGTGCGCTTTTATTCAATCAATTGCTAGATTAAATAGGTTGACATTCAATTCTTTTAATCAAAAGTAATAACTAGAATTTTTGTCTACTACATTAGAGATATGATTATAGGAAAAATAAATTTCTAAGCTAAATATAAATCGTATATATGTTACCTAGTTCGTCGATTTTCTTGATTCGTAAAGCTATTAATTAATTAAATCTAAGATCGTATCCAGGTTGTTGATTAATAAGTATTAATTCGAATACACTTTTTAGTTAACTAAACATAAGAGAAAATAAGTAAAGAATTTTACCATGACGAATACTTAACCGATAAATTGATTATTTTATTATCCATAATCAACGCAAGTTCAATAATGAAGGAGATCGAAAACCAAGATTTATTCTTATTGATTGTTAAATTCTCATTGTTTCGCTATTAATTATTTTTTATTTCGTATTACAATTAAATTCTGTTGAATTTATAATTTTAAACCCCCTTTTTTATTGCGTAACTACTAACATCTAAAATCCTTGTGGGAACGATTCCTACTTTCCACTACTATATTAATTTATGTTATAGGAAGTTAGTTTCTTTTTATATTTGGTTGTAGGCGACATCACACACCATATTGTAACCAATTGTGCCACATAGTCAAGCCCTAAAGAGGTAATGGATAGCTATCATTACTTGAAGAACAAGGGAAGGTTATCAGGGAAGGAGGATCGATGCCGTAACCTGAGACCACCGAGAAGCTTCAAGCGCAGCAAACGACGATTATAGTAAGTCGAGAGCTGTGTATAGTTGAGGAGCAAAGGCAACAAGTGTTAATGAGGCGATATGAGAACAAGACATGAGCCCTGGGGGTCTTCGGGAGTTGTGGCGACACAGGGAGCAGATGTGTCTGCTGGTGACAAGGCAAACTTAAGAGCAGAAGGAATGGTAGTGGAGAAGGAGAGGGGAGGTGCTACGCGTTATAAAAGGCGAGAGTTGTACACTGGCTGTTGTATTGTGTTTTGAACATATTTTTGTTTTGTTATGTAAAAACCAAAAACCAAAACACTTTTTTGTTTCTACTTTCATCTTTTGCCTATCGGTCCACATTGTAATAACGAAATGAAACCAAACATAATTTTAGCCTTTAGTTTTTGTGCCCATGAAAACTAAAATAAAAAATAAAAACCTCTATCATTTTCAAACAAACCCTAAATTTTTGTTAAGTGGTAAGTTCTAAGGGTGTTCGAGGAAAAACTTAAAGCAAACAAAATGAGCATCCATATATAATAGTGAGGGCATCATATTTCAACTAAAAACCTTGACATAATAAGTTATAATCCTTTTGTTGTATATAACTTACTTTAATTTTCTATCTCTTTATGATATAAGATAATTCACCAGTGTCAACCACAATAATCTCTGCATTCACAAATAAATCTACCCACCCACATCACTCCTCTCAATCCACAATCCATGGAAAGTCAATAAGTCCTTAGTGAGAGCACGATATATATCGATCTAAATTTTTTGATTTTGCCTCAATCAAATCAACTTGGGTTCTGATACCACTTATTAGGTGGTGGATTTTAATAGGGCTTGGGGAGAAACTTAAAGTAGATGAAGTGAGCAGTAGACAAAGTGAGCATCCATATACAATAGTGAGAACATCATATTTCAACCAACTTAAAGTAGATGAAGTGAGCAGTAGACAAAGTGAGCATCCATATGCAATAGTGAGAACATCATATTTCAACCTAAAACTTTAAAACAATAAATTATGAGTATTCTATTGTATATAACTCACTTTAACTTTTTGTCTCTTTTCGATATGAAACAATTCACTTATGACAATTATAACAATTTCATTAAATGATAAATATCTAGCAAATAGATAATTTTTTATAAAAAAATTTGGTCCGAACAATAACAAATTAAGGAAACTAAGAAACAACAGCACATATATTTGCCAAAATAAGTCCAATAATCTTCTTAAAAAAATCAAATTTCTTAACTACAATACTTTATAAAAGGTTAAATGTACAATTTTTAACCATAAATTTTTTAAAAAAATTGTAACTTTTAATAGTCTTAAAAGAGACTTTAAATTTTAAAAAATCTTATAATTTTAAAATATTTTAGAATTTTAAAATTAAACTTTAAAACTAAATTTAGATATTGATGTACTAATGTGATATAAATTCCATTAAAAGTTGTTGTATCAATAAGTACAAATAAAAATTAATAGAAAGTAAGACTTGTGTTAGTTTTGAATCTTTTTTTTATATTTTTTACAATTTGTTTAATGTTGTCAAACATTAGGTTCTTTTTAAAATTTTTGTATTTACATTAAGAAAGGTACTTTTAGTGAATCAAAAACTAAGCAAAACTTCCTTAACAAAAATAAGTAAAAGTTTCTATCCTTTTTGCTTAAATAAAACCACTAATTCAAAAATAAGAAAAATTACCAAAATAAGATGACTTGATTAACAGAGCCAAGATGAGATAGAATAATGTTCCAATAAGAGGTGAAATCCTCATTACAAGTAATTATGTTTGAAGTAAGATCACAATCACACTTTAATTTGCATGGATTAAGACTTGGCCTTAATCTAGGGTTTTTAAATCCTACAAGCAAAAGGCAAATAAATAACAAAAAAGGCTATTACAATATTGGAAGAAACTTACAATTAGGTTTTAAAATTTTGCTTCCATTGACTGAAGATAAGCTGTTCGTATGGATAGCACTTGCTGGTATATAACTTAAAGACTTTGAAAATATGTAAAACTTTAGTTAAAGAAGTAAGTTTGTAGTAGAAATGAAATATTTTCTAAAAAAATGTTTATTTGGTATGGATTAACCAAATAATTATGTATGGTACATATGTGACCAGGCCTGCTAATTAAATTGATTTCTTTTAATTGATAAAATTTAGGCTGATTACGAGAGACATATAAACCTATGAGCAGCTCACTTGTTGAAAATGAAAGCCAGCGAATTCCTACGTTATGAAATTGCCTCTGTAAAATTACGCATTAAGGAGTTGCCGCTTCATATAATCAGTATTAAACGTGACAAGCATTATTTATTTATTACTCAACAGATAAGAAGAGCGGTAAACCAACTAATCTTTACTTTAGAATTTAATAAAGATTTAATTAAGTAATTAGGAGGTGATTTACTTCCGTTTTATTTAATATATAAATATATTTTAATTCTTTGCTATACTTTTTCCAAAATTTCAAATATCGTTATGTACCGATCAAGAAATGAAACAAAAATAATATATTTTGTATCGAATTTGGATATCGGTTAATACCGATCTTTTAGGTCAATATCGATCGAAACGCGTCGTACTAATCAATATTGACCGATACCGAGAATCAAAATTTTTTTAATTTGTTAAAAAAATAAAATTTTGTATTTTAATCTTTTAAATTTAAATATTTAATTCT
>JAOXYD010000136.1:28583796-28595248 GCA_028565735.1 Pinacopodium congolense | reverse complement strand
AAAGAAGTTGGCCAAGGTAAGGGCTTAATGACCTACTTATTTTACTACAGTCATATCAACAAAGCTGATATATACATAAATATTAGAAGTATGTTTAAAAATTAAGAGTTGTTTGATTCAGTTTTTAGTTATAATTTTTATATTTTTATATTAAATTTTGTGTATTTTTATAAATTTGTGTATTGTATTTCTCGATTTTTGTGTTATATTTATGTATTTTTTTATTTTTATGTTTAAAAAAACTAAAAATTAAGGGTTTATTTGGTATGAATGTAGTTTTGTATTTTAGTTTTTTATTTTGTTAAACATAGAAATCAAAAAAGATAACACACTAATACAGTACAAAAATCGAGGATAATACACAAAAATCAATACAAATATAAAAAAATTACAACTAAAAATCATGACTAACAGTAATACCAAACGACCCCTCAAGGCTTATTTAGTTCTACTTTAGTTTTTGATTTTCGTTTCCTGTTTTTTTTAATATAAAAATCGATAAAGAAAACACACTAATATATCACAAAAATCGAAAAAGAAAACACAATAACCAATACAAAAATACAACAACTACAACAAAAAAACTAAAAACTACAACCTAATTAAACATGCCTTAAAAAATAAAAATAAAAAGCAAACAGACAAATTTTAGCTCAACAGGTTTTTTTTGCCTCTCTTGTTTATGATTTGTTTGAGATTTAATGAGTGAATTATATTTTATTATAAGATAGTCATTTAGTTATCAAATTAGATCTTACATGTTTACTAAAAGTTGATTATTGAAGAATCAAGGCTTGGAGATTTATAAACTTAACTAGTTTTATTCATGATGCAATAGTTAAATTGTTGTAACTAATCTCATCAAATGTAACAATTTATCGTTAAATCAAAGGAAATAAAGGTTAATGAAGTTCTATCCATCAATTGAGCATGAGAAGGATTTATTACATGGAAATTAAAAGGTATGAAAAAAAAAAGAGAAGCAACTTGCATTGGTTGGTGTTTGTTGTTATTTAATAATAGTCACTCTCGACATTAATGTAGTCTCATGGCTTATGTCATGGAACTTCTGACTTAATCCATGTGTCCTGATCTTATTAACTGAAGAAGTACCATTTTTGATATAGTTCCCATTCAATTCAGGCTGGAAGGATATTGAAATCTCTTGAAAGGAAACAAGGTTGATAACCAGACAATTAATAGTAGCTTTATGATTTTAACCCCTTTAATTTGAAAGTTAACGACACAGAGCTGTCATACAAATACGATTATTTGGGATCAGTATTATTTTTATTTTTATTATAATTTATAATTTATAATTTATAATTTATAATTATTTATATTAAAATAAAATTTTATTTAATTAAAATTTATAATAAAAATAAAAATAAAAATAGATGAAGTGGATTTCTCATTTAGGTAGAGGCGGCGTTCTGTCTGAGTTGTCCTGATTTCATGAGCGTGTGGAGGTTGGAATGGCCTTATTTAAATTAGTTGCAATAATCGATTCGAGTAGAAATTTATCAAATAGTTTATCATTCCTATACATAAAAAAAAAAAAAAAGAACACAGGCAAGAATTAAATGAAATGATAAGCAAATTTTGTGACAAACTCTTTTAGAAAATTCATAAAATCAAAACTCCAAATATTTAAATATTTTTAGATAATCTCTTCCTCTCAAAAACAGTATTTAAAAGTTTTGTCTAGCAGAACAAACATGATTTTATGTATCATTGATGATGTTGATATTCTTTAACAAAATCACATGGGACGAATTGAAATGCTCAATATCACACTTTGACAATTCATAAAAGTTTTTTAAAAAAATATATAAATTTTATAGCAACTGTGTAAACAGTGTCGAGAATCCCATCACTTAAAATAGGCCTCTTTCAGTGACTTCTGACTTGTGACACTTGTCTTCTATTATTATTATTTTTTCACAGTTGTTGTGCATTGTTCGTAGACTTCCGTTTCAAATTCGGCGTCATCGGTCTCCACCGAATTCTCGCGCTCTCAGCCACCGCCATGCAAGCCCTCCGAAAACCCATCTCTCCGACCATCCCCTCTTACCCCTCTCCGAAACAAACCCAACAACGGTGACAAAGAAACTATCTGTCATCGCTGCCTCGTCCACAACGACTATCACATGAATAAGCATGCAGGTGTGGTCTATCACCTAACGTCTATGTCGATCCTGAGTTCCGTCACGTTTCATTCTTTGCGTATTGTTAGAATCAAATTACAGTGTTAGGGTCCCTGCTAAGACGCCTCTGTAACGCATTAGCCAGACGGATCTAGCTAATAGGTTGCCAAAAGTGAAAGCGATACAAAGAGAATAAAGAGCATAATAGAGCAATATTATTCTTTTCTGTTTTTTTGTACGCTTACAGAATGGAAATAAGGTCAAGAGGGGATTCAGGTCTATGCTCCGTGGAGGATAGCTAGTTTCATATTAATTAAATTTTAACCCAAAAGAATTCTTGGAAATTTATTTCCAAGATTCCACTGATAATGCAAATTGTGAGGAAGACGGCTCCCAAAGAAAAGGGAAAATAGCAAAACGCCACGTATAATTGTGTTTTTGACCTTCAATAACATTTTTATAATTTAATAATTAATCAGTAAGTATTTCTGAAGCAGTTTATTTGTCAGCAATTAACTTAATTATTAAATTAAGATAGACTTACTTATATACTCTATTCAGTTAATTATTGAAACAATGCGTTCTATTTTCTCGAAGGAATTAAAAACATATGAATGATTTTTTTATATAAAATATAATTGATCATTCTCAATAATTAAATCAACAATAGTGAACTTTGTGGAATCTAATTGGGAGTGGAAGTGGATTATTGGTGTCCTTAAGGTCACAGGAAATCTTGATTAAATGCATGATATCACTTTATGCCAACACCTCACATGGGAGGAGTGAGCGCCAAAGAAAGCATGAATACGACTGATTGACACGGTATTGCTAATTACTGTTACGAAGATCTCTACATCACCATCACTATCCTCATTATCATCATTATTATTACTATTGTTATTATTATACGAAGAAGTTTGGTTATGATATGATTAAGCACACGAGCAGCTCTTGCATTGCCTCAGCATCTCGGCTTCTATGGAGTACGTGCTAGTTGTTACTAACGATCTCCTATCAAGTCTTATCTCGGTTAAAAGAATATTAGAAGTCGTATCTTTCCTTATGATTCAAATATTAATTAAAAACGTTGTATATGGAAAAATTGGTTCCACTCTTACCTATTGCTTGTTATATTTAGTTTTTTTTTTCCACAAACAAAATTTTCATAAATCTTTCAAATTATAATTTGACAATGAACATTTTTGTGCTAGCCGTGGAAATTTTATTTTCCAAACTAGTATTTTTTTATAAAAAGGCTACAGTTTAGTCTTTGAACACTTCACTATTAAGTTACTATACAGCTCCATTATTTAGATATGTAATGTAATTATCATGATATCCATCACTCGTTCGTATCTTTCTTTGTCAACAAAAGTACAATATGATATAACAGACTTTAATTGCATTATTAAAAAAAATTGTCAAACTATGGATAAAAGTTACAGTTTTGGCTAACCATAGATAGTTATATTAGGAGGCTTTTTTTTTTTTTTTGGTTTAATCTATTAGATGGATATTTAAATAACTTTTATTGGAACGCAAGAAAAGAAAGGGTTGTTATTATAAGTTTTTAACGCCAGAAAAGAAAGGCTGTGGTTGCAAATTGGTAGATGATAGTCACTAAGTGCTGCTTTAAAGGTGTCTAGAACGAAAACAGTATATTCCCAGTTAAAACTTTTTTTGATGAGAGGCTGGACAGAACAGAGAGACTCAATCCTTAGCAACAGCGAAAGGTTTGACAACACGTAAGGAGAATAGAAGGAAAATCTAATGCCGAATCAATCTCGAGAACATGGACGGTCTATGTAAGACCCTTAATTTTGTAGGTTACATAAAGACAACAGCGTATACGGACGGCTGATACTTGGACGGATACAACCCAGAAGTTGGTCTTCGGCCGTTAAAATTTAACCCGAAAAGACCAATTTGCTCCTATAACTGTCATTTCTTTCGGATAACAGTTTTTTAGTTAATACTCAAGAATGCCACTTTTTCTTTTTGCCTTTTTTATTACAATGTAATCCTCAACAATTAAATGTCGTCAAACAAGTTTATAACTTAAAATTTATGACGCGAGCGAAAACTAGATAACCATCAAATAGATAATTATTCATGATCGATGATACATAAAATAAAGTCATTTATAATCGCTCATGCATAAAATAAAAGATGTATTAATCAAAATACATAAATATTTTTTTTATTTTATATGAAAGATGGGTTATGTATAGTCAAGAGTAATGGTCATGTAATCAAACCCTATAATGAAATCTTAGGAAACTTCATGAATCGATCTGGCTACACATCTTAATTTTACTGTTATATTGGAAGTTACTCCATGTATTGCTTGACATAAAACAATAAAACAGATAGTTAATTTTTTCTATCTTTTATTGAATTTTTTTCATTACTCGATAGATAATTGGATAGGTTAATGATTTTTTCCATGTTTTATAATAAGGTTATCATTTTTTTCTAAAATTAAATTAATTCATTAATGAATAGATAATAAACAATTTACAATCAACACGTGATGGTAGACAAAACAACCACCTAACCTAAAGATATCTTGATGAAGACCATCTCAAAACCCTTACCAAAGACTCTCGAATAGTCTTTAGAATGTTATTTGCAGTCAAATCCTCGTTAATTTGCCGACATTCTCTTGTGATGGGCATACTTTCTTGCTTCAACCTAGCTCTTTTTAGACATAAGTCTCAGCCTCCTGGCCTTCTCTTCCTTCAATGCTCAAATCTGAGAGATCGTTCACCTCTTTTCCAATCGCTAAAGGTAAGTCCTCTAGAACCTCTTAATCTTTAGAATAAGCATGGGGTTTTGTCTCCTAAAGAGAGTTTGTTGCACTTAATATGCCTTTTTTTGTTATAAGGTCTAACGAACAAAATCTTTAGGGTTCAGAAACTCTAGCTTACATCAACAACCTTCCTTTTTAGGCGAATATGTTCTCTTGCCTTATATCTCCTTATTGCACTATAACAGGTTGGTTTGGTTGATGTCAGCTCCAGCGGCCTCAAGTAGTGTCTCCCTCATCCACCAGGTAAGGTTCTTAGTTATTGGCTTGACTATTTACTTTTAGTATTACCCTTTTCAATTGTCTAGAACTAAATAGGTTTCCTTGTTTTGATGTCTACTATGCTTACTAGTCGACCCTTAGGTTCCAGTTCTCCACCATCCATCGACTACACTCTTACTCCCATTAGGTTTATTTTTTCTTTGATCCAACACTTGATTTCATACACGAGGCATTCCCTTGACTTTTCCATGTCTCAAAAGATCTTTCATTTCTTTCAAATTAGAGGTTGTACACATATGGTCCAAATGTTATGATTGAGATTGTTAGATCACCAGTCCAACTAAATCTATCTTGCATGCCTTAGATTATAGAGATTGCTTCGATTGCTCCAAATGAATTTACAATACTCATAGCAGAAAAATAGATGATTGGAGTTTTTTACTTATTTTTTAGAAAGCCAACATCTAGAGGAGAAATTAAGGAAATTAAGTCTATCCAACGTAACCAGCTTCCTTTTAGCGCATAGTCATAGTAGAAATGATACCTTAAGGAGAAGGAACTTATTCTACACAATTTTAGACCAACCTTGCACTTGAGTAGCTTGCCTCAAGAATCTTCTCTGGGACTTGTTAGTGAACCTTCTAGAAAGCTCTAGTAGCTACTAATAGGAATCCTCTTTCTCTGAGTGGGGTGCATAGGGTGAAATGACTGCTCCCAACTATGTTGGCAATTATCTTTACTGATTGCCATTCACAAGCACCTTAACCTTGACATTAGAGGGATAATTATCCAGAAATTGGGCATAATGTGTAGAGTATGACATAAGTCCAGTTGTGCTCTAGTTATTATAAAATGATGAGATCATTTCTAAAAGATTATAAATTAGATAATAGTTTTGGCATTTAAAGGGTATTTAAATTTTATCATAAGGTTATATTGTTCGTTGAATTTTGTACACTTTTGAAATTTTTGTTTTAAATTAATAACGTTGAAAGTTTGTTTGAGAGATTTACATTTTGAATACATAATATATATATATATATATATATACAAATTTTAAGCACAAAAGATAGATAAAAATATATATTTGACCATTACAAAATTTAGTGTTATAGTAAAATTCAACTTTGTTTTACCAAAAAATTTTAGAGATACTTTACAATTTAAAACAAGATCTAATTGTATATCTGCAAAAGAATATATACATGATTGAATACCCTGATGACTATAAATAAGAGAAATTAATGGATAAGACAAAAGAATCGTGATAACATGGTAGCATATGGTTTTTCAGGCCTTATATAATAATTCATATAAAACAATGTAAATAAAAGGCTAAAACTTATTTTCTTATTAATTATTATATGATAACATTTAAATATATCAGAATGTCATCTAAAAATTAATCATTTCTCAGTTGATTATGACTGTACCATATGGTTATATTTACATGTAAGATACTTTATATTAAAAAACATGAACAAATCTTGGATCTAACCATGTAAATGTGAAATGTGTAGAAATCGTACATGATTTTGTGTCCATCAATGTGAAAATTGGGAAAGCTGGTCATTAGAGTTGTCTTAGATCACCTAAAAACATAGAAAAATAACACACACAAAGAGAGAGAGAGAGAGAACAAGAGTCTATCAATGTTTTGAATACTGTACCGGTATTAGTACCGAATTTATCTTTAAAATTGTACTGTACCGGTACCGGTCAATATCGATACCGTTTCGGATAATTTTTTAAAATTGTAAATTAATTTTTTAATTTTATTTAGTTTGAAAAATAGTCTATAAATGTATAATATAATATAATTTTTAACTTAACTTTAAATTTAAAAGGTTAAAATACACAATTTTTTTTATAAAAAAATTTTAATTATTTTTTTATTATTTTCGGTACATGTCGGTACTGACTGGTATCAACCGGTACCAACTGGTATTTAAATCTGATACGAAATTAAGTAATTTTATACCGAATTTCTTTCAGTACCGCCGGTATTACTGGTACTAACCGATACTGATACGAAATTCAAAACTCTTATATAAACTAATACAAATATAGAAAAATAAAAATAAAAAGCTAAATAAACGAATTCTCAACATAATTTTTTTTGTTTATCTTTTTAATGAAAAGAATAATTAATTAATTAAGGAGTACGATTACCCTCAAGTACGATGTATATCTTTGGATAATTAATTAATTAAATATTACTATTCGGCAAGAAGCATAAGGGGTAGTAGGCTAGTAGCCAATGGAGGAGACAGTGGGGCCTGCCGCCTGCAGTGGTAGATCAACGTGGGCCCCACACGTCTCGTTAATTCCAGTTTGAGGTGTTTTCTTCTCATGTTCACACACTCTTTTTTGTCTGGTAAAGAATATTTATCAATGCGTAGGATCACATCAGTTAAATGCATTTCCTCTACTCACCACAATTCCTGTGATCTTTAAAACTTCAACTACTGCTCAAGTCAGTCTCTCTCAACTTGACGGAGATTGTCGTCATTCTTATAATCATGAAAGTCTACATCTGGTCTTCCTCTACAAGTTTTCCAACTTACTTTGTCTGAAGCTTTGGATTCTTGGTTCAATCGCGGAGATGCACTGTTATGGTTTTGATGTCTTGTGGGCTCAGCTCATGATGCTTTTTGGACATGAAAGGTGCTTTCTTTTTTAGAGTTCTCTTGTTGATCCCAGCTGGTTCTTTCTCCTTTTTGTCTTTCTTCTAATGGGTTTGTTTTAACTTTTCAACTCCGGCTTATTTTCTTCATGTTTCAACGATTTTTGCGATGAAGTAATCTCCTTTAGGGGTAGACTTGGTGTTTTGCTGACTTTTGTACCTTTCCTTCTCTTTCGTTTACTACTGTAGCTTTGGTTGGGATAATAGTTTGTATCATTTATGAGTCCGTGATCGGTCAGTTATCGGTGAGCGGTGGATTTATTTAGTGGAAGTGTTTGATGCTTGGATGGTGTTTTTTTTTTATTTGACACATAATTGGAACTCTTTAACTCTTCAGTATTCTGTTAGGTGTAAAAAGTTTGTTAAGATCTTCCTTTTACAGGTTGAAAAGTTTGTTAAGTCTTTAATTCCAAGGTCTACATTCCTTCCCTAAAGTTGTCTGCTTTTAGGGAGTTGTATTTTGGTAGTGACCCATGATCATCCTGAAAGTAATTTTAGCAGGAATGACTTAGCTGTTTAAGTCTATGACAAGTTTTTTTTTTTTAATCTTGTATGTTTATTGATACTCTCTTAGAAGAAGATCAAATTTGGTGACACATTATGAGACTTAAGAGCTGGATCAAAAACTGGAGACTTAGACTTAGAGGAAAGCTTTGGGAAATGATGAAGTGCATTCGCTCAGGGGATCGGTTAAGAATTGATGACATTGATGATTCATCAGAGTCCCTAGCAACTCGGGACTACTCTGCAAGTGGCTATTCGTCCCGAGCTGCTGAAACTGGTAGCAAGGTTGATAACAGTAATATCGAAGAAGCAGAATCATCACTTCGGGAAAGTGGTTATCTCAATTATGAGGTCAGTTTCATTTCTTCCTTTATACATTATTCTTTTGTTCCTGCTGGAAGTCAATGCTTCTTTCCATGTCATCCTTAACCGGTAAAGGAATTGCTTGTGTATGACTCTCATAGCTCTGTATAGCCATTGCAGCTAATTGAGTGGTCAACTTCTTAAAGAAAAAAGCCTAAATACAATACAATGTATTTTATCTTGATAGTGGATCGGATAATGGAACTGTAACAAAATTGTGCTTTAACTGCTCTCTGTCTCAATTGATAGCCTGTGTCTGTTGCAATCGATAGACTTGCTAAAAGCCAAAACTATAGAGTACATTGTAATTCTTGTGGACAAGCAGATGAGCCTCAGCATTATCACTTTTAGTTTTCTTTCCAAGCTGCTAATGCTTTTTGACATTTATCTTCTCATGTAAAGAACAATATCACTAATTTTTTAGATGAAGAAGGGGAGAAGCTTGAAAATATTGTGACCAAAGTTATGAATGAGTGAATTATTGTAGCCGGAAATTGTACTAGAACAATATCATCATGTAGGGATTGGAATCACATGAAAAGATAACACTTGTATAAATCCTGCTTCCTGTTTGGTCATAGGAATGGTGAAAAAAAAAACATGTTTTTAGCATTCTGTTCTGTAAATCTTCAATTTCAAGGAACTACAACTATTTTGTGCATTCTGATACATTGCTTAGAAAGAATTGGAAAAAATGCCAGATATGTTGTATGTAGATGAAATAATGATTTATTCTCTGGCAGCTTCTAGAGAAATATCGCCATTTAAATCACCTTCAAGGATATCATAGAATTAGGACTTTATCTTTTTTTTTTTCCTTCTGGTATGAACTTCTAGCATAGTGATACTCATCCCCTTGACTCAAAGGTTTAAATTCTTAGTGAGGCCTGAGGATAAACTTTTATACTGATATCTATCATATCATATTACCATACCATTCTGAGATCAAGGAACACTCTCTGAGAAACTTGTTGAACTTAGGCATACATATGAAATAATGCTCGATATATGAAATGATTTACCCCCAGATCCATAAGAATTAAAAGCAACATACATGCATGCATATTGTATTATATGCTTAAATTGAAATATAATTGCAGGTGTTGGAATGTTGTTTTCAAACTTTTGACCGGTTGGTTTTCGAGAATTTAATATCATGTTTCGAATATCACCTTCCAGGGAATGCATTTTTCTTACTATCTAGGAACTTCATGATTTCCTTCCAACTTTCATGCTGTAATTTGCACTTTTTGCCTCAAATACAGAAAGGCCCTCTTGTTAGATCCTTCCCCGAGTTCTATGGTTAGAAAGTTTACTCTGGGATATATGCTAATGTGGCCTTAACTTTAACTGTAATGAGGAGATGGATATTACTTTCTTGTTCTAAAAATGAAGCCACTAGTAACCATGCATGTGATTCATGTACTGTCAGATGATGCTATAAGGTGAAACTGCATTGATTAGTAGAAATATGCCAGCTGTAGGCATTTCCAGACTTCAAAATTTTAATTCTTTTCAGACTGATTTACACATCATGTACTTGGGATTTTTTCAGTGGATCTCATACTATCTATTTGTGCAACTGATCTCTACATATTATCGTGCCATTGGTATTGTGGTTGAACTCAAAAGTATTGATCTGGATCTCTCTTGAAGCTAAAAAGCCATTTTGTTTATAGGAAGCAAGAGCATTGTTGGGAAGGCTTGAGTTTCAGAAAGGAAATATAGAAGCTGCACTTCATGTATTTGAAGGAATTGATATAACAGCTGTGACACCTAAGATTAAGGTCTCCCTTGCTAGAAGATGTGAACAAAATCGACGCCATTCTCAAAGCGATGCGGCCCCACCCATGTCTATTCATGCTGTTAGTTTACTCCTTGAAGCCATTTTTGTTGAAGTGAAGTCTCTTCAGGGCCTTGGAAGGTTTGGAGGTACATTTTTCATCTTTTCATTATAAAGTTTGATATGATGGCAAAGTCTTGGGCAGGTGTGTGTAAATGCATAGGTCAATCTTTAGATAGGCAGATTTTCTCTTTGCACTTCATGGATGTTCTATGTCACAGAACTTTGTGGAATGCAAGAATAAATAAAAAATTGTAACATTATTAAATTGAAAAAATACAATAGAAATCACAATATAACTTTTTCAAAAATTCATTCTTCTTTAGTTGATGAACATTAGTTGAAGTATGCAAGTATGCATCTCATTAAGATGTTTCCATACTGCTTCCTAGAATTGAAATTTTGTTTTACTAGTCATATTCTATTACACTATGCAGAAGGCTATGTTTGTTCTGCATGATGACCTTGTTCCCTTTGCTTCTCCACTCAATTCATTCTCTTTGTTCATCTGGGATGAATACTTCCCTACACAGATGGCTTAATTTAGGAGAAATAAAAAACATTGCACGAGGAACCTTAAACTTAGGAGAAACAAAAAACATTGCACGAGGAACTGTAAACTTTGTTGCCGCTATCACCAAGCTAAAATGTCTTCCTTACCTTTTTCTGCAGAAGCCGCTCAATCGTGCAAGGTGATTCTGGACACGATCGAGTCTGCATTACCAGAAGGCCTTCCTCAGAATATTTCTACCGATTGTAAATTGCTGGAAATTTTAAACAAAGCTGTTGAATTGCTTCCAGAATTATGGAAACTTGCTGGTGCTCCTCAAGAAACTATCTTATCATACCGACGAGCCCTTCTTTATCAATGGAAT
>JAOXYD010000136.1:28563721-28575067 GCA_028565735.1 Pinacopodium congolense | reverse complement strand
TGGAGTTTGAGGTGTAACATACAACTTCCTCATAAAATGATTCATAGTCAAGTTTAATCCAACTATCTACTTCTGAAGAGGCAAAGAAACCACCATACAAAAAGAAGCATAAAATTGCTATAAATAAGATTACACCGCATATGCACTGATATTGACATAGCTAGAAAGACAGAGAAGCCGTTATGGCTTAATGATTATGCTACATATGGAATAATATTGACATGGAAAATAGATGCAATTCATAAATCGTCCACTTATTTAGAGGCAATTTCTTTAATAATGCTATTAAGTATTTAATGCTATGTAGGAAAATGTGGAGTCCTTCCATAAGAATAAAACTTGGGATTTGGTTAAACTATGTGTTCAAGACATTAAGTACAAGGCATAATTGGTTTAAAAGGACTATAGTCAGGTGTATTAAGTTGATTTTAATGATTTGTTTTCGCTTATTGTTAAACATTGCTATATTCATGTCTGACTTTCTTTGGTTGCTATGAAAATTTGGAGTTTGAACAAATAGGTGTTAAGACAACCTTCTTGCATGGTAAGATTGAGAAGACAATATATATGCAATAGCTTGAGGGTTTTGAAGTTGAAAGCAAGAAAGACCACAATTGCCTCATGAAGAAATTATTGTATAAGTTAAAGCAATCCTTGTTAATGGTACCAGAGGTTTAATTCTTTCATGGTTGGTCACGACTATTCTATAAGCCAATTAGATACATGTGTATATTTTAAAAAGCTAACAAACGGCTCATTAGTCTATTTACTACTTTATGTTGATGATATAATGATTTAAACTAAAGATATATCAACAAATTAAAAGTAGAATTGAGTATAGATCTAGGTAAGAAAATTGTAAATATGGAGATTTAAAGAAACACAATTATAAGAAAACTTTATCTAACTCAAAAGAGTTTTGGCATGAAAAATATGAAACCTTTAAATAATCCTCTTGCAACTCATTTTAGATTTGTTTTTTACCATGTCACCAGAGACAAAAAATGAAATTAGGTATGTTTCATATGTTTCCTACTCTAGTACTGCCAGGAGTCTCATATATGCAATAACGTGTACTCATCTTGATACTGCACATGCAATTAGTATTGTCAGTAGATAAATATCTAATCTTAGTAAAAAGTACTAGCATCCACAAAATGAATTTTGGTATATTTACCAGGTAGCATTGATTATTGTTTGGAATTCAGTAGAAACAAGGCGACAACGATTGGTTATGTTAATTCAGACTATACAAGTGATCTTGATAAATAAAGATCAATTACAAGTTATGTATTTGTTCTGGGATGTACTACTATTAATTGGAAAGCTACTTTGTAGTCTACAATATCATTTTCTAATATAGAGCTAGAATATATGGTGATTATTGAGAATATTAAAGAAGTCAGTTGGTTAAAAGTTTTATTTGGTGAGCTTAGTTTCGAAAATAAGGTAATTATTTTCCATTGTGATAGTTAGAGCGATATACAACTAACAAAATATTAGATATTTCATGAGAAAATGAAACACATCAATGTGAAGCATGTTCGTGATATTATCTCTCAAAGTAATATTTTTATCAAGAAAATTGTTATTAAAGACAATTCAGTTAATATATTGACCAAATATTTTTCAATTTTCAAGTTTAAGCATTGCTTAGACTTAATTAGTGTTTCACATATTTAAGTTGCAAATGAAATAAAATTCATTAAATTTATATATTAAGAAGAAAATTCAAGTTAAGTTAGAGATATTTTATTTAGTAATTGGAATTCTGACTCATAATAAAGTTAATTAGCATAAGCACATGTTGTTTTACCTTACACTATAGAACATTTGATTCTTTTGTTAATAATTCATCTCTTAGACTTTCTTTGTTTTGAAGTTTTGTTAATGTGGTAATTAATGTTTTTCTTTGGGGAAGAATGTTAGTAGTTTTTCTTAATTAGATATTTATTAATTAGTAGCATTTCGAAGTTAAGGCTAAGATAATTAAATTTAATCTAGATTAAAGAAAATAATAAAGATCTAATTATGGATTTAACAAAATGGATCGAAGTTTAGGAGGAAAATAGATCTCAATCAATGTGGGTCAGGTATTTATTGGGCCTATAATAGGAAAGCCTAATAAGGTGACCTATAAATAATATTATTTCTTGAATATCTAGTTTCCTTTGACATGTTAAAAGTTTTGAGTATAAAGAAAGGTGCAAAATTTTTAGTGCATCTGATCAGGAGGAATCTTCATAAAGGTTAATCGAAAGGTTCAGTTGCTTGTTCATAGGTTAACAAGCCTACTCAAGTAATGCAAGAGTTTGTTTTATACAATTTAATATCTTGTTCTTCAACGTGATACACGTGTCCTAGCCCATTCAATTTGGATTACTGGAGTCTAGACCTAATACTATTTCAGAATAAAATCAAGAATCAATATAGATATATGATGATGTTCCTGTAGCACATGATCAAATTAAACATTTTTCACTAAGAAGTAGTACTAGGAATCAATCATAGATGTATTTAAAATGATTATGGTAATAGTAGCTCATGATAAGAAGGAATTGCATTAGATAGACGTTAAAACTACTTTCTTGAATGGAGACATCTATGAGAAAGTCTACATTAAGCAGCCTGAAGGGCTTCAGGAAAATATTAAAAGTCATCTTATTTATAGATTGAGGAAATTATTATATAGATTGAAATAAGTTTCCTATCATTGGTATCTGAAGGTTGATGAGGTGATGACCTCATTTAACTTTGTGAAAATAAATTTGAAAGATATTTGTATTACAAGATTAGGAAAAAACAAGTCATTTTTTATTTTTGTATGTAATAATGTCTTACTTGCATCAAATAATTTATATATGTTACATGAAGTTAATCAATTATTGTCCAAATATTTAGACATAAAGGATTTTGGAGAAATATCTTTTATCCTTGTTATTAAAATTTACCAAGACAAATGTCGAAGCTTGCTAGATCTTTCTCAAAAGGCATATATTGAGCGAGTGTTATAGTAATATGAATAATTGTAATCTTTGTACAACACTGATCTTTCATGGAAAAAAAATTATCTTTGATACAATGTCCAGAAAATAATATTGAAATAAAGGCTATGAAGGATGTTTCATATACTAGTATGATGGATAACTTGATGTATGTTCAAATATGTACTAGACCAGACATTACATTTTTTGTTAGATTGTTAAGTAGATATTTGTCTAACCAAGATATAAACCATTGTAATATAGTTAAACGAGTTTTGAAATGCTTATAAGGTAATAAAGATTATATACTTACAAGTAGAAAAATCTAAGAATTTTGATTCGATTGGGTGTACAAATTCAGATATTATTATATGTCTAAATAATAAGAAGTCTACATCAGGTTATATTTTATGTTAGTTGATGGTGTCATCTTATGGAAAAAGTTTCAAGTAAACACTTATGACCTTTTCTACAATATACGTCGAATTTGTTACATGTTGTAAGATTGCTTCACAAACATTTTGGTTAAGGAACCTAAGTTTAGAACTATATATGGTTGACTCAATAGTTAGACCTACAGCGTGACATATTATGATAATTTTTCTACATTATTGTTCAGTAACAACAATAAAAATATTATGAGATCTAAGTATTTGGAGATTAATTTTTTGACTATATAGAAACTTATATAGAAAGATGACATCAATGTAGAGCATAATACGATTAATCATATGTTGATTGATCCTCTATTTAAGGAATTTTGTCCTAATGTCTTTAGATGACATGTTTCTAATATGGGTTTATTAAGGTCTTTTGATACTGTTAATTAAAGAGCATTATATTTTTACGCTTTTCATATATGGTAATAGCATTGATACTTATATATATAATGATCATCCACTTGTTCTTAATCATATAGAATATTTTATATTATCATTATACAAGTGAAAGTCTTAAGAGTTGTTCCAATATTAAACATTTTATTAGTCATCAAGAAAATATACAGTGTGACTTTTTACCTAATCTCTTAGACACATACAAATATCTTGAGATATATACAGGTATTAAGATAGAGTGGGATATCAAGTTTTATTCCAATACAATAAGGATAAAGAGTTTTCATCTCATACATAGTTCTCTAATATAGTTTAGCATATAGTTAGAGAAAACATATTTCTCTACTGTAGTTTAATATACTATTGAAATTGAGATTAGCAAATGAAATATGATGCATTGTAGTTCATTCAAGTATCATGTTATTTGTTACATTCTATTTTGTTTCATTTACGTCAGTAAAATTGCTAGATATGTGTGATTGTGTTAGATCTATATCGCATATGACACATATATTTAGTGCTTTTGTATCCAAAGCCCTGTGGGATAGAATGATAGATTCCGATTATCTTTAGATTAAGTTTTCATCTCTTAGACTTTTTTTGTTTTAAAGTTTTTTTAATATGATAATTAATGTTTATCCAATGGGGAAACTGCTAGTAGTTTTTCTTAATTGGATATTCATTAATTATTAACATTTTAAAATTAAGAATAAGATAATTAAATTTGATCCGAATTAAATAAAAAAAATGAAGACTCATTTAAGGTTCTAATCAAGTAGACCGAAATTTAGTAAAGAAAATAGATTCTAATTTGTATGGGATGGGTATTTTTTAGGTCTTCTACATATGTTTGAGATAAGATCTTGACTATCTAACTTCCTCTGATCTATTAAGGCTTCTAAGCATAAAAAAAAGATACAGAGAGATTTAGTACATATGATCAGGAGTAACTTTTATAAAGGCTGATTAAACTTATCAATTGCTTATTCATAGAATGACAAGTTTGTTGAAGTAATTTAGGAGATTGTTCATATAATTCTAATTTATTCTTTAGGAAATAGATAACAAAACAAGTAAATTTATGCTTTATCACCATTTAATTTATACGAGCTTATAGATGACTCTGGATAGCCTGCTAAGGTTTGTGTTGATTTTGAGCATCTTTCTCATGAAAGACTTGGCACTCACGGAAGAAATTTTCAGCCAAGTGATCCTGCTTGGTTAACAAGTTCATCAGCAACTCATTTCTATTTTATATATATATATATATATACTTGCAGGCCAAGCATGTATATTATTATATTATATACTTGCCGGCCAAGCACATAATAATATATAAACATAAACGTAGAGGGCCACAATGGGGGGCGTTTCAGGTCCTATGTATGTATGTAGCAATTCTTGCTCTTGAAGTGGAACACAGTCACTGCCCCCTCTGTATCTCCACCATTTCCATGTTCTAAAGTTTAGTGTACGAAAAGAGGAAAATGGTTTCTACTTCGTGTCCTGGTTATGATCGATCAATCGACGTCAAAGCTTTCGATGAGGCAAAAGCTGGTGTTAAAGGACTTGTTGATGCAGGGATCACCCATGTTCCTCCATTTTTCCATCAACTCTCTCACGTATTGGACAAGAGTTCTGTTCCTGCTGATGACACCAACTTCGTGTTTCCCATCATAGACCTGACAGGTGTTACCGAAGACTCATCTACACGCAAAGAGATCATCGAAAACATTCGACATGCATCAGAGAAATGGGGTTTCTTCCAAATCGTCAACCATGGGATTCCTCTGAGTGTGCTCGAAGAAATGAAGAATGGTGTCCGTAGGTTTTATGAACAGGATATTGAGCTAAAAAGGAAATTCTATACTCGAGATTGTGAGAAAAAGATAGTTTATAATTGCAACTTGGATCTTTACTGTTCAGCGGCAGCTAATTGGAGGGATACTATCCATTTCCAAATGGCTCCTATTCCTCCTGAGCCAGAAGAATTTCCCGCTACATGCAGGTGAGATGAGAGTTTTTTTTCCTACAACTTAAGGGGATTGTTAAGATTATCTTCAATTTCTGTAATGATGTCTTTTTCTTTTGATTGACAGGGACATACTTATGAAGTACTCCAAGGAAGTAATGAAGCTAGGGAAGTTGCTGTTCGAATTACTGTCGGAATCTCTTGGACTGAGCACAAATCACTTGAATGACATAGATTGCAGTGAAGGGCTGAACCTTGTGTGCCACTATTACCCCGCATGTCCACAGCCAGGAGTAACCTTGGGCGCCTCCAAGCACGCAGATAATGACTTCCTCACGGTGCTTCTGCAAGACCATATAGGTGGCCTTCAAGTTCTTCACCAGAATTATTGGATTGATGTGCCTCCTGCACCTGGAGCTTTAGTGGTCAATATCGGCGATCTTTTGCAGGCAAGTAATGCAATGCGTCTTCCAGTAAACTTTGAAGTGTTTCTTTGAAGAGTTCCCATGTCTAACATTGTTGTTCCTCTGATGATTTCCAGCTTATAACGAATGACAAGTTTGTAAGCGTGGAGCATAGGGTGCTTGCCAACCGTGAAGGACCCAGAATCTCAATTGCGGGGTTTTTCAGCACGGCGTTTATGCCCACCTCAAGACTCTATGGACCCATCAAAGAGTTGTTATCAGAAGAAAATCCTCCAAGATACAGAGAAACCACGGTTAAAGAATACACCACTCATTTCATCGCACAAGGCCTAAATGGCGTTTCAGCTTTGTTGCATTTCAAGCTTTGAGCTATTATGAAACTATTGATAAGGATAATTGATATATAACTCAGAATTGAGTCCCAGCTTAGCCCAACCTCCGTTTAGGTCCTCAAGTAGCATCCAGGCTTTACTTTGGACCATTTCTGTGATAGACATCAAGTTGTATGCTATTATTTAATGTGGACATGTTACAATAAGGGCTATTGGGTTGCTTTATGATGACAGCCACTTAAAATCATGCCAATGCTAGCAAAAAGCCTATAATAATGTGGTTGGAGGTAAGAGGGCTTTTGTCTTGTATCAAGTAATTTATGTTATAAGATTGCATATTGTCATATGGTCCACAGGTCTCATAATTTAGAAAAAAAAAAAAAAAAGATTCTAACGGCCCTAGACGTCTTTTGTTGATTTGACTTTGGAAGCAAGATGTTTTATGAAGACCTTCACAAATGGTGTCTCTAAGATACTCCTCTTTTGCATATGACATTTACTGTCACATGTAAAGATTCCCTTAAACCTCCACTTCATCCACTCCTTGAGTATTTTCCTTTTGTTTTTTTCCCACGATGCAAATAAATACCCTTCCTTGCCTTTAATCCTTTGTCACTTCTAAACCCTCTTTTTTCCATTTCCTTACATTACCACAAGCTAAAAACACAAAATCCCTTCAAACAGAGATCGGATCCAAGACACAGCGAGTCTAAGAGACAGATACGTCAGTGATGAGACTCATGAGAGTGCTGGTGGCAGAGTGCTTGTTGCAAAGAGTTTGTTTTGAGGGACATGAAACAAAAGGAGAGATAGGAGAAGCTAGAAACAAGGCGATTTTGAATTTATGGTGAAAAAAATTTCGTTATTTGAAGGGAAAAAATGAATTTAATTATGGTTGTAGTGAATCAAATGCTCAACCTGTTGGTTTATATTCTATAATCAATCGATTGGTTGTAGATTTATGATTCATTTTATAAAGGTATTATTTATCTTATACATATTTGTTTCATTAGTTAATGTATAAAATTAAGTTCAAGAAATAAATATGTATTACAAATGAAATTATGATGAAAATCATAATTATGAGATTCATGTTGTAATTAAATAGTCTCTAAATTGTTCCTAGTCGTTACTCTATTAAAACTGAACATTAATAGAGTGGAAAGACTAACACATAGTATATTTTTTCTTATGAAAGAAGTAGTTGATATCATTGACTAAAGTATGAAGATATTTGAACAAACATGTGGGTGCTTATTAGAGAACAAGTTTACTAAACTGACCCGATATGAGAATTTTATATAGAATATTACTTGTGTATCTATGAAAATACTCATTGTGATGATTATATAAGTAATCCTTATACTTGATATTACCAAGGTTATCTTGTATATGAATTTTATGTTTTGATGCTAGTTACAACTTATTCTAACCATGAATAGTTCACTCGGTAGTCATTAGATGTAGTATGAACTATATGGAGATAGTTGAGTGATCGATATATGATTCGTCACCCTAAAGCAATTAGAGAGAATGTTCTGTTGTTCTCAATTAGTATTGATTTATAAAATCCTTGGCAAAAGTGGAATGACACTTTGAAAAGAGTTTTTAAATGTCATTAATAAAATAAATCGCTAATAGTGGAGAATTAATATGATTAGACTCAAATAGAGAAGACACTAATTTCATACTCCATGTCTAATCCGGAACATTGTATCACAAAAGGATTGAATTTTGCGAAAAATCATACGTGGATAGGTTAAGTCAAAATCACTTTGACATTCCTAATATTTGAGTGATCATAACATGTTGCTAGACATCAATCTGGATCTATGATCATAAATTGTTTAATTAGATAATTAAAGATAAATTAAAAGAAATTTTAATTTATATAATTATAATTATGAATTATAATTATAATTTATAATCATTGCGAACATATTAGGAATTTAATGGGTCATACATATAGGTTTATTAGAAGAGAGTAAATTTTAATTAAGATGGACTTAATTGTAAAGTTTAAAAAATTTTATGTTCAAATATAAGATATTTGATTCAATTTTAATTATGATTTATATTTAATTTTAATATTAAGAAAAATATTATTTTTTCATTATATAAGGAGGCAACCCTAGAGTTGCTAGCATGACTTACTTCCTCTCAAAAAATATTTTTGAGTTCTCTTCCAATAACTTATGGATACCAGGCCGAACGCGTGAATAACTGTGATTTTTGAATATAAGAAGATAAAGACATCGATCAAGTTTCAGAAATAAAATATGAATTTAGATTAATACTTTATTGCTTTTGTAATTTAATTTTATTATAAAATATCAAGATTTTGACTTTAAGAGAAATCGAAGAACATAAAAATTATTTTATGTTATTTTTACTTTTGCTGCAAGATTTGATCGCTCCTAATTTTTCAACAATAATATCATAGCGGTCTTTATTCTATAACTTAATTAATTTATCATTTAATTGTTATTCATCAAGATTCTGGAATTGAAACTTGCAAGTTGTTGCAAGATTAATCTGAAGTGTTCAGATTAAAATCAGATTAAAGTCCAAACATAAATATAAAAACTGAATTATTGTTTTTTTTTGTTTTTGATTTCTAGAGAATAACTATGCTTAATCAGATACGTCTCTGGGGATTTGCTTATGAATCTTGTGTCTATTCTCTGTGTTTTTTAAACAATATTGATATGACTTTGTGATTTTGAATTTGATTTGTTGTAAAAACTGTTTCTGTTTCTGAAAAACCACATTGAAAGGTTCAAAATGGTTTTCTAGAAATCTAGATATTCATGAGACCTGTCTCGCATTTATTTTTCAGCGAACAAAATTAATGTTTAAAGAGTTTAAACCTTGATTGATTTTGAATCTAGATTTTTTTTTTGTTCTTGGATTTGCGATTGTTTTGTATCTTTTGGATTGCTTGAATCTGACCTTGAATCTGTTTAAATATGGGTTTACGAATCCATGGTTGTTTTTTTTATTTCATGTTCCCCTACTTATATATGAATTTGTCAGATCTTGGCTGTTGGATTAGGAAGGAACGTCGATGGTTTTATAGCCATCAGCGTGCAAATCACACTGCCAGGCGGCGGTGTGATTGTTGAAGCACCAACAGATCTGGTGAGACCAGATATGTCGGTAGCTTCTTTGTTTTTGACACAACGATAGGAGAGGTGAAGCTTCTCTCGAAAGGGCGGCATGGAGATGCCGGAGAGACCTAGTGACGTATCAGGTGGTGGCTGGTGACGGTGTTGTGGCTGGAAGCTGCCATTGTTGCCAATCTCATTTCCCAGGCGGTGAAGATAGCGACAGTCACTGAAGATAAAGTTGTTGTCAGTGGTAATGGCTACCGTAGGCAGAAGCAGTGGGAGGCGACAAGGCCTGGGTGGCGGCTGCAAGGTTTTGATTTGGCGCTAGGGTTTCCTAACTTAGAAGAAGACCATGTTTGGACATAGGAATGAGTTATTCTAGCTCTGTAATAAGCAGTGTTTGGCTATAAGGTTAGAGTAACCTAGGGCCAGAACTAGATTGATTGGTTATAGAGATAACTTATCCTAAATCTAGAATAAAGGATATTTGGTTTTAAAGGTTAGAATAACTTAAACCTAGAATAAGAGTATTTAACTTTATTTCAAATAGAATTTTAAAGAGTTTTAAATTTAAATTTAATTCTAGAATTATAATAATTATTTTTCTTAATAAGATTAAGATTAATAATTAGATTGATTTTTTATTAAATTTTAGAAAATTATTTTCTAGAATTATAATTAATAATATTTCAACCAGATTGGAATTATTAATTAATTGACTCTTTAATTTTAAGAAAAAGTTGTTTTCTTTGTTTAATTAAGAAAGGTATTTCTTGATTAAATTAGTTTATTTCAATTTAATTGAAATGAATTAACTTTATTATTTTAGATAATTATTATTCTTTATTATTTAGAAATTGTTTCTTTAATAATTTGAATAATGAGTTTCTTGATTTATTATAAAATACTTTTCTCTTAATTAAATTTGAAAAATATTTTCATTTGTTAATTATTTTTTAATTTATTAGAAAATATTTTTCTAATTTATTAAGGATTAATTTTCTAATTAATCAAAAAATCTCTAAATAAATAATTCAAAATAATTTCTTAATTAAATTTAAGACGTTTTATTTAATTATGAAAGTAGTTTTCTTTAAAGTTAAAAAATAATTTTCTAATTAAGAAAAGTTTTCTAATTAGATTAGAACAGGAATTTTTCTAATAAGATTAGACAATGGTTGTTCTAATTATATTAGAAAATAAGGTTTCTAATGAAATTAGAATGTTTCACTTATTTAATTTGTGAAAGGAGTTTTTCTAAATTAAAAATAAGTAAGAAGAAAATTTTATTGAAAATTACTTTCAAATAAATTATTAACGAAGTTAAGAAAATTGGAAATGATTTCCAATTGAATTTGAAATTTGTTTTCAAATCAAATTGAATTTTTATTTAGAATAGGAGTCTAATTTATTAAGGCATCAATAATATAATTTGATTTAATATTTCCAAAGAGTTAGAAATATTATTTTAAGTTATAAATAGATCAATAACTAGAATCAAACGAATCTTGATATTCATGTCCACATAATTTGATTATGTGTGCATAAAGTGCATGTTAAATATATATGTTTGATATATATGTTCATTTCGAATTAAATGTTTATATATAATATTTTATATGTAATTAGTACATAATGAGACCATTAAAAGGTAAATCCCTCGTTAAAATATTAAGTACATGTTTAT
>JAOXYD010000136.1:28542010-28563621 GCA_028565735.1 Pinacopodium congolense | reverse complement strand
GGAAATTACTTATAATTTGTTCGGCGGAATGATCCTTCTTGTACCTCCAATCTCTTTGTAGCTCTTCATCACCTCTTTCTCTACTTGGTTTAACAATTGGGGATGTTTGTCCATTATCTTGAAGTGAAAGATGTTCTAATCCCTATGAAACATCTGCATCATCAAACTTAAGCACTTTCTTTCATTCGAAAGGGTTAGTTTCATAAAAAACAACATGCATAGAATCCTCAACAATAGGAGAGTTCTTGTTATAAACTCTATATGCTTTACTTAATAACAAAGATCATAAGAAAATTCCTTGATAAGTTTTAGAATTAAAATTTCCCAAAATTTCTCTAGTGTTCAAGATATAACATTTGCATCCAAACACTTTGAAATGATTAATTTTTGGCTTCTTACTGTTCAAAAGTTCATAAGGAGTTTTATTTAACTTATGCCTAATATTTACCTTAATAATGACATGACATGCATATGCAACGGCTTCTACCCCAAAAATAGTTTAGGAAATCATACTCATTTATCAGGGTCCATGCCATTTCTTATAAAGATCTATTTTTCCTTTCAACCACACCATTTTGTTAAGGTGTCCTAGGTATAGAGAAATTATGAGAAATTCCATGATCATCACTAAAACATTCAAACATATCATTTTCGAATTTTCTACTAAGATCAATTCTAATCGATGTAATAGATAAGGATTTTTTATTTTGTATCTTCTTTGCAAAACTAACGAAGGATTTAAAGCATTCATCTTTTGAGCCTAAAAATAAAACCCAAGTAAAACGATTTAAATCATCCACAATAACAAAAGAATACAATTTTCTAAATTAGCTACTCTAGTAGGACCAAACAAATCCATATGAAGTAATTCAAGAGGTCTAGAAGATTTTACTTATTTCTTGCTTTAAAATGAATTTGTTACTTGTTTTCCCATTTGACATGCTCCACAGATTTTGTCTTCTAATACTTTATTGTTGGAAGTCCTCTAACAAGTTGTTTTGGGTTAAGTTTTGAGAGGAGATCCATATTTACATGTCCGAGTCGTCGTTGCCAAGTCTAGGCACATTCACTCAAGGATATTAAACATGTATCTTTAAGGTTAGTAACATAATGTAGATCAACAATGTATATATTTCCTTCTCTTTTTCCTAAAAATACAACATTATCGTTATCTATTTTAGTAACAACACATTCATCATAATGCATCCAAATAGAAGTAGTATCGGGCCTGATACATGTAATGTGTATTTGAAAGGTTGATAGATTCACTTTCATGAAGAATTCAAAGAGTTTTTTTTTAAGAAGATTGTGAATTTATCATTTCTATATAAAGGTTAGTGGGAGTATAGTTGCGATTTTAGTGGGAGTATTTAATGACATACTACTTATTAAGAATAATATTTTGTATTTTCAATTCTTAAAGGTATGGTAGATCAAGAACAACTTACAATTGGATATGAAAAGGTAGCAATATAAATTCTGATAATTAAGATCTATAAAGATATATGCGGGAATTGCTTACCTATTCTAATCAAACCACATAGAAAATGTGCTAAAGATGTTTAGCAATTGAGATGATTTGTGTCAAATACTTATAAAATATAAATGATTTCTATTATTCTAGGGATATTTAAGTTCAATTTTATAAGACTTTAGTTTTAGTTTTACAAGAACAAAAATAGGTTGTAATTAAGTAATATTTTCTTAGAAAAATATTAGTTGAATTAGAAATATTTATAACCAGCAATGGTTAATAATTATTCCCTAATACATTTTTCATTTAGTGGAAATGATTGTTCCTGCGAAAGGAACTAAAGTTTAATTAATGATCAAAAGATGTATTTTGGCAATTCCTCTTAATTATAATTATAATTGAGATAAAATTTATAAGATTTAAGCAATTACTCAACTAAAGAGAATCTGGTAGAATTCTCTTACTAAGCCATTATTCTAGCAATAACATGATCGCAAAATAATGATACGGTATGAGATACATAAGCAATTGGATTGGTGCAAGTGGGAGATTGTTTTTTATGCCCTAAAGCCAATTAGTTGGCTATATATTTAATATAATATTATCAAAGGCATTATTTATCTGATGTGTCTTTGTATAATTGATTAGTGTATAAGATTAAGTCTATGAGATAAATATATCTTACAAATGAAAATATGATGGAGATCATAATTGTGAGATTCATGTTGTAATTAAGTATTATTTGTTCCTAGTTATTGCTTTATTAAAATTGGAAATTAATAAAGTGGAAAGACTAGCACACGTTAGGTTCTTCCTTACGAAGGAATTTGTCGATCTCATAAACTAAAATATGAAAATGCTTAAATAAATGTGTCGGTGACTATTAGAGAGCAACTTCATTAAACTGACTTAATAAGAAAATTCCATAATGAACATTACTTATTTATCTATGAAAATCAGTTTTGTGATGATTTCATAAGTGATCCTTGGACTTGAGATTACCAAGTTATTTTTTATAGGGATTTTTGTGCTTTGATACTACTTGTGACCTATTTTAACCATAGATAGTTCGCTCAGCAATTGTTGGATCTAGAATGATCTATATAAAGGTAGTTGAGTAATTAATATAGGATTTGTCACCTTAAAGTAATTAGGAAGAATGCTTTATTGTTCTTGATATTGATTTGAGAAATATTTGGCTAAGGTGGAAATATATTTTAAAAATAGTTTTTGCATGTCATTAATAAAATAAATTACTAATGGTAGAGAACTGTTATGTTTCGACTTAAATAGAGAAGACACTAATACTATACTCTATATCTAATTAGAGCAATGTATGATGAAAAGATTGAATTATTCTGAAATTTCATGTATAGATAGGTTAAGTCAAAATAAATTTATTATTCCTAATATTTGGGTGATCATGATGTATTGCTAGATGCCACTATTGATCTATGATTCTAAATTATTTATTTAGATAATTAAAAATAAATTAAATGGATTTTATTTTTTCTATTTCTAATTATAAGTTAGAATTATAATTTATAATCATTGCCAACATATTAGAAACCTAATGAGTCACAAATATAGATCAACTGAAGGGAGTAAAATTAATTAAATTAAACTAAATTGTGAGTTTTAAGATTAAAGATATGATATTTCATTTCGTAAAGATTAAATAATAGCGATAATTAAAGTGAGGCTTTAATTATAATTATATTTAATTTTAATATTAAGAAACATCTTATATTTTCCTATATAAAGGAAGAAATATAAGAGGGGCTAGCACTTCTCATTTTTTTGTCTCAAATGTTGAGTTTCTCTAAAAGTTGATATGTGGATACCATTAGAAGTTAAAAACGTGTGCAACTAAAGTTTTCTTCCACCAGAATACGAGAAGATGAAGACATTGATCAAGTTTTATAATAAGGTACGAATTTAGATTCATACTTTGTTATGTTTATGATTTAATCTTGTTATAGTTCAAAATGATCTTCTTTTTTGAAAAATTGAATAATTTTTTTTACTCTGTTTCACATGATTTTATCATCTCCCAATTTCTCAATATGACATTCATCTAATCCACATGGTGCGCATTCATAGTAATGACCTTCATGATTTTCATGTTACACAACATATCTTATTACATAACATTTACTTAGGTTGTCCCAATTTCTTGTTTCATACCTTCTTAACATGGTGAAGTTGTAACAAACCAATATAAGCAATTGAAAATTTTAGAGGGCTTGACAAACCAAGATGGATTATATTCAATGACATCATACCAAGTTTTCCTTTTCAAGTTTATTGTACAATTGCTTCACCGTGAAATTTCAAACTTTTTTGGAAGCTAAAATTTCATCACTTTTAAATTTTTTGTTCTAATTCTTTGTTTCGCCACTACCTTAGTACCATAATCATACGACCAAAAGGATTATCAATTCCTATGCTTCAGAGCACAACATCTATTACTCTTTATTTCTTTTACAATTCCTCATCTTGTTTGGTTGGAATATGAGGAATAACCTTTACACACTCATTTTTTTATCTTCAAAATGATTTAGGTGAAAAATAGTGTTAACATGTTTTACACCCTTGTTCACTATCACCAATATACACTTTCACCATTATTAAGTTACTGTAAACATAATAAATTAATAGACTAAAATAATATCACTATGTTAGGGGTCAAATTGATATAGTTTTAAAGATTAATTTGTTGAATTATGACCCCTAATTCAGTGCTTAAGTGTTAAATTAATGTCTTATTATATTTAATTTGTAAGATGGAGTTTAATGATGAATATTGGAGTAAAAAAATGAAGGAACTCTCTTGGTTCTACTCATAAACGACCCTCTAGTAGGGTGCCGTTAGATGAAGAACAGGGGGCCGTTTCTGGAGCCAGATTTAGAGCATAAATAGCAACCTGTTCTGGGTGGTAAGGTGTCATTACTCCTCAAGCCAACAATTTCAACTCCAAATGTTCTAGATTTCCAACCTTGGCATGTTCCTAATTAATGCAAATGTTTACTAGCACGTGGGGAGATGTCTCCATGTCTTGAAAATAGCCAAAAACATACAAAAAATAGGGAGAGAATTCGAGATTCAGATCTGCCATTATAGAGAGAGTCTTCTTCTATCATTTTTTTAGCTTTTCCTTAGTTCTAAGCTTCAAACACATAGTTCTTCGTATTGTGCATTATTTTCTGAGTTTCTAAACATTGGAAATTGTTGTTAAGACTCGTATTTGAGTCTAGGAATCATCTAAGGGGCTTTCTAAACTCATATTATATTTCATTTACTTCCATTTTTTTGGATTAATCAAGATTGTTCTTTTTATGCTTATATCTTTGAATATTCTTAATTTTTCAACAAGATCTTGATTAAATAAAGCTTGGCTGGAGTTAAAATTGAAGTTGGGAGTTCAAGAAACATCCATAAGTCTTTCTGGGATTTTTTTATACCATCTAAACTTTATTTTTAAGATCTTAATTTCAGATCTATCAAAGCATGTTGTATAAATTGCATATTTTCTATGTTTTGATTCAAATGTGTGACTAATCGTTTCTGTTGCTTTGGATTGATGTTTTGATGATTTGAAAGAGTTTTAATGCATAGTGTTTAGGATTAGTGTTTAAGATAGTTGAAGCATGAGACATCATCTTAAATTGTTTGAAAAATCAATAAGCAACACGAATTAATCCTTGCATAACCAAACCTGGATTTTTTATGAAAGTTGGAGTTCTAGAATTAATTTTTCAGAACTCACCTTCTTGAAATTAAAGCCCATTTACTTGATTTTAAAGCATAACCCAACTTTAAACAAGATTAAATGGAGAAAAAGCAAAGTCTTAACCATAGCTTTGTTTTGATTATATGAAGGACTTTAATCAGATTTTAAACTTGTTTTAAAACTCAATTAAATCATCAATCATCTAATCCATAGCTAATTTACACATTTGGTAATTTTCATAATTTTTCAAAAGCAATCAAAAATCGTTTTTGAAGTGTTTAAGCCAAAGTAGTCTAGTTTAAGTCTTTTTCTAAATTTTAATCAAATTCTCTAGATTTTTCCTAAATAATTGTAATTGGATTAACCTAGTAATGAAGCAACTTTTTCCCCGTGGGTTCGACACTCGGAGTCTGAAAAATTACTCCACTTTATTACTTTTGTGATAAGTGCACTTGCCTTAATTCTGTTAGTTTTCAAATAAAATCATTTCAAAATCACCTACAATTTTAAAGTCACCTAACCAACGCAACATAATACTTATAATTTAATTATCTGTAGGCTTAGGTATTAATGTCCAAATTTTATTCCTCTCAAACTGATTCAATTCCTCATTCATTATTGGAACCTAACATTCATCATTAAGTGCTTCTTTTATGTTCTTAGGCTCAATTTAAGAAACAAAAGCAATATGATACAAATCTCTAAGAAAGGATCTAGTTATTATACCTCTTTTGTCATCACCCAAGATTTGGTTTGAAGGATGATCCGTTTCATATCTCCAATCTCTATCCATCTCCTCATCCTTATTGTCACCCTCACTTAGTTCAACAATTTACTCACTTAATATGAGGGGAGTGTCTTGGTGATCCTTCTTTTCTTTTTCTAGATCTAATTTCTCCTAATTCTTTTGATAAACCTATTTCAAAATCTCAAATGCTTCTCCTAACATTGAGGGCATTAGTCTCATCAAAAACAATATGCACGGACTCTTTAATTACTAAAATTCTATTCATGCATATCTTATATGCTTTACTAGTCAATAAATAGCCAACAAAAGCTTCTTTATAAATTTTTAAGTCAAACTTATCTAGATTATCCTTAGTGCTCAAAATGTTATATTTACACCTAAAAACTTTGAAATAACTAATCTTTGGTTTTTTTCAATGTCAAAGCTCATAGGAGATCTTATCCATAGTTGGTCTTATATAAACCCTATTAGATCTATAACATGCACATGCTACAGTTTTCGTCCATAAATACTTAGAAAATCATAGTAATTAATGAAAGTCTTAGCCATTTTTTATAACCTCCTTTTTTTTCTCTTGAAAACTCCATTTAGTTGAGGGGTCCTAGGTGTAGAAAAGTTATGAAAAATTCCATATTCATCACAAATATTTTTAAGCAAATCATTCTTAAATTTCCTACCATGATCATTCTTAATGGATGCAATTATAATACCCTTTTCAATTTTAACTCTTATTAAAAATTTCAAAAAGATATAAAGTAGTCATCTTTACTAGTAAGAAATATATAAACCTACTAAAGTCATCTAAAATGACAAATACATACAAATTTCTCCCTAAAATAGTGACCATAACTAGAAAAAAAATTCATATGTAAAAGCTTCAAAAGTTTAGAAGATGTTATCACTTTCTTTTACTCTTAAAGAGACTCTTGGTTTGCTTCCCTATTTGGCAAGCTCTACACCTTATCCTTCTTAAACTTGAGCTTTGATAGTCTACTTACAAGTTGTTTGTTGTTTAGCTTAGAGAGGAGTTCCAAGCTTACAATTCCTAGTCTCCTATGCCACATCTAAACACCTTCATTCATAGTAATAAAACCCTTCAAACATGTTTAAAGAGGCTTCTAAGCTAAATAGTATTGATATTCACTTCTCTCTTTCCAATGCATGTAATTTTATTATTTAACATCTTAGAAATAATGCATGATTTTCCTTCAAAATCAACTTTAAAATTGTTATCACAAAGTTGGCTCATGTTAAGTAAGTTATGCTTTAAACCATCAACTAAAATATGTTTTTAATAATAGTGTGATTTTTCTTATCAACCTTTTAATGCCAATTATTTTATGATTAACATTGGCTTTAAAAGTTACATAACGTTCATCTCTACTTTTAAGAGAGATGAATTTGGATGTCTCACCTGTTATATGCCTTGAGCAATCACAATTTTCATACTAGTTGCTCCTCTATGTCTCCTACTAAAGAACTCAATTTATTTTAGGTACCCACACTAATTTGAGACCTTGAGAGTTAGTAACCCTCCTACCATTCCAACCTTTTGATCATTTATGTAACCAAGTTTATTAATCATGAAAAAAAATTCAATATGCCTAAAGCATCCATAAAATTAGAAAATCATAAAGCACTATATAAATGAAAATGAGTTCTTATATTGTTATTCCTATATGCATTTATAAATCTTCTATGACTATATGTTCTCCTTAGATGATGGAATAAGGTCGTAGTGTTATGTACATGCATAAAAAATAACCTATAATGTGTAAATGTATCATGTTGGGATTTTGCTTTTCTATAAAAAAAATTGTCCCTATTTTTAATTAAATAACCTTCCTTCCTAGATTTTGGTCTATATCCATACATGAAAATTTGTTGATTTTTCCTAGGGTAAGATCTAGAAGATGGTAAAACATTCTCAAAAGATGGCCTAAGAACATGCTCTTCATCTAAACTAATGCTCTTCAGAAATATGGTTTTTATGTTTATAGAAACACTCCCTTGAGTAAATCTCAAACCATATCTATCATTTAAAACTTTTTGGCTTCTAAACATGCATTCTAATTTTCATTACCCTTTGTGAATTTGGTTAAAGACTCCTTTAGGTCATTTACATCCCTTAATACTTCATTTTCATGAAAACAAATTTCCTATCATCATTACGAACAATATTCACATTTTTTTAGACTTTAACATGCCATGCATTTGATTTTTTAACCTATCATTCTATTTATAAGATAATTTTATTTCTTTTTAAGTTTATAGCCTCTAAAAATTGTACTAGCTCATCATATGTCAATTTATCATCACTATCATCATCACCACCACGAAAATAAGAACAAAAGAGTACCTAATCTTCTAAGTCCATAAAGTAAATATGAACTACCTCCTCTTTGAAACACTCATTTTTTAGATCATTAGATTCATTTAATATTGTAGCTTTAACCACCCTTTTCCCTTTCTTATTATTCTCCCTTTTCCCCTTCTTGCTATTCTTCTTACTTTTCTTATTATCCTTGGGAAATCGACATTAGAACTTAACGTGTCCTAGTTTTCTACATTAGAAGAAATATATATTTGATTAATTTATTCCAAATTCAAATTTTCCTTGATGTATTTTCCTTGAAAAACCCTACTTCTTCAAGTACTTTTTGAATTTTCTTGTGAGAAGTTTTATGTCTTCATCATCATTCCCACTAGGTGATTTCTCCTCTTCACTTGAATCATTTCTTAAGGCCTTAAATGGCAAGTTCCTCTTTTTAGTCACCATCTCCTCCTCCTTTGTCTCCTTAAGCAGCATGTCATAAGTGAGGAGAGACCGATGAGCTCCTCTAAAGGAAATTGTTCAAATCTTTGGCTTCTTGAATTGCTATCACTTTGGCCTCTTATATCTTCAGTAGAGACCTAAGAATTTTTCTTAAAAATTCAATGTTGGTATAAGTTTTTCCTAAACCTTTGAATGTATTTATGATTTCAATGAACCTAGCATACATGATAGAAATGCTTTCCTCATATTGTATATGAAATAACTCATATTTATGTCTAAGCATAGACACTTTACTTTCTTTGACTTGATTATTTTCATTAATGTGTGCCAAATTTCATAATCAGTTTCACATAAGGAGACCCTATTAAATTCATTTTCACTCAAGGTATGATATGGAATATGTATAACTTTATTATTTAAAGACTATAATGTCTCATCATCGTTATCCCATTCATCATTACTATCCCATTCTTCCTTTAGTAATGGTCCTTTTAGTTTTCTACAATTTTTGTAGGGAAGGATTATTTTTGTGACATAATTTTTTATAATTTTTTACTCTTAGCCATCAAGAAATATCTCATCCTAGTCTTCCAATATAAGTCACTATCATCAAAGAAGGGTGCTCCCACATTTTGCCTCTCAAGACTAGATAAAACAATTAAATATGCCATTTTAGATCTTTTCTCAATAAATTCATTAGAAATTTAAGAACTAAGTGAGACTAGCTCTATACTAATTGTTAGCCCTAATGATATCTAAGAAATGAGTGAATTAGGTGTTTTAAAAATTATAAATTTACAACTTAAACCAATTTTTGTGGTAGATGCAATCCCTTACCATATTTCAACCTAAAATAATATGTATTTTGATGTCGTTGATCACAATATGAATATAAAAAATGCACAAGCACTTAATACTAAGTTTTAAGGAAGAAAAATTTGTAAAACTAAATTTTTATAGTGGTTTAGTAAGAAAGACTTTACCTATATCCACTCTCTAACTACATGTAAATTTTACTAAAAAACAATCTTTCTTCGGGTAAAGAGGAATCCTTTCAATACCCAATTTTCTTTTGTGAAGAGGAACCTTATACAAGGTTTCATCAATGGTGAAGAGGAACCTTGCAATTTAATCCCAATCTCAATAATTTCAAAATGCCTTTGCAAAATGAATTACACCATATATAGTGTTTTACTTAAAATTCTAATAACAAAGGGCTCAAAAACTTATCAAGATGAAATGTATAAATTAAAAAACACTTGAAAACTTTATAATGAAATAAAAAAAATCTCTTATTAGATTGAAATCATAAAACACAGACTCTTTCTTAAAAGCACAAAGAATTGTAATGGACGCTCAAAAATAAGTCAACATTAGCTTTTATCACTTTTAATGATCAAAACATCTACAAAACTTGATAAGGATTCATAAGCCGCCCTTAGGACATATAATTATAATTTTTCAAGCTTAAAAACATGTTATAAAAGTTTCCTACTTATTAGAGCTTTAAAAATGTCGTTTCCAAAAAGTTACAAACAATTGTTATGAGTCTCTAAGTTAGACTACTCGACCACTTACATGGATTGCATGTTAACCATTACAATAGAATGGTTAACCAGTCAAACTAGATAATTACTTTAGTAGACTGGTCGAGTATTTTGCTTAAAAATTGCAACTAGTCGACTAGTTCTTAACTATTGGTTGACCAATAGTTCTATAGAGCTAATTTCAAGAGTTTGCAACAAGTCAAAATCATTCTAAACATCTCCAAAACCAATTCCTTTATTACAAAAAAATCAACTAAGTTTTAAATATTCCCCACAAATATTTTAGTGATCACTATTTTTCAATTGAAATTAAAAACTCAAAATGTCTTGATTAATAGAGTTTATGCACATTTTGAAACTTGTCATCCAAACACTCTAAAACAATTTCTTTCACTTGAAAACAAATTTACACAAGTGTTAAATCATCCCTAAAGTTGTTTTTAGACAACAAAACATTTCAATTTAACTCAAAAAATAAAACACGTCTTGGCCTATAAAAATTTATGCATTCTTGAAAAACTTATGTAATACAATTGCAATTTTAAGCCCCTAAATTTATTAAACTTTTAAATAAAACTTACAATCTAATTCCAACTACCTAAATGAAGTTCTTAAAACTCCCAAATTGCTTGATCTTGCTGTATGCTCTATTTTGGTTTTCAAGTCCAAGTTTTCCACATTAAACCATCATCCAAGGAACCTATCTTTCAAATCTTTCATCATAAAACAAATCATTAATAAGAAATATATTTTGTTATCATCAAAACTAAGATTAGAAAATTTGTATTACTTAAAATTTTTTTATATGAATTAGATCTTAAAAGTTTGATCTTTAACACATATTGAAAATTAAGGGGCCAAAATTCACCTTATTTATAATATTGTGAGTTAGGCCATATCAATAAAACTAGAATCACAAATTTAAATAAAGAAGGATATTTAGATCCTTATGATTATGAATCATATGAATCTTGTTAATCTTGTTCATTAGGTAAGACAACCATGTTATCATTGTTGGAAAGTAACAACATGCCATTTAATTAGTAAGCTTATATATTCAAAAGTATATGGCTCTATATCTAATCATGCCAGAGGTGGATACTCATATTTCATTACATTAACAAATGATATTCTGGATACATGTATATTTAATGAAACATAAGACTAATTCATTTAAAAAGCTTAAAGAAATTAGGTTGGATGTTAAGAACAAATAGGTAAGAGCATTTAGACATTTAGGTCTAATCAAAGTAACAAGTACTTTGACCATGAGTTTTTTTTTATCTATTTAAAAAAAATGGGATTCTCTCATAATGAACTCTATCAAAAATACCATATCACATTAGAGTGTTTAAGAGGAGAAATCTTGTTTTTAGATATGGTATGTTCCCTAATGAGTTATACAAATATTCCTATTTATTTTTGGGGATATTCCTTTAAAGCTGTTGCTTACCTTTTAAACAAAATTCCATAAAAATAAATTTACAATACTTCATAAGAGATATTGACTAGTAATATATCAAATTTCTCATATTTAAAGATTTAAGGATGAGATAGTTATATGAAGTTTGGAATATTTGAAAAGCTTTAAGTCAACTTAAAATAAGTGTAAATTTGTGGGGTATTTGAAAAAGAGTATTGGATATCAATTTTACCATCTTCTTAATAAAATAGTGTTTGTCTTAAGATATGCTGTGTTCTTAAAAAAAATTCATTCTTAATGAAAGTAGTGAGAGTGAGGTAGAATTTAGGAAAGTTTAAGAACCTTAAAATCACATCCAAGATTTTAAAAGATACATAGTCTATAATGCTTTAGTCGGTTATGTCATCCAGATATTAGGTTAAATCTACTTATTGAAAAGGAAACAGATAATATACTGTTCAAAGATGATGACTCTACCAATTTTAAGGAAAAATTCCTAATATTAATTATTTAAAATGATATAAAGTCACGAGATATAAGATAGAATCCATAAATACTAACCAAATATAGACTTTCATAGATACATTTAAAGGTGTTGTACCTATTAGATACAAGTAGGTTTTTAAAAGAAAATTTGAAAAAGTAAAATTAGTGGCAAAAGGTTACAAATAAAAATAAGAGGTTAATCTTGATGAAATCTTTTTGTCCATATCAAAGTTTAAGTCCATAAGAATCTTATTAATTATAATCGTATACCATGATTATGAAATTTTGGTAAATAAATTTCAAAATTACAGTTCTTAATGAGAATTTACTTAAGCATATGTATATGATAAAATCTAAAGGTTTTTAATCCAAAACCTTTCCTAATTGAGTATATAAGTTGCAAAGGACCATCGATAAACTTAGGCAAGATTTACAGAGCTAGAAATTTCTTTTTGAAGAGAAAAGGAAAGAGTTTGATTTTATCAAAACAACCTTGTATTTATAAGAAGGTTAATGGGAGTATATTCATTTTCTTACTACTATATATAGATGACATATCACTAATTGGAAAACATATACTTATGTTCTAGTCTATAAAGATTTAGTTATCCAATAAATTCTTTATAGATGATATGGGAGGAGCAACCTACATTTTTAGAATAAAGATTTATAAAAATAAATCAAAGAAGTTGTTTAATTTTTCCCAATCGACACACAGATAAAGTATTAAGAGATTTAGCATAGAGAATTTCGAGAGACAATTCTTACTTATTTCACATAAGATTTTTGTCACTAAGAGTATGCCTAAGATAAAAGAAAAAAGAGATAAAATGGATTATGTTCTATATGCTCTAACTATTAGATTAATCATATATGTAATGTTATGTACGATCCTAACTACTACTTCTACTTTGAACATAACAAGAATATATCATGCCAATCCTAGTGATGGTCATTAGATGGTTATGAAAAAATAGTGTAAAGTATTAAAGAAGAACTAAAGATGTTTTCTGAGTTTATGGAGGAGTTTAGTTAGAGTTCAATGTTATCCATATATTAGTTATAATCTAATCATTATGACAATAAATCATAGTAAGGGTATATTTACTTTTAATAGAGGTCTAATTAGATGGAAAAATTTCAAATGACCTACTATTATAGATTCTACAACCAAGATTGAGTACATTTTAGCTTTTGAGATAGAAAAAGAAATAATTTGAATCAAACAGTTTAATAAACTTAAAGTGATTCCTAATATTATTAATCAAATAATATTATATCGAGTCAATAATGATATTGTACGGACGAAAGAAGTAAGGTCTCATTAATAATTCATGCATATAATCAATACATTTCACTTACTCAGGGAGCTAGTGAGGCAAAATGATGTCATATTAGAGTGAATGCCCACTAAAGAGAATATAGGAAATCCTCTCACTAAGTCGTTATTTCAAAAGAGAAATGCTCGACATATGGATGGATATGGTATTAAATATATAGGCAGTTAGATTTAGTATAAGTGTAAGATTGTTAGTTTATATCTTTACAACCAATCGATAAGTTGCAAATTTTATATATTACATTATACATTTATTCAAAGGTATTATTTATCTTTATTTATTTTTTTGTTAATTGTATTTGATAATTAATATTTAGAATAAAATTTATAGAATAATTACTGTGCAATTGAAATTAAGATGAGATCATAATTATGAGATTCAAATTACAATTTTGTATTATTTCTAAATTGTCTTTAGTCATTTTTTTCATTAAAATAAGGTATTAATAGGTTAGTAAGACTAACATATGTTATGTTTCTTTCTTATGAAAAAGGAAATTATTTTTATAAATTAAAGTATCTGGATACTTAAACAAATATATGGATTCTTCTTAAATAATAAATTCACTGAATTGACCCGATTGGAAGGATCCTGAATAGAACATTACTAGTGTATCTATTGATTTTTATGATAGTTGTATATAGATTATTAAAGTATCTTTTATAGGAATTACTATGTTTTGATGGTATATATGACCTATTCTATTGGGTAATTCTGTCAGTAATACTTGAATATAAAATAAACTAATAAATATAGTTAAGTGAATTAACAAACGATTCATTGTCCTAAAGTAATTAAAAAAAATGTTTTATTATTCTTGATTATGAATGATTTAAAAATTCTTTAATGAGAGTGAATTAAAATTTAAATAAATTATTTTCAAATATCAATTATAAATTATTTACTAATTAATAAGAACGATCACGATTGCTATTATTTATCATAGATACTAATTCTATACCCTATTTTCAATTAGAATATTAGATGATGAAAGGATTAAATTATACATTAATTATACATGGATAGGTTGAACCACTTTGGCATTCCTAATATTTAGGTAGTCATAACATATTACTCGATGTTACTCTTGATTTGTGATTGTAAATTATTTAATGGAAAATTAAAGATAAATTAAAATAAATTTTCAATTTATCTAATTCTAAATATGAATTATAATTATAATTTATAATCATAGTTGATGGATTGAGAACTTAATGTGTTATATATAAAATTATATTAAAGGAAAGAAAACATAATTAAGCTGGATTTAATTATGAAGCTTAAGAAACTAAAAGGATCAAATATAATTTTACAATTAAAGTTAGACTTTAATTATTAATTTTTAAAATTTTAAAATTTAAATCTTATTTTTCATTTATATAAGAAAGAACAAAAGAAGAAAATACCTAGCACTATTCTTCTTCTTCTTCCTCTTAAAAGAGTTTTGAGTTCATCAAAAGTTAGATATGTGGATACCATTAAAGATTGGACACTAGGAGAGCTATAGTTGGTAGTTTATTAGGAAGAAAAGAGTTTATAAGTAAGCAAAATCAGGTTTATCTAAATCTCTTTTATTTCTTTTTATATTTTAAATTAAATATGTTAAAGTCTAAATCAATTGTGATTTTGGTTTTAATTCATCTGGATTTCTTGTTGCGCTTTAGTCCATATTTTTTGTTTGATTAATTCATTATTTTTAATTAAAAATAAATTTCCTAAAGTGATTTATTGAAAAATTATAAGATAACTTCGTTGTACCTATGATTTGGTCCTAACAAAAATAACCAAAATTTGCATTATTTTGAAAAAAATTATTACGTAAAAATCTTATCCTTAGTTTCATTAACAAATCAGAAGTATGAATTCCTTAATCAAATAAAGAGATCTTTAGTTGGCCATGGTTTTAATTTCCAAAGAATCTAGCATATGCCTAATGTTGTACTTGAAGAACATAAGGGAGTTAAGCTTTAAGCATTATGTTAGATGACAAACACACTTTCGCACCTTCAATCAATGTTTTATATATTGGTACCATACAAGTGCCAGTTTTCACCTTGAAATGATATCGTACTTGTATTGGCCAATATGAGTATCGATATTAGGAAACCTTTTAAATTTATAAAATGGTCCCTAAATTTTGTAAAATATGCAAAATGGTCCATGTATATGTTATACATCCTCTGTAAATATAATTTTTACTTATTTCAAACATTCAATTAATACAATACATATCATACAAATTTCATACGATACTTATACCCATTAATATCAATTTTCACATATTTTTCAAAGAAATTATAACTTGAATTATATAAACAATCATCAAACTATCATAACTTAATATTAATACATCAAACCATCATGAAATAAGAACAACATACAACAAACAACTATTTTCTTAATTCATATTAATACTAATTTTTATCTATTTGTCAAGCAAATATCAAGATAAAGTAATATAACAAAAATGACATAACATCTAACTACATTAGTGAATATCAATAAATTAGCACATCATCAAGTAATAACCTCCAATCATGAAACTATAATCAGTTATATCCAAATATCATATAATAAATAATACATAGAATAAAAAATGCTACAACCAGTATTACTATCCAGCACATGAACTCAATAAAGCAGAATTTAAACATGAAAAAAATGTTAACAGTTAGCATATATAAAATTTAACATATACATCAAACACTAAAAACAAAAAAAGAGGACAATAACCTGAAAATACATTAATCTTCATTCTTCAAGCCCATATCTGCTAAAATCAAACTAGATGCGCCTATCATATACTACAAAATTCTCATTAGGAAGAGGAACATGATCACCACTATTATCTAATCTTATCCTAGCAAATGACATATCAATATGCTCCCAAGGAACATCAACATCTCCTTACAAGTTATACTCATTTAGAAAACTTGACTCCTTATATTCCTATTTCACCAAAGTATCAATATGATCCAAGGAAGTAGGATCCGAGACATTACTTGTTTTAATGAGTACTAGTAAACAAATAAAATCAAATTACTAATGAAATTCTAGAAATAATATTTAACATATGATAAGGATACATTTTATAGGATTTTTATATGTTGTCAATGTCATTTCATCTATAATTTGATGTTTAAATGCTTAATTTGTGTTCATTTTAAGTTTACATGTAGATTTGATCTTAGGATATAAATAATAATTGAAAAGACCAAGTTTGGAAGTGAGTTAGAGCAGAATGGGTGAAGGAGTTGCTGATAGAGAGCTAAACGGTGGTTTCTATAGAAGTTGAACAGTGTCATTTTCCCAAACTGCCGTAGAAGTCCTTTTTCTAAAATCCAAAATTGTGGCTTCTAAGTTGTGTCATTTAAGTCACTATTAAGGGCATTTAAGTCCTAAAAACATTGTCTTATGCCAGAATAAAAGGAAAACTTGACTATTTCCCCCAATATTGTTCCCAACCCTAATAAGGACGTATAAAAGGAAGAGAAGAGCCAATTTTGTCACTTTTTGGCTCCCCACTTAAGCAACTTTGTTTCTTTTTGCTTTCATGAGGTTTTAGGTTATTTTCATATCTCTTTTCATCTTATTTTAGGTTCTCTTGTTAGTTTAGATATTTAGGTGTAAATTACATATCGCTTTTATATTTCTACTGCTATTTTGTTGTTTTCTTTTATTTTCCTATGTATTTTGTTTAGATTTTTTTAAATACTCATGTAACCTTTGGTTTTGATAGTTTAATGCTAAATCTTTAATTTCCAGCCTTGTGATTTTTGTTTTCTTTATTTTTTTCTACAATTTAATTTTTTTTTATTTAATTTCGTATGTTAGCTTATTTTTATTTAGGTTTGAATATATTTGATGGATTCATGGGTTATAGTTGTAAGAATTAAATTGAGATTTGTGTTTTTATGTTAGGATTGAATGGGAACTCTAATTAAATGTCACAAATTAGGGATTATGTATAGGATTGGTTATCCTATTAGTAATTTCTAGTTCAATTACTAAGTTTAAGTCTTTGATCTGTAATTATCAATAACAAATTCTATAAATGGCAAAAGGTTAATTGATGATATGCCACTAAATCTAGTGACAATATTGATCAAGCTAGGGGAGGAAGAGGCAAAAATTCAAGAAGAGAAGGGGGAAGAAAAACCTCTTAAGGTAAGCGATATAGCTTATATTATTACTAATCAAGTTTCTGTTCCTTTTCCTAATAGTTTTCAAAACAAAGAAGATGGCAAGAAGAAGAGTGAGCAAGAGTCATAAGAGGCAAAATTGTTGAAAGAGTTGTGAATAAGCAAGCTAAAATGGGAAGGTGACATGCAAGATGAAATGTTTCCACACCCATCGCTTACTTTATTACAGAGACTATCTCATATGAAGAGGGATGTCCATAGCAGAGAGTGGACTTTAAAGTTTTATGGTGAAGTAAAGCAATTCTACATCTTTGATGCTATGTAACATCCATCTGACTATAAGCGTATTTCAAGAGTTAATGTTAAGGGCTCATCAATTGATTCGAGTTTTTATCTTGTAGGGCTCAACTTCCCATTTGATACTGAATAATACATAAGTCAAGGGTCCAGGTAAAGATCTAAAAAATTGCTTATTGGGAGCTAACTCAACCTTTAATTTAAGTTTTTGTGTCTTTTTATTTTTGTTAGATAGGCCTTTAGCTGCTTTTTATTTGAGTGCTTTTACTACCAAATAATTATTTTCTTTGTTTTATTTTCTAAGAGCAAAAGTGGATTGCAACCTCTCCATCTAAGACTTCATGGATTACCCCAATCCAGGGGAGTATTCTTATTCCCATTCCTCTTTATTTTTTCATTACTTTTGAAATATTAAAAATAATATCTAATTTAAGTGTGTCGGTGGGGGACAAGTTCAAATCTTCTTGTACTTGAATTATTGTGGGTTTAATTTTAATTATTCAAATGTTTTATCTTCAAATGATCTTGTTTATTAGTTAATTTTTATTTATATTATTTAAATGCAATTGATTTTTTTATTTAGTGGATATTAATCGATTATTGAATGATTTTTAACCTCATTTTTTCATTTTTCATTTTCTTTTAAGTGCTTGTATGGGTTTAGTAACACATTTTATATGATATTAAGTGCTTAAGATCATTTTATATGGATTTAGAATTATATGTGTTGTTTAAATTGAAAAAGAAAAGGGAAAATGTGTATTTGTTTAAATAAAAGAGCATATTTTTCACACCATTGTCTTCAAACTAATCAAAAAACTGAAGTGATGAGTGGTTTATTAGTCATTTAAGACTGTTATCTAATTTAGTAATTGGGGGTTAGTGAGCCTATTGCAAGCTCACCAAATAATAAAATACTGAACTAACTATATAGTAGGGCAAGTTAGGGTCGATCCCACAGAAAGTTAGTTGTACTTATAAGCCATTCGTAAGGTTGCATTAAAAGAAAAAGAAAACAAAACAACCCTGGATGCGAAGACACTAGAAAAGACAACAAAAAAAACAAAACACTAAGGATGCAAAACACAAAGAAACAGATAGCAATAAAAGAGAACTAGGCAGAAAATATATATGAGATTCAAGACTTATAATTGATCCTTAAAACATATAAATTGTTATTAGTATAAGATGCTACCTTATGGATCCAAATAAGCTATTGAATTCTCTATTCCTCTTATTTTAGATAAATCCAACAACTTCTGAAAATATCCCTAACTACACGACAACCTAGAACAAGCTATCTAGATTTAATGGCACAATAACTTTGAGTACTAGGAAACGACTAATCTAAGCTATAATCTTGCAAGTTCAGATTGTGTAACTTAGAGAATTGAAATCCTAGATCAATTAGTTAAGTTCAAAAATGGTACTGTAACAAACACATATGATAGAGAACTTTTAAATCTCCAATAAAAGTAGCTCAAACCATCTAGTTTTTTTTTTCTAAATCCAAAAACCCATAAAACAAAAGTGACCTAGCATTTCATATTCTAATAATCTCCCAAATAAATGCCAATCTAAATTTATAAATAACACTTGAACAAAATAAATCTAGATAAACACTTTAAACACCTCCACATAACAACAGAATTGGATATTTACATAGAAACACCATCAATGGTGGTTTCCACAGACAAAAGAAAGAAAGAGGCACAAGTACTTTCAAGAAAAATATATAAGAAAACAAAAGATGCGTATATAGGGATGTATGAAAAAAAATAAAGTAGTACTCATAGCCATTAACACAACCAATCGAAATCAATTATGCTTTACATTGCCCCTTTGGTTTACACGAATAACAAAAAATCAACTTCAATTTTAGGAAGTCTCAATAGTTCCTAAGCTTCATTTGGTTACTTTACTGCCCATAAACTTCCAAGCAATCCAATTTTGCTTCTTCATTGCCAAGATAAACCAAAAAATCACACTAAGTCATCAATAAATTCAAACCTTTTAAATGAAAATTGCAATTCTATTGATAACTCTCTAATTGAACTACTCATTAGACCTTTAGTCTTCAATTGGAGTTGCATCATCTAATAAGATAAATTCTACGTATTTTAAATACGTAATTTTTTTTAAAAAAGTGACATAAATCCCAACTTACAAAGATGATGAGATACACTTAAGACTCTATGAATTAAGCTTGTGGCTTTGAAAGGAGGTAGATGATGAATAGACCTTGAGACAATGGGTAACCTTGACGCGTCTCTTCTTCCTGTCGAGTTTAAGGAAGTGTAAATGTGACTATTCAATTGGCGATAGATGAAGGACTAAAGTCTTCTTCTCTCTGTGGCATTATTGGCAGCAAAGATGACTGTTGAACAAACGACGACAACTGGGTATAGAGTGTAGCTGGGAAAAGAAACTGGGAAAGATGGCGGGGAAGAAGCAGATATATTTTCCCAAGAATATGCCATCATTTTTGGAGAAGGAAGCTGCTCTCTTCTTGCATGCAATAGCATCGTTTCATATGTGGACCATAGAGGGTCCTACACTGTTTACCGGACATCCACGCTGGCACTATAGGTCCCACTAAAATTTTTATACTAATAAAAAAGTGAACAGGAGTACATAACAAAAACCCAACAAAGTTAAGGGATCAGGGTTTGTTTTAAACAGGTTTTATAGTCTTTATACTTGTTTTAAGCGTTTGTAAAACATTCGAATTCTTTTTATACACTTTAAAATATTAGATCTTGACTTATATTTTGTTCAAAATGATAGGGTTGAAAAGATATTTTTGGCCTTTTTATTTTCTTGAACATCCTTGACTATATTTATATGATGGACTATATGAAATGAATTGAATGCTTGGTATTATACATTAAGGGTTACTTCTTTAATAACTTTGTACTATTTGCATGTGCTAACCAAACTTTTATCATGATGGAATTGGAATTTGTGAAATAGATCAAAGGCATCAATTAATTTTTGTTTATACCTAATTAACTCTTGACCTTGGATTAAGATTGTTTAAGTGGAATGTTTAAATCATTACTTGAGGACAAACAATAGTTTAAGTATATAAGTATTTGATAGGGATGCATTTTATGGTATTTTCATATGTGTTTCAATGTCATTTCTTCCCTATTTTGATGTTTAAATGCTTAATTTGTGTTCATTTTGAGTTTACAAGTAGATGTGGTCTTATGACACAAATATCATTTAAAAAGACCAAGTTTGGAAATGATTTAAAGCATACTAGATGAAGGAGATGTTGACAGAGAGTTAAATAGCAATGTCTGCAAAGGCTGAACAACGTTATTTAAGTCTCCTAATATACCGTTGAAGTCCTTTTTCTAGAATCCTAAACTGTGGGTTCTAAGTGACGTCGTTTAAGTCATTTTTAAGGGTAATTTAAGTCTCATAAATGTTGTTTTACTCTAAAATAAAAGGCCAACTTAACTTTTCACCTCCAACTCATTCCCAACCCTATTGAGGACATATAAAAGGAAGAGAGAAGCCAATTTTCATCACTTCTTGAATCCCCACTTAAGCAGACCTTATTTCTTCTTTCTTTACTTAGGGCCTATTTGATTCTGATTCCGTTTTCATATTTGGTTTTTGGATTTTTTTAAACA
>JAOXYD010000136.1:28518562-28533007 GCA_028565735.1 Pinacopodium congolense | reverse complement strand
TATAATATATTTATAAATTATTTTGTAAATTTTATAAAATTTAAAAATTAATTTATAATTTTAAAAAATTATCTGAACAATACTAATATTAATTAATATTAATATAATACTATTTTAAAAGCAAATTTAATATTAATACAGTATAATATTTAATACAAAGGATGAAATAAGCAATTTAAGAAACGATAGAATAGATTTGGAGACAGGAAGTAAGCACCCAGGCAGCAACCACAAGCCGCAATGTGAAGTTAAAAAATTCGGAAGAATCCGATGGGACAAAAAGTGAGACCACCTGTCCTTTTGTCCGTTTGTATGTTATGAAATACTCACCACTGCCACAATCATCACAGTCCCAACGGTTCCAATTTTCAAAATAACATTGGAGCCAAACACTGTCTTCAAATTTCTACCTTCCCCTTACACCTCAAACCCAATCCCAATTCCAATCCCCTTCGTCTCAGATATCTTCCATGGGTTGTTTCTTCCTGGGCTGTTTTGGTTTTTCTTCGAAGAGGAAGCGTCGAAAACCTCCCAGTAAAGTTCTATTTGGAGATCCGGTGAGAATTTATTTATTTATTTATTGTTTGAAGTTCATTTATGGCTAGTTTAAGTTGATTTGATTTTGGAAGTTTAGATAACCGTTAAAAATCGTTACTTTCTTTCGTTGTGGCAGAGGATTGGCAACTATGAACCTTTGGATAATGTTTCTTCATGTGTTGATCAAACAGAAGTTCCCACAAACTCAGATTCAGAGTTGAGGTTGGTTCGTTTTAAGTTCTGTCATGGAATTTGGCCGTCATTAGAATGTTCGTGTGTGATCTCGGCGTTGACTTTGCTTTTGGGTTGTGCAGGAAAAAGCCTCAGGAGTCCTTGAACCGCAAAATCAGAAAGAAAGTTAGCTTCAACCTGAATGTGCAGGCTTATGAACCAATCCCAGTAGAAGAAAGCGATGAGGAGGAAAAGAAAGAAAATAAGGAAGCAGCTTCTTCTATCTCTGAAGGGGATTCAAGTGGGATGAACTTGGCATCTTATCCACAAAATTATAGATATAGAAACTGCTTAGACAGCTGTGATGAGGAGGATGATATAGCTTATGAAGAAAGCGATTTGGATGATGAAGATGATGATGATGGTAGTGATGGTTTTGATGGAGATGACTGGGTTTATGATGATGATATTGATCACTTAAGGTTAAGCAGAGAAGAAATTTCCCGGCAGCTGAAGGATTCACAGAAGCAAGATTCTTCATCTGAGTTGCATTTTGAAGAAACCACCGAGCTAAGTTCCCATTTTGATTCAAATCAAGGGGCACCTGGATCTCTGGGATTAGCTCCAAATGCTAGAAATAGGGGTCAATATGTTCATTCTGTGCTGAATCCTGTTGAGAATCTAACTCAATGGAAGGCAGTGAAGGCAAGAAGTAAGCTCATAGTAAAGGATCAGAGTAAAGAGAATTTGACATTAGAGCAACAAGCAAACAAACCCTTTGCTTCAACCTCAAATATTAGCCAGTCTAGACCTATAATGCAGGAAATCTCCGTGGATGCCAGCCTTTCCAACTGGTTGTTTTTCCCTGAAACTAGCAAACTGAGTACTGAATCCATGGCAAAATCCAGAAATCCTGTTGAGGCCATCCCTTCAAAGAAAGCTGTTTTTGACAGCACAGATTCATGGAGAAACAGAGATGATATGCCTATATTAGATATCACCAACTTGGGGGCGCGATAGCAAATTACTATGTTCAAATCATTCAAGGGTAACACGTTTGCATCAAAACTACCGAACAGAGAAAAGCAAGAAGGCGGTCGTTCTTGAAGGTTTGGAATTCATGTTTTTTGATCATAAAGCAGCAGAAATGCCTCTTGGTGCTTTTGTTTTGCCTGTATGTAGAGTGTGACACAGTTTATGTTTCTTGATTCTGTGTGTTGCTGATTCTTTGATCCACTTGGTCCTCAACGTTCTTGGAAAATGATCATTGTGTTAGGGCAGAGCTCTGTAGTGTGAGAAGGAAAGCCATGGTGTTCTTTCTGTTTGTGTTTGTAATTCTTATCTTTTCACATAACAAATTCAAGTGATAAATTCATATTCTTTCTGTAACAATGCTCTTCCATAATTGAAACATAGTAGTGGTGTATGCCCAGCATTTTATGTTCAATCTTTGTCTGATTAACTAGACAATAACTGGCAGAAATGTTATGCTGCATTAATTTCAGGAATCCCAATACCATAGATTCAAAGTAACTAAACCAAGTTGTTAAATGGTGGAAGTGAGGTATGTGTTACAGTATCGAAAAATCATTTTCAAAACCAAGTGAGTTACTAAATTCTTACTTTGAACCATTTTTTTCAAGTATACAGTGCAATTTATGCATATGGATTGTAAGTACATTCAACACATCTAATAACTACTAAAAAATTTTGAAGTTCAGATTGGTTGGAATGTAATAAAGCTTTTCACGCAAGTAAAATAAAATAGGATATAGAAATGGGGAATAAAGATAACCTTCAAAACCCATGATCTGATAAATACAGCAGAATTGGAATGTCTACATCATATTTCTTATATCCAATGGAAGCGTCCACAATGTTCATTATATGATCTGAGAGAGATACGTGTCCAAAACACCTCTGTGAGAGAAATTAGCCAAGTGGTTGCTAAGTTTCCAGGATAACAAGCAAAGTTACGAAGCTGTAACATGAAACAAGCAGAAAGTAATCTCATGCATTTCTGCAGAAGTTGCACAAATAATATGTTATCTGACTGGTAAATACCCTGTAAGCTTGACTGCTGTAATTGCTATCTTCAATGATGGGGATAATATCCATGAAAATTGAAGCTCCTTGTGAGAAAATTCACCATAATAACCAGGTAAGAACATTTTCACAAAGTCAAAATTTTGCTAAGCGTGAAGTCATCTCCTCAGTATTTGAGGCCTTATCTCCTTACAACAATGCTTAAAGCAAGCGTTTTTGCTAAACAGAATTCCCTGCTGAGTTACTGGTCGATATCTACAAAGCTGTCATACTAATGCATCTACATTATGGTACAGAAACAAGCATCGGAGTCCTCATCATCAGAATCACTAACATCACTGCAGACACAAGATGAAAAATATGGACTTGAGAAATACAACACGAAATAACTTCAAATGCATCAATATTTATTCAAATGATGCCAAGTAATCAAAAGTTTGCCTCTAGTATATAGTCGACAATAAATTTCATCATAATTGGATGACAAAAAATGCATATTTGAAGATCTTAAAGCAGCTTTTTAAAGGTCACTAATGTATTGATTGAACAAATAAGAAAATATTAGTATCCAACCAAGGTCCAATTTTAAGTGTTTTACACTTCATTGCAGCTATTGTTAGAATATAACCTGTTACATTTACACTTCATGGAACGTTCTCAACCACAACTCATCCAGTTTCTTCCACAATTTAGACAGCAGAGAGCAGAAGGCCAAATTTAATCCTAAAAACACTTGAATACTATGCAAAAGAGAATATTACTACTAACAGTTGATTGGTTTAAGTCAAGATAACAGAGTCCAGAAATTGAGGTTCATCTCTAGTTTCCATAACATGGTTTCACCACTGAAACAGTAAATAAGGCACCCATCTGAATTTATAAATTTATGGATATGGTTTTATACGAACCATCCCCCACCCCCTAGGCCCCACAAAAAACTAGCAATAGAAAAAGAAAGTAGAGAGGAAAGGTGGTAACAGCACCCTACGTTCACTTCCTTTTTGGCAAAATATGATTTGCCATTCTTTCACACAGTTATCCTTTCCCTAGATTAACAAAACAAAGAAGGCACATTATGCAGGAGGATCCCATTGCAAGGTCAAAGGAAAAGGAAAAAAAAAAGCTAGAGATTAATTAACCTCCTCAAGTGAGACAAAGAATCCACAGAATATCAGCACTTGCTTAGAAGGTGCTATTGTCATTTCTAGCACCGCATTACTACATCTCCCTAACAATAACAACATACAGAAGGACTACAGTGGCAACACAGATAAATGGATGGTAACAAAAACCACAACACGAAATCATAATACTTTGAAGGACATTTTGATTTGTAGATTATGAAGAGGAAAAAGCAAAATCTATGAGGACATGGTACATATATCAATGAGATCATTATTTATACCTACTTCATCTATTAACTCAGATTTTATTGTTGAAGAGTAATGACAAATAAGCAGAAAGAGATTGGATATATACTGTTGCATGCATATGTTTTATATTCATATTAGCTCAGCTACATCAAGTAGATAGCTATCAACAGGTTTTGAAGGCTTTTTGACGCATACTTGATATTATTATCTCAAAAGTAATATGTCTCATTTTGCAAATCTATACACATAACTTGTTTGAAGTAAATTACATGATATAATATCCAGTTTTTCTAGTTGCAATATAGTTACAAATTTTCAATTGTTAACTGATACATTGCAGTCCTCCTCAACCATGACATCGTTCTGATGTAATTAGTAACCATACTTTTGTTGCCTGCCTAAGGAATATTTGCATTTGAGATGTATATATGCACATTTGTGGCTACATAAGCCTTATTCCAATGGAATAGCAGTTAACATTTGCCAATTGTAAAAATATCATTCAACAACAATTTATTCATAGTATATCACTCAACCCTTGGGGCCAGTTTGTGTTTGTTTTCCCTTTTTATTTTTTATTTTTGTTTTTCTAAACACAAAAACTCAAAAAAATAGTATAAAAATTGAAAAAAACAACACACAAATACGAAAAAAACACCCAAAAATAAATGAAAACATACAAAAACAAAAAACAATGAAAATGAAAAGCTGAACCAAACAAATCCCAAATTTCAATGTTTCAGAATAATGTTTAAGATTGCAGCATACTGTAGTTAGCATGAGAAAACAAATTGACCAACCATTCACATAAAGGCGGGGGATGCTTGACCCTAAATTCAGTGCAAGGAATAACACCAAAGGTCATGAATATCAGGATGATTAAGAAAGCAAATGATTGAGATCAAGCATCAAGAGGAGCAATGTAAAAATGTACATTGGTTTCATAGTGATTCCAGTAAAAATAAGATTGACTGTATCAGGAATATTTCTATGTCAATACAAAATCCTCTTTGTCAATAAACTAGTGAATCTTTCACTTCACAAGATTTAGAGGACTCATCAATTGTGAGTTATTAAAAATGTGAAATATCATGACAAAAGAGGTACATGGTCTTGATATGATTTTTCCTTCATGCCCAGAAAATCCTATTGCATGTGCAGTACAGGAATATCAAGAGGTACTCTCCCTGGCTAGGACATGCATAGGCTCAACTTCCCCCATGATTCACAATAGGTTCTCAGGATGAAGTAAGGAGATGCTGTTAGTAATTAAATGTGGGTGTGCCCGAGAGAAAGAGACTTATTTATGTGATAACTGAGGTCGTTGAGCTTCTAAATGGATAGCAAGTGCACAAGGTTTAATTGGTTAAAAAACCGAAGATGATGTCCTTGACATACATCATTCAGAGTTATGCCAACTCCATATCAATAGCATCAAATTTTTATTAGTGGAATTAACCAGGACATAGAAACCATTATCAAGTTAAAGCTTGCATGATGCCAAATTCACTAGACAGCACATGTTAATGGGGGTGTACATAAGAGAAAGGTAGTAACTCTGAATTCTCAAAAGAAGGAAATAAAGAAGGTAATAATATAAGGAATTCAGGTCCCAGAGAAGCCCCCGATTTACCATCATATCAGAAGCTTATGCACATAGCATAAATCTGAATCAGCATTCAAACTCAAGGTTATTTCCCACCTTGGTCAATGTCTAACGAGTAATATATTAATTATCTCCAATTTTCAAATTAAAAACAAACCATTTAATAAAGTAAGCATTGACTGCAAAAGAAAACCAATCAAAGCCCAACCAAACAACAAAATAATTCACAACATGGAGAGAAAATACCATTCACCTTGGTTCAAACTCCACAACCTCCACTAGCTTATGCCCGTTCTTATCATTCCATTGAACCGTTCTACGGACTTTGTCTGATGTTCTTGACATCCCACCTCTCCTAGGAGGTAACAAGGAATTAGACTCGTTGTAGTCTTCAACATCAGCAGTCTGATCCTCAACTTTTGAACTGTCCAAAAGGATCGAATCGTTCTTTTTCAACCCATTAGCATCCTTAACATCCTTATCCATCGACAGCTGACACAGACCCACTACACGCACCTCCACAAGAACACAACACTCCAGACCCGATTCCCCCCAATCAAGTTCGGAGGAAACAGAGCAAACGACAGATCACCAATCAAAAACTTAAAGGGTTCCTTCCATTACAGAAAAACCATCAACCAACATCCCAAAAAAATAATAATAATAATTATCAGAAAGCAACAAACCCTAATCCCAAAAGTTTGTGCTTTGGGTGGTTAAGGTTAAAGAGATAGCTCTGTGACAACGGAAGTTACAAGGTCAACGCTCAGTTAATTGAGCTGATCAAGCTCTAAATTGAATCAAGAAAAGATATAATCTAGAAATCTAAACCGAGGAAAAGACATGAATCAAACTCGTTGAAAGGGAAAAATACATTCTTTTCCCGGGAAAGTGGCAGAAAGCATGGAGCTTTAAGGCGGTTTTAGCTAATGACTAAATATATTACAAAGGAAAAAAAGGTTAAGGCAGAGAAGATGAGATTGACTGCAGAGAAAAGCAAATCGAACAAGTGCGAGAAGGAGACCATTTAATCTCAGCAACAAAACCCAATTCCTCAAAGAAGATGTCTTCCTATATATAAAGAGAGAATCACAAAAAGCAAAGCATCAAACAGGTGAAGTGCGGTCACTTTTTGCCATCACAAATGCCCAAAATGGAACCGTAAAATAAACATGACTTCATCAGACGGACGTTAATGGCTGGCATGTGGGTCCCAGTGGATCAGGTTCGTCTGCGTCTTCGGTTAATCTCGTTGCAATTTTAGGGCGGCTGCACGTGGACCCATGTTATTGAATGTTCTTCTGAGGAGATGGAGACGTTGTGGCATCTAAAGAGTATTCGGGAGTTTTAACCGTCTAGGCTATTAAATATTTTAATATAATTTTTAAATGTTATTAATTATTTTATGTCAAAAGTTTTGCTTGTGATCAACGAAATTCCAATTTAAAGTATAGATAAAAATAATATATGCGTTTAATTAAAACATCAGATATAAATAAATAAATAAAAATATTACTAAAAAATATATTTGTTGTTTTTACGTTTTGGTAGAGAAAATATTCTAACTCTTTGGCTGTTTTTATCTATAAAGTTGGGGTAACCGTGAAACTTGTTTTTTTATACAAGCGGTTGATTCTTTCAAGGTGCAGTCGTTTCTTATTCAAACAATAATTCTTTCATTTTAATTATATTTTAATTTTTAAAATAATTAACAATGCCAAATCTTCTTTTTATTATTATTTATCAAACTAAATAAAGTAAATATTCACTCTATCTAACATCAAGATTGAAATTAATTTTTTACAATAATTAAAAAATTAGATCGGACCGATCGGTTTAATTTGGTTAATTTTGAACCGGTTAGTTTACCTGTTCGATTTTATTTAAAAATTATTATATTAAAAAACCGGAGGGTTAAGGGTCAGACCGGTTTAACCAGTTAGTCTGACCCTTTTTAACCCAATCAAGTCTAACTCACCCCTCTTCATTTTTTTTTAATTTTTTATTTTAATAAACACTTCCAACCTTTTTTTTACTTTTTAATTATTTTTATATATTATATTTTTTATATTATAATTTAGTAAAATATTAACAAAAAAATAGATTAATAATTTATATATCTTATTATTTTACATCGGTTCAATACCGACTTTATAACGGTTTTATACCGGTTGAATCTCTAAACTTTTAACTCCTTCCCTTACCAGTTCGATGTCCGGTCCGATTTTTACAACATTAATTTTTTGTTGTGATTGTTCTGTTTTTATATTAATTATTATGTTTTCTTTTTTATTTATATGTTGTATTAGTTCTTTGTCGTTTTTTGTGTTTAAAAAAAACTATAAAAAAAATCTAATCATGACCTAAATGTTAAAGTTGAGGTTAACAATAATTATAATGTTATTATTCTAATAATATTATTATTTCAATTCACATAAAGATTGGTGTTGATGTTTCTTCACCCACCTACACCCCCACCTTCTTGATATTCTTTAGTAATTTGATGATTGATATCTTGGTTTCTCAAAAATTGCCAATGTTTTTTTAATATATAATTCATGTTATATATATATATATATACTGTATCTAAGCTGTTTTCTTGTCACTATCACCTCGCCATCTCCATACGTAGATTAATAATTTAATATATATATATATATATATATATGACAAAGTAAGGTGGTTGCTCTAATCTCTCTTAGGCACATTACATTTATTTATTTGTAGACAAATACACATGAAAGAGTCGTGAATGATGACAAATGAAGGGATAACTCATTCAATTGGAAGAGCTTTAAACATTTGGATTAACTTTTTCTTTTACTTAATTTATTTTTATTGAAAATTTTTTTGAGAAAATTATTTATTGAAACTTGTTTCTTAATAGATTATGAAAGTACTTGAAAAATCCCATTACCACCTCCAATTTTAATTTTGATTAAATAAGCCATTTAAATCAATGCAAATTAGTCTACATTTATATATTTTTAATGTATAAAATATTTTTTCTATTTTCCCATCTATCACAATTATTTGGTTCTTTTTATTTTAATTAAAAAGTGATGACTTTTTCTTCTTTTTTTAAAAAATTAATTAAAGTTTAATATTGACTATTTTGGAGGATGTGTGATTAATGAATCAGAACAAGATTGTATCTCAATTTAAAATGTTAAAATATTATATTTTGAATTTATTCTTTTGATACACAAATTCTCTTAATCTTTTGTTTGTAATCGAGGTGAGAAATATAACAACACTAATGCGCTCTCCTTATATTTAAAAATATACATACGATGAAATAAAATTTAGAGGAATGAGAATCTATTAACGTTTATGGGACTATTCTTGTGAGAGAGCCCGTCATTGAACCAAGAAATGCATGTGATATTACATTAAATTTATACATTTTTTATTAAAGATTTATTAAATTACAAGTCATATAGATTAATTTTTAATTTTTGGTGGACGAGAGAAATATATTAACCTTAATAGAGAATGCTTTGTTTTGGTCGGAAGGTGATCATGGCTTAATTTGAAAAAAAACCCAAGGAGAAAAAGTTAGATAAATTGCTTCAACGGTTTTAAAATTATTACGGAAATATATTTTCAGGTAATTTTTAAAAATTATAAAATAATTCCTCAAATTTTATATGATTAAAAATTATTTTTAATATGATTATAATTAAAATTATTTTAAATTTTAAGTTATTAAAATTAATATAAATTATTTGTTTTTAAATAATAGATATTAAATTAAAGTACTTTTACATTTAAGATATTTAAATATTAACATATTTCCTTTGGCTTTTTTAGTTTACAATACTTAATTAGATTCGATATTTTGATCATTATTTTATTTCACTCTCACCCATTTAATATAATCTAAAATTTCTTATTTCACCTCAATACAATGATTTAGTATGATATAACCTAGTTTTGTATCGTAGTCGATATGCAAACAATATAGAAAGCAATTGAATTTCTGGTAAATGATTAGGGATTCAATTATTCTATTGATCTTGTTTTTCATGAAAAGAACACATATTTAAAAACTTTTATAAAAGGGTAACCTAAAGCTACTAGAAAGACATATCGCTGTAATAGTTAAATCTATTTTTTAATAAAATAATTTATGCATGAAATATTATCATCAAGATTTAAACGTAACGTGAGCAACTAATATCATATAATTGGTTTTCACTATTTTTCTCACTGCAAGTGTCGAAATCAGTGCTTTATCATTAGTAAGACATTACATCTATAAGACGAGAGTATATCCGTATTTATTAACATGATAAATAATTATAAGATATTATACTTAATGAGCTCCCACTTACAAATTAAATATATTTGGAACTTACTTAAAAACATTATTATGGCAAGAGATTTTTCTTTTAGGCATATTTGTTTTTATTTATATTTTTATTTATTGTTTTTATTTTTAAAAATAGAGAAATAGAGAAAAAATGTATTTGTTTGTATTCTGTTTTTAAAACTATAAAAATACAAATAAAAACAGAGAAATAAGAAAATGATGTTTTTTGTGTTTTGAAAACTGATTTTATAAACAAAATTTTTTACATTAAATAATTAATATAATCTATTGATTAATAATATATTTTTAAAGTGTATAAGATTATTTTAGTCAAATAATTTAAATTTATTTTATATTTAATTATTATTATTAAATTATATATTTTTATAAATATCAATTTTTTATTTTTTATTTTTTTATTACAAATATCAACCAAACATATTTTTATTTTTTAAATAGAAACATAAAAATAACAAATAACAACAACAACAAAAAAGTGATATCCCATGAGATAAAGTGAAGGCTTATATTCCAAGAAAATGTGGTGGACAAATGATCTCTGTTCAAGATATGTAAAGAAATATCTTGAAATTTTTGGTGGGTGGGACACATGAATAATTATCCTTATCAATCAAACTTCAACTTTACATGCAAGTGGACGCAACTTTGATAAGAGAAAAATGCTCCACTCTCTAGATGCAAATCAATGCATAATGTCACGGACTGACAAAAGGGATAATGAAAATTTATTAATTTAATTCATTTTCTTTATGTTATTCTTTAAATCATAATTAAAAATTTTCTCAATTAATTTCCTTTGGTTAATCCCAACAAGGGTTTGTGTGAAAAGTATTCATCACATAATAGAAAATTTTAAAAATAAAAGGGTTATAAAATAATTAACATTAGTACACTTTTGTAGTCAATTATTTCTTTCACGTCATCCTTCTTCTTATTTCCCAACAAATATTATTCCACTCGACAAAAACACCTCATATGGTATTTGTATTGTGATAGATTCTCCATGGATTGAATTAAAACGGTATAGTTCATGGGACTAATCATGAAATTTAGGTGTGAATTTTACAAGAACTAAACTTTGTTTCTATTAGATTTGTCCATAATAAAATATTATAAAAATTTTACTTGCGAGTTTGAGTATGTACTAATATTTGACTAGTGAGTTATACTGTATTATTTAAAGCAACTTGCTATTTTATAGTTTACATTCTAGTAGACATTTCAAACTTTTATACAGAAAGCTTATTGTTAGACCATTTTTCCCTGATTTCTTTTAACTAAAATTATTAAAATTTATGATTTGAAATTCTTATAATGTCTCGTTTTGGTCAAATCTTAGCAGTTTAATTTTTGCAAATAATATGAATAACCAAAAATTAATTTAGACTAATTGTTAGATTTGAGATATATACATTTTTAAATGATATAAGTTTGAAATTAAAATTTTTATCAAAATTTAAAATTGAGTAGTTTTAGATATATGATTTGTTTTAAATAATGAAAATAAATGATGTTTTAGAGTGATTATCTTGTGTTAAGCAACTAATTAAACATAATGCATAGGTTATCAACTGTTATAAATTAAAAATTCATAAAGACTTACTTACTCCTACAAACAATAAAAGAAAAATATTCTTATAATAAGACGTTTATTCTTACCTCATACTTGTATAATAAAATATTACATGACTACTTATAGTGTCAATGAAGAATTTTAGATTAACTAACTTAAAGCGAATTAACAATAGAATACAAAGAGGGAAAACATTTTAATAACAATGTTATAATTCTCTTTAGGTAACTTCAAATGATACAAGTTAAATTCATTTGAATTTAGATACATAAAGATTTAAAAGGAATCCTAAATCTCTTTAATTGATTTAAATTTAAGCTCTTAACTACTCCTAAAAAATTGTTGTAGAATTTTAAAATTCATGGTTATTTCTAACAGTCCCCTTTAAACTTGATTTTTGTGTAATTCTAAGTATTATTTGTAATTTCTAAAAGAACGTCATATTTAAGAGATTTCATAAAAATGTCAGTTTAATTAAGAGACTTCACAAACTCCAAGTTAATCTCCTTCTTAGCAAAGTATTCTAAAGTACAAGTAAACCTTTTGTCAATATGTTCACTCTTATAATGGAATATTGGATTCTTTTCTAAGACTAGAGTGGATTTTTTGTTAATCATGATCCAATTTACTTTAAATGAAGCTCTTTCAAGAACCCTCTTAAGAAAATAGTGTAACAAGTATATGAAATAGGTGCGATGTACTCTAATTCACATGTAGAGAGTACAATTATGAGTTATTTCTTTCTACACTAAGAGATTGCTTTATATTTTTTAAAAAAATCTACCATTACTTTTTCTATCATCAATATTTCAACAAAATCATTATCACAAAAATCAATTAAAATAAGAGTACGTTTAGTTGGGTTGTTGGTTGTGATTTTTTGATGTGATTTTTATATTTTTGTATTGAGTTTTGTATTTTTTTCATTTTTTGTACTGTATTAGTATATTTTTTTTATTAGCTTTTGTGTTTTTTTTTGTTTATGTGTTTAGAATAATAGAAAACGAAAACTAAAAATAAAAACCCAACTAAACAAAGTCTAAAGTTTTGAGAAGATGAGTAAAACATTCAATAATCAATTATATGTTTGAGATACGAAAGAATTTTTTTTACTGCCTTTAAATGAAATTCAAAAGGTGTCTCCATAAATCAACTAACAAATCCAATTGCAAATAAAATATCTAGTTTTATATAAGTCAAGTATCTCAAACTTCTTACAAGACTTTTAAACAAAGTTGAATCTACATCTTCTTACCCATCAAACTTGATTAGATTTATTCTATATGCTAAAGTAGTGTTAATTGGCTCATCTATAGACATATTAATCACATTTTTTAACTTTTCAATAGCTACAACCACATAATTGAATTTGAAGTTGAGAAATCGTAGAACTTTTTTCATAACTTTGAACATCTTACATGATCTTATCAAACATTTTTATTTAATTCATTACTCCTAAAACTCTTGTTAAAGATTCTAAAACAAATCCATCTTTCATTAAGAGTATTTTAAAATTGGCCTTTAGAGTTTGAAGTCGCACCTTTTTTCATTTTGATAATTCCCATCATTGAATTTTAGAGTGTTTCCCATCCCTTTATTGATATGGTTTTATTGGTTATTTTCTCAAACATTTCTTCATCAAATCTTAATGAATAATAGTAATTGCACTATACTCCCTTTACTTCTCTAGGGCTTCCTTTAAATTTAATTCTAAATGACCTCATCTTGAGTCTCTTCATAACTTTTATTATCTCTCATATGCCTGATGAACAAATGATGGCTTTCATTTTAAGTGTCCAATTCTTATAATTGAGTTTGGTGAGTTGTGGATAGTAGAAAGACATGAAAGGTCTTTTTTATTGTCATAGGTGGCTCTGATACCGCTTTATTATAAAAACTAAAAGCTTACCAGGATTTACACACTCACACAAACAATATAAGGTGAGTATTTTTACAATAAAACTTTTGTTCTTATTTCATACTCTTGAAACAAAACATTGCATAGTTATGTATAATGCCAATTAAGAATTCTAAACTAAAAAACTTAAAGTTATTTAATGTTAGAATAAAAAAAGAAAAAACTTTTCAATGACACAATTAAATTTTCATAATAGTAAAAATTAATCAATCTATCTTTATTTAAGCATAACTCTCTCTAAATAACTTCAAATGATATAAGATTAGATTCATTTGAATTTAGACACATAAAGCTTTAAAATGAATCTTAAAAACATCTTATTCCGAATTGAACATTCAACTACTCTTAAAAAATTTGTGCAAAATTCTAAAAGATAAGTTTATCTGTCTAGTTCTTAATTAAAGTATTGTTTTGAGATATAATATGAGTTTGTGTTCTTATTACTGGTTTCTTAAACAAAAAGAACTCTTTAAAATTTTTATAATTTTAAACAATAAAAAAAAATCATTTTGAATCATGTTTTAATGTTTAATAACACTAAAAAAATTTAATATTACAATAATCTTATATGTAGCTTATATAATCTCATCTCATAATGAAGATTTTGTCAATAAAGACCTAGATGAACCAAGTTATTGAAGAAAAATAATTATACTCTCTTATAATGCTTATTAGTAGTTATTACAAACAAAAAAAGTATCAAAAATATTGTTTGATACATCAACAAAAATTTGAAGTGTTTGAATGTTTCTTTTTTAATAAATACTAAATAGTTAAGTCTGAATGATCTTCAAACGAATTAAGCCGTCTCTTCCTCTATTTATTTTTAAGACTTGGTTCTTTCTATACCTAAAATTTAAGGAAATTATTGATCAACAGAGCATT
>JAOXYD010000136.1:28482460-28511172 GCA_028565735.1 Pinacopodium congolense | reverse complement strand
TTAACATAATAATCTAAGCCATTTCATTCACTTTATCTTCATACTTAATCAATTCATAAAACTTCAATTTATATAACTGACATTGAGCAATTTTCATTTTTAATTGTGCTATCTTTTTTTAGTGTTATCTTTTTCCACAATAAGAATTTGCATTATTTAGCTAAGCAGCTAGCAAGTTGTTTTTTTAATTATTTTTAAAAGTATATTATTATTTCTAATATCATTTAATAATTATATGATTTGTTGTTATATATTATTAAAATTTATTTATTATAATATTAAGGGCATGCTTATTTATTATTTTAATTTTCGTTTCTTATTTCTATTTTTTAAATATGAAATTAAAAAATAGTATAAAATATAAAAAACATAATAAAAACAGAAAAAATAAAAAAAATTACATAAAACTGATAAAAATACATAAAAATAAAATGACCAAACGAACATTGAATTAAAATTCAGAAGAGACCTGGTTCTAACAATAAGAAGAGGAAGAAGAAACAAGAAACATGTTGGTTGCCAGGAAGAGCAGGAAAGGGTAAGCAATAGCACGCCATCTCACCCCATGCAATGAGACATAACAAGCTCTTGACACCGCACAATGCTAGAAACCAACCATAACCTGCCACAACCCACTATGCTTTTCTTTCCTCTGCATGCCTTCCACGTTACTCCATACCAACTCTTTTTTATAGTTTTCACCTTCTGTCAATTCCAACTGAAGAAGAAGAAGAAGAAGAAGAAGAAGAAGAAGAAAGTAAAGAAAAGAAGATGGCGGGTAGGGAAATAAGCAAAGATGCTTTGACAAGAGAGGCTCCTTATGCACCTGTTACTTACCAGAGACCCGTTCGCGATGACTTGGAAGATAAACTTCCTAAGCCTTGTAAGTTTTGACTGATCTTAATTCTCAGTCCTCTACATCACTTGGTTATCTAGATGCTTGCTTAATGGATTGATGATTTCTTTCTTTAACTACGATTGAGAAATTGCATGTGTTATTAATGTATGTGAGTGCGTGTGTGTTAATGAACAGATATGGCAAGAGCATTGGAAGCTCCTGATGCAGAACATCCGTACGGTACAGTGGGACATAAGCATCATGGCCTGAGTGTCCTTCAGCAGCATGCAGCCTTCTTCGACCAAGACGATAATGGAATTATATACCCTTGGGAAACTTATTCTGGTAACCATAAGCACTTTTTAAGTTTTATTTTGCTGCTGCTGCTACTCACGCTTACTTGGAACTTTTACTTTCTTGTGAATGCGAATGGAAATAGGATTGCGTTTAATTGGTTTCAACCCAATTGCCTCTCTCATTATGGCTGTTGTCATCAATGGAGCCTTGAGTTATGCCACCCTCCCTGTAAGCAATCCCAGCTTTTATTTCCTTGTAGAGAAAACACTTGATATTGCAATTTCTTTGGAGCCTCCATGTGGGATTATCTTATCATGCATTATTAACGCTTTTCTTCACAATTACAGGGTTGGTTCCCTTCACCTCTGTTCCCTATATACATTCACAACATCCACAAAGCCAAGCACGGGAGCGACTCAGGAACTTATGACACAGAAGGAAGGTGAGCTGAGCCATTCATTACATCATAGCTGAATTGTTAATCCTTGTATAACTCACTGTGTAAATAAGTATAATACACTGTGAATGCAGGTATATGCCTGTAAACCTTGAAAATATCTTCAGCAAGTATGCTCGAACCACGCCTGACAAGTTATCATTTGGAGAGCTGTGGGAGATGACCGAGGGCCAACGACTTGCATTCGACGTATTTGGATGGTTTGTTTTGTCCCGTCCCTACCCCTTCTCAATCCTGTTTCTTAATTTCAAGATCTAAACAGTCTTGGTACATGCAGGATTGCTAGTAAGCTGGAATGGGGACTTCTCTATGTTCTCGCAAGGGATGAAGAAGGCTTCCTGTCAAAAGAAGCAATTAGACGTTGCTTTGATGGTAGCTTGTTCGATTACTGTGCTCAAATGAACATGTCGGAGGCTGAAGGGAAGATGAGTTAGAAGCCTGTCGTGGAGATACTACATCATGGAAGGTTCACGTTGCCTGAAACCCGTATTGTAATAAGTAAGCATTGGGATGGCGTTTAATTTCTGCAACTAGTAGACCACCACAGGTTTAGGCAACAATTATGACATTTGTACTTTCGAAATGCTTGAAGTGATCTTCATAATAAAATGAACATAGCTAACAATAAATGCCATAGACAAAATTTTACCTTTCATCTCGCCCTTTGGATTCACAATAACGCCAGCATTATCTGCAAAGTAGAAATTTAGTCGTACTAAGTCAGGAACATTTTATGTTTCTGCAGGCTTTACATGTCACTCTTGCTAGAATGTCTTTCTCAAATGAACTTCAGATCCTAAACACTAAATCATCAGATATATTAAGCGATGGAATGTGATGGGTAATAGACCAAAAGCTGAACCCAGTTCCATCTTCAGTAGCTTTCTAAACCATTCAAAATATAAGATCATGATAAGGAATATAGAAGCAAGTTTAGAAATACCACCAAAGGTGAAAATGTCAAAGGAATGAGGTAACCTCGTAGACTTTTACACTAGAAAATCAATCAACTACAAGAGAAAGTAAAACAGAATCAAACAAGACAATCACTGCATTTAAAGTTCAGAATTTAAGGATAGACACCTAGATCACATTATAAATTGAAGTCCATCTTCGGTACACGGCAAAACCAGGTTTTTATACAGGAAGGGCTTCAAATATTCCAACTTCTGCCACATCTAATAGACTAACGCAATGCAACAAAAATTTCTAGTTAACAATGAAAGCTAAAGGGCAGCAAGAAAAATGTCATATGGGGAAACAATTGCAAAGGAATAGAAAAAGAGAAACGACCTTCAAAGTACATGAATATGCCGTCCTTTATGCGCCAAGGCTTGCGTTGGAGGACAATGACAGCCGGCATGACCTTCTTCCTGAGATCAGGCTAACCCTTCTTCACAGTAGCCATAACCATGTCCCAACACATGCAGATGGCAAGCGGTTCAACCTGCCTTTTATTCCCTTCACCGAAATTATATATAGGTTTTTGGCTCCTGTGTTGTCAGTACAGTTCACAGTTGCTGCCACTGGTAGACCCCGTGACATCCTGAACTTGTTTCCTGCTGAACCATAACGCCCTGCATACCCAAAATGCAAAACCCATTTTTAATTAGTCGAAAAGATAATGACTTGGTAATAATTTCTCCAGAACAATTGATTCTTCCACCTAAACACAATGAAGCGTCGCCAATTTGTAACACAGATCAACAAAGGAAGCTGTGAAATTGAAAGATGGAATGGAAGAAGAAGGTTACCTCTTTTTGACATCTGGACAGCTAAAGTAAAAACGGGGGGGCTGAGTATCTAGGGTTTGAGATAGCCGTGTATACCGGTTGCCCGTTTTTATTTTTTAATTTTACTTATTCTTATATTAATTTTTTATTTTAATAGTATAAAATAAAAAATAAAAACAAACATTTTATTTTAAAAGTTATATCCTTACTAATATATTTTAGAGACGCTCAATTTTATAACTTTCAAATTTTGTTTTAGTGTAAAAAAATCTAGCTTGTAGAATGATCTAATCACTATAGAAAGTTACCTTATTTGACAATTTTTCTTTAAGGATTAAAATATTTTAAATTTATTAGTATGGTAAATAAAGAAACATAATTATAAGATGAACATCGGGTTAATTTTTATAGTTATTATTTATAAAATATACTTCTACCGTTATGTGAGATGAAGATCCCCCACAAACAAACAACTGTTAGAATATCACCATCAAAAATTAAAGTATAATTTGAAAACCCACCTTTATGTGAAATAAAAATCCTCACAAACAAAAAAATGTTATAATGTGATCATTGGATTAGTTCCTATAGTCATTATTTATAAAATTTACTATAAAGTTATAGTCACCACTTTTTCTAGTAAAGCCTTAACCCTAAAAGTCAAAAAGAAGAAATACCATATTTACAAACCCATTTGTTAAAATCCAATATGAGTTTGGCATCCATATTTATATTAAGAGATACGAGTTTATACAATTAGGCTAAATATTTTCAATAGAGTTTATTTACCATAAAGGTAGATTAATCAGATAACTCAGATGAGTTGGAAAGTTTAGATATTTTGATATTAAAGTATTCATTTCTTTAACAAAACATTTTCTTAAATCACCTTTGTTGTACTATGGTTCTTTGATGAAGTAAAGTGAGTGATATTTCATTTCTCTTTCTATTTTGGTATTTTATTATCTTAATATTTAATATCTAAAGCACATTATCACTTAATTTTAAATCTTCTAATAAGCTCTAGGATCTTTCTATCTTTATTGTCTCTATATTCGAGCTTCTATATGAGTACTCATGCAACAAAAAACTTTGAAGCAAACAACAAAGACATTGGCTTATGTGAAAGCTTTTAGAGCTAAAGTGTCGGTATCTATTTTAGAGGTCTTAATCTAAAATTAAAAAAAATATTTAAACTTTAAACCTATCGATTTACCCACTCTTATTCGAGCTAGAATCCAATCATACTCTTGCTCATTTCTATATAATACCCAAAGCCTTCTCGTTTCTTTACAAGCTTTCCATGCCTATATCTCTTTTTATTTTCATCACTCTCCAATTATGAAATCGTTCTCAAAACTCTTTCTTCATCTTCCTTTAAACCTCTCAAAACTTGTAGCCTCTTGTCTTTAAGGATAAAGTAAGTAAAAGAGGTTTTTATCTCAAATGATTTATAAAGCAGCTCAAAAGAAAATCATTTTTACATTAACTTAAATATTTTCCCTAAAGAAAAAGCATTTATTCCATAATAGTATTTGAAAAAAAACTCTTCAAAATATTTAAAAGCAAATAGCATTAAAGTTCTAAAATAGAATATCTTTTAATAGAACAAAAATCTTTCTATCAAAAGACAATTTATCTTTACTATCTTGAAATTATTTTACCTCTCAGATTTGGATATTTAATCTTAAAGGATTAGGCGGAATAAGTTTCATCGTACCTTTAAAGATTCACTTATTGGGTAGATTGTTATCTTTCCAGTTTAAATTTATAAAATACTTGTGAGGATATACTTGGATAATGTAGACAAAAATACTCTTTAAGGGTTCTAAAGATTTTTGTAACTTCTCTAATATTTTTTTTTAACTGAAAGTTTTTCAATTGATTTATTACCTTAAACAAAAACTTTATTTTTAAAATTACATCATTTATTTAATCTTTTTAATTTTATATAGTTTTTAAAATTAAATAAATAAACATAAACATAAAAATTAGAAAATTATATTTTTCATAGTTTAAAATTAAAATTTTATATTAAATAATTAATATATTTTAATTAAAATTTAAAATAAGATTTATATTTAATTATTATAAATAAATAATTATAATAATAATAAAAAATAAATTGCAACCTTCTAAATTATCGATGAAAATTAGGGATAAATTAAATTTTGGCCCAACGAGCATTAACGTCAATCGACATAGTCGTTATTCATGGGCTTCTTCTTCTTCTTCAGTGGCCCGTTGTATTTCGGATTAATAAAATACAAACTGCATTAGATTTATTATACAATTAATTGAATTGAATGTAATGAAGAACTAGCAAATATTTAATTATATAAAATTATATTTGTTCACCGTGTCCGTGGCGCTGGATCGATGTGCGATTGAGCAGGCAGGCTAGTTGTGGGAAGGAAGGAATGATGGAGAGAGATGAAATCCTGAATGTGCTTGCCGACTCTGATGAGGAAGAGGAGCTCAGTTCTGTTCCTCACCGCACGCTTGATGAAATACTTAACGACTCCTATTCGTCGTCCAGTAGTTCTTCGTCTCCTCCAAACAATCACAATCGCCAGTCTCACCTTCCTGATTTCTCCCAAGAAGACTTAGCTGAATCCCTGAAGCTTGTACAGTCCCTTATTGTAGATGATAGTAAGTCTGATCATCAGTCAACAGCCCCTAATCAAGAGAAGGCTAGGTCTAGTAGTGGGTTGCTCACAAGTAGGGTCTCTGGTTCTAGACCATTGCCTTCGTTGTTCATGGGGGTGAGGTCAAACGGGAAGCCTGGGGCCGCACTTGCTGCTGCTGCCGCAGCTTCTCGATCGGTCCCAACCCCACATGCTGCCGCCATCAAGTCCAGGAGGAGGATGTTGGATACCCGAGAGTCGGATTCCAATGATGCTGATGGTGATGCTGTCTCAAATGGGGATTCCAATTCCAATTCAATTGTGTTTGGCACAACCTCAGCTGGGAATGAGGCTGAGATGGATGATTTCATTCTGACGAAAGATGGGAACTCGGAGAGCTTGTTGAAAACTGTGGCTGAGCCAGTGCTATCGACGGAGAATTCAAGGCTTAGTAATGATGACCATCAAGAGGCTTCAGATAATGCTGTTACAACTACATCAATAGATTCTGGCAAAAGGCAGGATGCTAGGGAAACTGATGCTTATTCATCACCCGGGGTTGACGAGGATGTTTTGAGTTATAAGGAGGATGATGAAAATGAAGGAAACATGACGATGGTGCCATCAGAAGAGGTGGATGGTCTAGAAGAAGTTGTGCAGACCCCTGGAGATGACTGTCTTGATACAGGCAGAAGCCAGGAGGAATCTGGTTCAGTGAGTGACATTTCAGAGCTTGTAGAGGAGAGAATTGAGCAACTGGAGAATGAAAGGATGAATAAAATAGCAGAAAAGAAGCTGAAGCCCGCTTTGAAACCGCTTGAACTGGCAGAAGAACTTGAGAAGAAACAAGCTTTTACTGCCTTGCACTGGGAGGAAGGCGCAGCTGCACAGCCAATGAGACTTGAGGGTGTTCGTAGAGGGTCCACTACTTTGGGGTACTTTTACATTGATGCTGATAATGTGGCCACGGGGGCAATTGCTTCTCAGCCATTGAGGCGGGATTATGGTTCCGCACAGGTTTTGGCAGTTCATCTTAACTACATTGCTGTTGGGATGTCCAAAGGTGTGATTGTTGTTTTCCCTAGTAGATACACTCCTCATAATCCTGACGTCACTGATGCAAAGGTTGGTTCATTTGACTTATTTTCATTTTGTGTCTTTGATGCATTTGTTCTCTCATTCTTTCTATCTCATGTTGAGGTATAGTAGAATGATTCTGAAGAACCTAGGGTTTAATATTCTATTATGCTGAATGAAACCATGCTATTGCTCAATGGGCGAGTTGAGGAGCAGTTTGAATAAATATATTGTTTATTCTTTGATATAATAGAAGAGCAATGTCATTGTGGACTGCAGTTTCCTAGAACACACGCTTACACGTTAAAAATCAATACACTTGATGCTAGTGAATATCCTTTTCATATTGAAACTAATACATTTCACTAATGTTTAGTTGGGTTGTGTATTGTAGTTTTGTGTTGTGGTTGTTGTATTTTTTTATTGGTAATTGTGTTTTCTTTATCGATTTTTGTGCTGTATTAGTGTGTTTTTTTATCGATTTTTGTGTTTAAAAAAACAGGAAACCAAAACTAAAAACAAAAGCCAAACTAAACAAGGCTCTTTTTGCATTGTTGTTGCACGCTCACTTTTAATAGTAGAAATGATAGCTACTGAAGCATGTCATAAAATTGCTCCAGATGTTAATACTTGGTTTGCAAGGGGATCGATCTCTTTCCCCAGTGACTTCTATGTGCTTCAATCAGCAAGGAGACCTCATCTTGGCTGGATATGATGATGGTCATATTACTGTTTGGGATATCCAAAAGGCAGCTGCTGCCAAAGTTATAACAGGGGAGCATAATGCACCAGTAGTACATATAATGCTCCTTAGCCAGGAGTATCAAGCTAGTCGTCAGTTTAAAGCAGTTACAGGTGATAGTAAGGGTCTGGTTCTATTGCACGCTTTCTCTGTTGTTCCATTGATAAACAGGATTTCCATCAAAACACAGGTAATACACCCATCCTATGTAAAAAAAGTTATGATATACATTGATGAATAATTGCTTAGAATAGGTTTTCCATGACATGCATCTGCATTATGCTTGCCGAAGTGCTAACGTCATGATGCTTGCGTGTGTCAGTGCCTTCTTGATGGACAAAAGACAGGCACTGTGTTAACTGCTTCACCTCTTCTTTTTGATGAATCTTGTGGAAATGTTATGCCATCTCCTGTGGGAAATACTTCAGTTGCATCAAGTAGTATTGGTAGCATGGTGGGTGGTGTAGTTGGCGCGGATACAGGTTGGAAATTGTTCAATGAAGGCTCTTCTTTGGTTGAAGAAGGTGTTGTTATCTTTGCCACCTATCAAACTGCTCTGGTGGTATGAAGTCCTCTGATATTGCATAATCAATGTCCCAGTATTAACCTTTTCCTTTGTGAGGAATATGTTCAAGCCATGCCTTTGTTACAGGTCAAGCTTACTCCCAATCTGGAAGTATATGCTCAAATTTCAAAGCCAGAGGGTGTTCGGGAGGGTTCAATGCCTTATACTGCATGGAAATGCACCTCACAATCAAACAGTTCATCAACTGGTAAGGCAATGAGTTTTTTAAAAATTCAGGTTGGCAGCTTCCTAGAAAATGATTATGTTATGGGAAATATTCTTACAGATGCATCAGGGAGAGTTTCTTTGCTTGCAATTGCTTGGGATCGCAAGGTTGAAGTTGCAAAGTTGATCAAGTCAGAACTAAAAATATATGGAAAATGGTCTATTGACAGTGCAGCTGTAGGCGTGGCTTGGTTGGACACTCATGTATGTACTGTTTTACAGTTTCATTGAACATGTAGAAATCTCTTTGCATTAAAACTTGTTTAGCATGAATTATCATGCATATTTTCTTTTCTTCTCCATAGATTTGAGGCCTAGTGACAGTTTTATGCTTGTCCAGTTGCTTGTTGTTCTCACATTGGCTGGACAACTTTATTTGTTTGGAAAGGATGGGACTCCTATTCACCAAACTAGTTTTGCCGTTCATGTTTCTGGAGGAGATGATCTACTTGCATATCATACTCACTTTCTGAATATCTATGGGAACCCTGAGAAAGCATATCACAATAGTATAGCTGTAAGAGGAGCTTCTATATACATTCTTGGACCCATGCATTTGATTGTTTGCCGACTTCTCCCATGGAAAGAAAGAATTCAGGTTCTGCGGAGTGCTGGTGACTGGATGGGTGCCTTGAACATGGCAATGACCCTTTACGATGGCCAAGCTCATGGTGTTATTGACCTCCCAAGATCTGTTGATGCTGTGCGGGAAACCGTAATGCCCTATCTAATAGAGTTGCTATTGTCATATGTTGATGAAGTATTTTCTTATATTTCGGTTGCTTTTTGCAACCAAAGAGAAAAGGTTGAGCAAAAAGAGGACATAAAGAGTGGAGGCAGTTCTGTACACATTGAAATAAAAGAACAGTTCACACGTGTTGGTGGTGTTGCAGTAGAATTTTGTGTCCATATACAGAGGACAGACATTCTTTTTGATGAAATATTCTCCAAATTTATCGCTGTCCAACAGAAAGGTATTCTTTCTACTTCCAAAAATGAGATGCTGATTTCCACTTGGACATCATGGTTGTTTAAATCTATTATATGGGTGCTAGAGTATGGCAACTTCTTGTTGCATTTAGTGAGTGAAATGATATTGGAAAGAACTTTTTATATAAGAATAGTAGGCGGTGGAGTGCTACTTTGCTGTTCTGTTTACTGGGTGTTTGATTTCTGTTTGCCACAAGCGTAACACTTCTCTATGGTCATGCTATTCTGCAGATACATTTTTGGAGCTTTTGGAGCCATATATCTTGAGGGATATGCTTGGTACTCTACCTCCTGAGGTATTGCTTCATTCTTCAGTGATTAGCCTTATAATTATTTCCAGCATCTTCGCAATAACCAGAGCATACAGAGTGGACTATAATAGAAGAAAAGAGTAATTGTTACCTCCTTTTTTTTTTCTTATTTTTCTTCTCGGTTAAAGATTATGCAAGCACTCGTAGAGCATTATAGTAGCAAAGGGTGGTTACAGAGAGTTGAACAATGTGTCCTGCACATGGACATTTCTTCTTTGGATTTCAATCAGGTGATGTTTAAATATGTTTTTTGACAATTTCTGTGTTAAGCCTTCCCATTAAGGCTTGCTAGTAACATTCTTGTTCTTTTTCAGGTGGTCAGGTTGTGTCGGGAGCATGCATTATATGGTGCTTTGATTTATCTTTTCAATAAAGGATTGGATGATTTCAAGACACCTTTGGAGGAATTATTGGTAGTTTTGCAAAGCAGTCATGCAGAGAATGATAGCATTCTTGGGTACATGGTCTTATTTTCTGTATCTTGGTTTGATAATGGTGTTGAATTTTTTATTACCTTTTTCTTTCCTGCAATAATGTATTTAATATGGTTGGATTTTCTTGGGAAGTTTTTCTTTCATTTGGAATCAAAATCTTGGCCGTGGGTTGATTATATCATAGAGTTCCAACAATGGGTCTTCACAATGCTATCGTTGGTTTGCTTAATTTTTCCCTATCATAACTTCAGGCCTATTTGTTATCATTTTTATTATTTATTTTTTGTTTCTGTTTTTTAAACACAGAAACTATGGAAAAATACCTGTTTGCTACATTTTGTTTTAATTTTCTATTTATAAAATAAGAAAATCCAAAATAAAAATAGGGAAACCAAAAAACTGTATTTTTTCATGTTTTCAAAATATTATTTCAAAACAAAATTTCTATATTGAATAATTAACATAATCTACTAACTAATATGCATTTTTAAAATGTATAAGAGTATTTTGGTCTGAAAATTTAAATATATTTTATATTTAATTATTATTACTAAATTACTTTCAAATTTAAATTAAATATGTTTTTATTTTCAGTTTTTTAATTACAAATGTCAACCAAACAAGTTTTTTTTATTGTTTTTAAACAGAAATTAAAAACATGAAACAAAAGAAAAAATCACAACAAAAAGAAATAAAAGCGATACTAGATGGCGCGTTTAGGGGTGTTTAGTCGGGTTGTGAGTTGTGGTTGTTGTATTTTTGTATTGGTAATTGTGTTTTCTTTATCGATTTTTGTACTGTATTAGTGTGCTTTCTTTATCGATTTTTGTGTTAAGAAAAATAAGAAACCAAAACCAAAAACAAAAGCCAAAGTAAACAAGCCCTTAATTTTTTTTTTGAATAATAAAAGTGACAATAGAGCAATTTTTTGATTGGCAATTAAGTTTAAGTTGAGCAGTTGACCCATACATATGTGTTTAGTGATCTTTATCACTGAATCAGGAGTTTTCTTCTTTCAAATACCAGGTACAGGATACTAGTTTATCTGAAGTATTGCTTTTCTGGTCTGGCATTTCCACCAGGTTTGTGTTCAGGCCTTAATTTAATATAACGCCCCACTTATGTAATTTCATTTTTGGTCAAGTCATTTTTGCAAATTCTGCTGTGAATGAAGACGATTATATGATTTTAATGAACTAACTTTGGAAATTGCATTTGTTGTTTAATTTTCTCAAAGTTTCGTTTGAGGAATAGTTTCTAATGTACTCATGATTTATTGGAGAAGGAAGCCTCAACTAAGCTCATTTGTCTCGATTATTGGATATGCTTCAATGTATACTATACTCTTTTCCTTTTCCTCATACTCAAACTTAAAATGTTCTTGTATTTCAAAAAAGCAGCAACTATCTTCTTTTAATTTTTTATTCGAAATATATTCCCCTGAGGTTTATATAGCTTCCTGCCTCATTGGAATCCTTTATTATGCTTTTTTGATCATTTTGAAGTGTATGGTAGTGATATGTGACACATTTTGAATGATATGGCACAAACTGCTGGCTTATGTACTTGATTTTGATCAAACATGCATTTTGTGGCAATTTTCTGTGAATAAGAGGCATATTCTTCTCACTGGATGTTCATACTGTTTTTCTTTTCTCCATTCAACCCAAAAGCATAAGTTATTGGGTGAGGCATAAACATGGCTATATTCAAATAAGCCCCTTTAAATGAAGTTTGAAAAACATAAAGTATCACAACATTCCAGGAACAAGGATGACATAACTTGAATTTGAGACAACTTAAATGGTTGTCTGACCTAGTAGAAGAAAACGAATAGACATTAGAATGAAATATTATTAATTTAGCCTTACACATATAGGATCCATATGTAATGATAGTAAATCTCTAAAGCTCCCCACAAGTTGGAGTATAGGTGCTTCAGTTTGTTACAAATCATCTTTATCCTAAATTGACATAATTTCATTCAGTCTTTGAAGGGTTTGAACTCTCATTGTATAATTTTTCGTCTTGATAAACCTTTATCATATGACTGTTCAACTTTAGAAGAGTTTGATTGTGATGCACTTGCTCAAAATATCATAGAATCTTTATCATTGGAAGAGTTTCATTGAGACAAACTTTATCAAATCGCCGCTGCTGAAGTTGATTATATGAAATAGGGGACCACAGTTGAGTTCTCCAAAGTCAGCTAGTAAAGTCGGTCACCAAGTCAATATTGTCACTCCATCAAATTAAAACAAAAATCTTCAAAGGCCAATTGGAACTAAATCTTCAAGGTGAAAAAAGTGAACTGTTTGAATAGGACATTCAAAAGAAAATCTTCAACACAAAAGGGAAAAAATCAGGACTAAACAAAAAGTATCGATAGTATTTTGGTGGTACTGTTCATAACCCAATGACAGTATCACATAGTGGTATGAGCACTCACATGTACAACATTCCTCTTTTTTGTTCATTTCTAGGGTTTTTCAGGCTCTGATACTGTGTAGAAAAGAAACTAGACAATTGAATGACTTACTAATTCGCTTTTGGGTCCCTTTCTATTTATAATAATAGAGCCATACAAATTAATGCTAATATTTCAAAATGGTATTATATCTGATATTGGATACTTCTTGTATAGTAGATATTAAATACTAACTGTAAGTCTCTTGAGACGAATTATGGAACTTAGGAGTATTTTTATATCTAAAAAATTTTTGTTAACTTTTAAATCCCATAACTTAACTTTCTCAGTCTGGAGAATATTCAGTTGTTGTCTTCAGAATAACTCGTTCTGTTCAACCCGATCTCTTTGCAATCTGGTTCCCCCTAGAAATGTAGATCTATGCCTCATTTAGATGAATGATTCATAAAGACTAAAACGTTCATTCTTGCAGGGCATGGAACTCTTCCCTCAACACGTGTGTCATCTCTTAGAGCAGAACTTGTGCTGTTTTTGCTGGAAAACTCAAACTCCCAGACCTTGCAAGCAGCACAAAGCAAGCAATTAAGAGGAACATACTTAAATCTGTATCATCTCTTAGAGTTAGATACTGAAGCTACTTTAGATGTTCTCAAATGTGCTTTTGAAGACAACAAAAACCAAAATGCTGACTTTTCTTTGCCTGATTCTACTAGTGCAAATTTGGAATCCAAGCAACAATATATTATGTCTGGAAGCCAGAATGTACCAGTTCAAAATATTGTCGATGCTCTTGTTCATATTATTGAAAGATATGTAACTCAAGCAGATGAGTCAGCTAGCAGTGGTGATACTGAATCAGGGAGACTGTGGCCTACAAGGAAAGATGTTGGGCATGTATTTGAATTCATTGGCTACTATGTTGCTTGTAGAAATGCTTATGTTTCAAAAAGTGTGCTGAATCAGATACTGGAATACTTAACGTCAGAAAGCAATTTACCAACAAGCACCCATGTACAGATAGTTGGAACTCCAAAAAGTAGAGAGAAGCAGGTGCTTGCCCTTTTACAAGCAGTACCTGTGGCAGACTGGAATGCTTCTTATGTGTTACAACTGTGTGAGAAAGCATGCTTTCACCAGGTATGTCTGTCATGCATGTTTCTCTATATTATTTTTGGAGAATAGAGAGTAGTGTTTGATTAGGCATCTCTTTTCCAGTATTATATTTCATTTGGTTGTTGTTGTTTCCAGGTTTGTGGCTTTATTCATAGCATCAGACATCAGTATCTTCCTGCTCTTGACTGTTATATGAAAGATTTTGTTGAACCGATCCATACCTTCTCGTATATCAATCATTTGTTGGATCAGCTTAGTGGCAATCAATATGAGGCTTTTCGAAGAGCTTTAGTATCAAGGATCCCAGAGTTGGTTATCTTAAGCAGGTAGAGCTTCTTAGAGATTAGTCTGAAGAAGAATTGGCTCATCTCAATATCGAATGTTTATGCTGCTCAATTTTATCTTGAGAGTATTTTTCTCATTCAATCTTTCCATCTTTTCAGAGAGGGCACATTCTTCTTGGTCATGGACCATTTCAGCAATGAAACTAACGATGTTCTTTCTGAACTACGCTCTCATCCAAAAAGCCTTTTTCTCTACTTAAAGACTCTAATTGAAGTTCATTTGTCTGGGACTCTCGACTTTTGTAATTTAAAAGGAAATAGCAGTGCACATGTTTATAATGGAAGAATAGGTGAGGATCATAATAAAAGACTTGAGGCTTACTTGGAAAAAATAACCAATTTTTCCAAGTTTGTGCGGAATAATGCTGTCAATGTCACTGATGACATGATTGAGCTTTATCTGGAGGTAGGCTTATGTATTGCCATTTTAGTAAATATATTTTCTGGAGCTGTCATTTGTTTCATTCGCTTGTTTATAAAAATTAACTTCTTTTTCCAAATTCTGAATGTTGTAAAGTGCATTAATATTTCATTGCTTCAGAGCTAGTCAATACCACACAACCATCTGCTTACTAATTATATAGCGTGATGGGTCACAACCTTTTTTTTTTAATTTGTTTAAATTATCCTTTTTATATTGTTGGATTCCTTTTATAATTAAGATTGTATTTCCCTAGTACTTTTCTGTAGGCTTATGTATTGCCATTTTAGTAATATATTTTCTGGAGCTGTCATTTGTTTCATTCGCTTGTTTATAAAATTAACTTCTTTTTCCAAATTCTGGATGTTGTAAAGTGCATTAATATTTCATTGCTTCAGAGCTAGTCAATACCACACATCCATCTGCTTACTAGTTATATAGCATGATGGGTCACAACCTTTTTTTTTAATTTGTTTAAATTATCCTTATTATATTGTTGGATTCCTTTTATAATTAAGATTGTATTTCCCTAGTACTTTTATGTCAGGTTCTACCATTTTGAATTTTTTAAGTGAGAAACTTCTTTTGACAAAAACAACTGGCTACTTTGTGTAATAGTTTTTACTGGAACATGTCTTCTATATAATTCAAGATTGAGTACAATTTACAAGAAATTAGAATGAAGGATTTGAATTTGAATGATTAATAAAGCTCTAAGGAATTGCTGTATACATATATCTTAATACTTTGAGCAATGCTATTTTTTAAATAATATTCTTGATCATGTGAAATATACAAGCATAAGCGCAAATCTATTCCATTGTCTGATTCTGGATGTTTGCCTTCATTTTTGCAGCTACTGTGCCAGTACGAGCCAAATTCAGTCCTAAAATTTTTAGAAACTTTTGATAGCTACCGTGTAGAGCACTGTTTACGTTTGTGCCAGGAATACGGAATAATTGATGCTGCTGCATTTTTACTGGAAAGGGTTGGCGATGTTGGAAGTGCTCTCATGTTCATTCTTTCTGGCTTTAATGATAAATTTGCTGAGCTGGATACAGCTGTGGGAAGCATAGCTTCAGACAAAGCTTTCAGTAGTTCTACAAGTATTGAGTGCAACCACACTCTTTCAAATATGAAAGAGGTCTGCACGTTTTTGAGTTGTACAATATTAAACTTTATTTTTCAACATTTTATGTTTTCTTTTCATGGGCTCATTACGTGGTTTGTGTAAAATTATCTGAAATATTTATGTTACAGGTGAATGATATTCACAGTATATTACAAGCCTGTATTGGATTATGTCAACGCAATACTCCTCGTTTGATGCCTGAGGAGTCGGAGACACTCTGGTTCAAATTACTGGACTCGTAAGTACGACTCAAATGTACTTTTATTAGCTTCACATTCTCTAGTGCTAATAAAATACTTGATAGAGCTGTTTCTGGCTTCTTACTATGCAACTATTACATTGATGAGTCAGTGCAAGGATCGATCATGGTTTCTTATTTTCTACATTTACCGTCATGAAAATTATTATTCTGCAGTTGGACATTGAATATTCCCCAACTCTTCCTCCTCTCTATAAAGATTTCAATTTACCCCATGAAAAATCTGACCATTCTTTTGGTTTGTGAAATATTAAATTAGCGTATTATTCTTTTGACAAGGTTGAATATAACTGTTGTATGATAGTGATAAAAATTGTATGAAGTTGTAGATGTAAGTTTTTGTCCCGCACAAGTCTGGACTTTACCCTTTCTTTTTGTCTTTTTCTCCTCCTTCACTTTTTCTGACTTCATCAAGTTCTATTCATTGTGTTGCAAACATGGTATGGCACATGTTTAGCTCAAATTTGAGAGCAGGACATATAGCTTGTCAAGTCAAACTTATATAAGTCCTGGCCAAAGCACAAAGCACATACTCTTTAGAGAAGTTCTTAGCGCAATAACTTCTTTTTCCATGTCTGTGTGCTTCTCATTAACTAGGCCATGTTTAGTTTAGTTTTCGTTTTTGATTTTGGTTTCCTATTTTTCTAAATACAAAAATTGATAAAGAAAACACACTAATACAGCACAAAAATCAATAAAGAAAATACAACAATCAATGCAAAATACAACAACCACAACAAAAAACTAATACAGCACAAATATCTTGTGAGGCATGCTCAGTATTCATGTGATATTAGCTTGGCTAGTTACTCATTTTCTCTCAAGATACTGCAGTGAGTGGATCTCACTGATACACAAATCTTAGTTCTTTTACCCTTTTCTAATCAGAAACATTCCCTAATCTTTTCAGCTAATTGATTTGGGTTATCAGTTATTTAATTTCTAGATAATTACTCTTGAGTTTTCATAAGTGTATGTGTGCAAGAAGTTGCAACATGTGCTTTGCACCTTAAGTTCCATAGTACCTCATCCCTTCAAGTTCTTCTTGGACTTTCAACTGCTCTTATCTGACATTTTTCAGTAATATCCAAGATTAATGCTTTTATGACTGTTTATGCTTTTTTTTTTTTTATAACTAAATTATTGGCCTTTGGTACAGATTCTGTGAGCCCCTGATTGAATCATATGACAACAAAGGGGCATCTGAAGTGAATAATGGTTTTGGGATGCTAATAGAAAATCAGAGAGTTAGGAATGATGATGATGATGTGTGTATAATCAAGTGGAAAATCTCTAAGTCCCACAAAGGTGCTCGTATTTTGAGGAAGTTGTTCTCTCAGTTCATCAAAGAGATCGTTGAGGGAATGATAGGTTACATTCGTCTTCCAACTATCATGTCAAAGCTCCTCTCTGATGATGGAAACCAGGAACTTGGAGATTTTAAAATTACCATATTGGGGATGCTGGGAACTTATGGATTTGAAAGAAGAATTCTGGTATTCGTTAATAGTTTTAGATATCTTGTTTAGTTACTGGCTTTGCTTTCTGCATGACATTGTTGAACGGTGTCAACTGCACTTTTCTTGTTGAATATAGCCGTACTATTAACTAGTTTATTAATTTGGATTCTTTTTTTCTTTGTTCAAGGATACTGCTAAATCAGTGATTGAGGATGATACATTCTATGCCATGAGCTTGCTCAAGAGGGGGGCATCTCATGGTTATGCCCCCAGGGGTCTAGCATGTTGTATATGCAACGGCCTTCTAGCCAAAGTCTCTTCTACTTTCTCTGTTCGAGTTTTCAGTTGTGGTCATGCGAGTCATATCCAATGCGAACTTCTGGAAAATGGGTCAGCTAGCAAAGGCTCGCTATTTGGTTGTCCGGTTTGTATGCCAAAGAAGAATGTACAGAGGGCCAAAAATAAGTCAGCTCTTCCAGATGATGGTTTGGTTGATCAGGTTTCAACAAGACCTCAACGAGCACAAGGACATTACATGTTACAGCCACATGAAGATTTGATAGATAATTCCTATGGGCTTCAGCACATATCACGGGTAAATCTTATTTGAAATTGCTGTTGAACTTTTCTGCTTTACAAAGCTAGATGTTAAGAACTAATCAACATGAACTCCTATTCTGCAGTTTGAGATGTTGTCTCATCTTCAGAAGGACCAACGATTCTTTCAGATGGAAAACATGCCCCAGCTAAAGCTTGCACCGCCAGCTGTGTATCAAGATAGGGTTCAAAAGGGTGCAGACGTTTTGGCTGAAGATAGTAGTCAAAGACCAAGTAAACACCTTAGGGAGGTTAAAGTGAAGGGATCATCATCTCATCGATTGCCACTAAAATCAAATATATTTGGTAAGATAGATGTTATTCTTTATTGAAAAGTTAGATACATGATTGATCACTTAAGTTTACTGATTTCTTAAATTGGACATTGCTTCTCCTTTATATGATGGTTTTCCAGGTAAAGATAAGAGGATCGCACGTTGACACTCTGATCTACACAAGATCTTTTGATCCGTACAGCTAACTGTAGAATTTAACACACAATTTTTCAGATCCAAATGTATACTGCCTTAGTTTTGTATAGAGCAATTTTCCCCCGATAGTAAATTATAAGCTGAGTGTACATATTAGAAATCATCTTTGTTAAGAAACTGAAATGGATCAGATCAATATCTGATCTGTAGCAATAGTTGTATTTTTTTTTTTTTTGGAAAATTAAACAAATCAATAGAAATAAATTAGAGTCAGAACTACAACAAGAAGACAATATCGCCTAATCACATAGACAACACCAAAGGAGAACAGTTCCCCCAATCAAAAAGAAAACCTCAGTTCAAATAAAGTTTATGTAGAAGGACTGTTGACATGGAAGTAGGAATACCTCGAGCCACAGCTCTGCTAGTAGTTTAAGCTGAAGCTGGATCCTCACGAACGAGCCGTCTGTTCTTTTCTATCCAGATGATGTAGATAAGACTACCAAAAGCAAGTTTAAAGAATCGTATGTCCCCTTTGAGAGAGAATTTCAGGTTGGAAGCTCACCTTACAATACCAAGCCACTCAATACAAACAGGAGGAAATACCACAAAAGTTACGAAGGCTACTCCACACTACTCTACAGAACAACTGAAAATCTGCAATTAAAAAGCAGGTGATTGATGTCTTCATTATTGTCCTTGCACAATTCACAAAGTCGATTTTGGATGGGGAATTTCAGCTGATCTTTAGTGCTCAACTTGGATTTAGCCGCGATCCAAAGGATGACTGTATGAGCAGGAGAAAGTTGGGGTCCCATATGAGCTTATGGAAAGGAAAGGAGTTGACAGAACCCAAGAGCATTCTCTTGTAAGAAGACAGAGAGAAGTTAAAATTATAGTTTGGCAACCAAAGGATAGAATCATATATATTGGCATTAGGTTGCCTGCGGCAAGGAATTCATTAATAACTCCGCTCCTCTAACCAACTGAGCTCGCTAGCACCAACTAGAACATTGATGAACTGCTACATTTGAATGCACAAGGGAATGACAGATTGAAGGTGCAAAAATTCGGGCCTCATATAAAGAGGGCCAAAATCATGTCAATGATGATCATACCAGAATAAAGTGTTATTACCATCTCTTACCTTATTTATTTTTGTCTTGAACTTGATCTTAGAGAAGAAGAACCTGTTAAAAGAGACCACGAAATACTACTAGTATTTCAATTTACTGACTATTTAATCCTATTTTGATCATTTGATGAAAAATATTTCAATAGAGAAACTTGCACTTGAGCATTCTAAGATTGCAAGTAGATTTTATAAAATTTTACTTGTAAGACCCAATATGTTGTTATAGGTTAAATTTCATTGACATCGAACACATATTGACATCTAAAAATACGTTTAATATTACTTCTCGTTTCTGTTTTTAATTTTTATGTATGTATATTAATTTGTGTTAATTTTTGTACTTTATTAATATGTTATCTTTTTCGATTTCTGTACTATTTTTATAGATTTATGTATTTTAAAAAACATGAAATGAAAACCGAAAACGGAAGTAGAAACAAACAAAGCCTGAGATTGAAAATGAAAAATAATCAGAGGATAAGAACAGAAAATCAGAGTAAGAAAACCACAAGGTGGATTATTCTAACTTGTACATGTTGGAGGCACACTATAATGCTATTACAATAAATAATTTACATACAAATATCAAGGTCCTCGAAAACAAGTAACATAACCATAGATTCTCCAGTTCTTCAGTGGAATTACATTTGAAAGGAAAAGAAATAAAGTTACAACATACTAAAATTCATAGGAGCAGAATTACAACTACACTTGCATACCAAAATGGCTGCATAGCTGAAATTAAGGACATTGATCAAAAGTTTCATTTTCAGCAATTGCAGTTGCAAAATCCACTGCTTTATATGGTAAGTAAAGGAGATCAAAAGGTGTTAATTCCATAGAGATGTGCCGTCCAGGTTTCCAACCAGTTGAATGCAATTTAGCCCATTAGGATAATGCATTCACTTGAATAGAAAAACAAAATCTATCTATAGTGTTAAGAGGATAACTCAATACAGAGGAGGCAATATAGCAAATGCTGTAATTCATACTATATAAGATGCTTTAGTTTACAGTTCTGCCAAAATTGAACCCTATTAGCCCTTAAATTATGAAACAATGCATCCTACTGATTGATTTCAAACATAAAGACCTGAAAGATTGTAAGGATCCAAGTTATATGCATTCATTTGTACCTGCCCTTCTGCAAGTATCAATTAATGGGAATTACACTTATAAAACTGTTACATAAACTTCAGCTAACCCAGCATTTGTGCTTCGACCAGTACTTCTGTTCGATATAGAAATCAGATAAGGATGTTTGGCAAAAAGATTGAATATATGAGCATGTTATCTTCTTCAGGTTCCCAAAAAATGAAGATTTTTGCATTAACTTCATATTGATACATCTTAAGCTTGAAAATCTTATTATTTATTGTACCATGACAAATCCATTCCAAATTTCGCTAATGGACATGAACATACTTCTTTTGTATATCCTCCTTCAAATGGTTGTACTTTTCTTCACCAAAAGAACATAACATTCAACCAAAACAGAGCAGTTACAAGAGCTTCTTGTGTAAACGTTACAGGATAATCGATCCTAGAGACAGTGAGCAAGAATAAACAAAAACCTATGAACACAATTTAACAATCGACAAACTGCAAAGCATTAAAAGCAAAAGATGAAGATCATCAGCTTACTTTTGTGTATAAATAATTGAATTTCAACTTACTAATTTCTGTGATAGAATGCAAGTCATAACAACTACATGATCTCAGTCATCAATCTTGATACTTTAGCTCCTGTACATTTTTGGATTGAAGGGCAGGATTCTGACTGTGAATAAGAGCCACTGCAATTGAAAAAGACTGCAAAGCTGACAAACTTGACTGAAAATGGACAAAGTACAAGCCATCATAGACATTCACCATCCTTAACGGGGGGAAACCTTTCTCTAAACCCTGAAAAGTTGAAGTTGAGATATGAAATGTCAATGCCTATTTGAGCAAGTATGCAGTCGCTTAAAATTCCTGAATCCAAGAAGAAATGTAGTATCAACCCACGAATATTAGCAAGATGCCACTAAAATTAACCCATAAGGTGCAAGAGATGGAATTTTTAAGTCATAACTATACAAATGAACAACATTATAGAAACTCATCAACTGGTTATGGAACTTGTACAAATATTTTCCTCAGATCTTTCTAAGTGATAATTAAGCAGCAAAATCAACTACAAGAAAATGTGTAATTCAATCAAGTATATGATGACATCAGAAGAATCTAATGCTGTGTTCAGTAACAGAAAACATTTTCTATTTTCCTATTTTGCAATATCATTTTATGTTTCCTCATTTTGTCTCTTTCCATGAAAAGAGAGCAACAAAATGGGGAAATTTTTATTCATTAGATGCAATTATGAAATTTCCTAAAAGGAGAAGAAAGTTTTGAAAAATCCAATAAAAAGTGGAAAGGGAAAAAAGAATAAGGAAGAACACGAAAAAAAACTCATAAAAGGGAGATAGAAGATAAAAAATAAGAAAACAAAAAAATGGGCAAGGCAATAATCAACCAAAGAAACAAGGAAATGTCTTGTTTGAAAATTTATAAATTTCAGAAATTGCAAACATGGCTTTTCAAATTCTCAAATAGAAAAAGATATTTGAACATAAAATTATTCTTATATAAACTTTTTGAAAATTGTTCATCTTTCCCACAACTGAACGGCTACGTTCCTCATAAGTTAAAGATCAGGAATGCAGTCATCGCAAGTGTTGAAGAATATGAAATTTCTATAATTAGAATAAAAATATTATGACCTATGAGTATAAGGATATTTATGTATCACATAATACAATAGATCTTAGTTATTATTATTATTTAGTAATATTTTATTCTCTTAATTTGAAATATTGCACCTACCTACTACTGTAAATAAGTGCACTAAACTTAATAAACAACACCCTTCAGAACCCTTCGTATCAATGACATAAGCTTTACAATCGAACTACATTAAACTAATGTTTATATTCTTCTCCCATTCTCATTCTCCATCTCTTTTTCATCTCTATTTCACATGGCATCAGAGCTAATTCAATGGTAACATTCATGGCACTTGTCACCTTAGACAGCCAACACGTACCTGTATGAAAAATTCAGTGAACTTGCACACTCTTTGCATGTCTGCTTCAGATGAATGTTCTACCATGTTACTTCTAAGTATTGTTAACGGACATCCTAAATCCCAGCCACCACAGTCACAGGAACCACCGGATCTCCATCTTTCAATAAGACTAGAAGGGCCACCATTCCTGGTTCTTGGACCACCATGAAGACCAGCCGGAACAATGACGTCCATATTTATTGGGCAATCATCAGGATTTTCAGGACAACAGGAAGATCCTCGGGATTCTGTGGCATCAATTTTTTGCTTAAGGCCAACTTTTTTGAGGAATTTAATGCCCCAACCTCCAACTTTCTCCTGACGAATCTCAGGAAGATGGTCTTTCACAACAATGGCAGCCAACTCCAGATTTGGTGGAAGATGATCATCTGAAAGTTTGGCACCATCAAGTGCATCAACATTGTTATCTGTATCTTGAAATGGCTCCACAGAACATCTCTCCAGAACAGCACTTGATCCACCAAATATCGATTTAGTTCTCTTCTTCATTGAACGATTAGTCCGGAATGCATCTGCCACCTTCTTGGAGAACCCTTTATGCTTCTTCAAGTGATGGCCTGAAGTGTGCATCTCTTCCGTAATGCTTTCACTACCACCAAACAAGACAAACTCTCTCTGCAGCATTCTACAATTGTTGGGGCAGAAGGTAAAAGAAGTTGACATTTTCATCTTCCCTACAAGGCAAGAATCATTATCATGGATCTCATGTTCCCTCTGACCACCTGTTTTTGAATAGAATAAGTACATGGAGTCCGTTGATTCAGTTTTCAACAACTTTGCTACATATACCACCTTCTGGTCATCAAGAGAAAAAACAAAATGTGGATTGCCACCCTTGCATATGCATTGGAGCATTCCTTGAGTAGTAGTGTCAGAATGAGAAGATGACGGCTGATCAGAACTCGTAGAATTTGTGCTTGAAATAGAAACAAGCCTTTCATGCAAATTGTCAGTTCCATATTTATGGATTCCTGGAATAGGTACTCCTTTATCCATCTTGTGTGAAGAATAATTACTCATCCACATTGGGGATTCTACAAAATTGAAGGATATTGATTGATTAACATCACTGGACACCACTTCTTTGAAATTGGCTCCACCATCAAAAGCACCATATTTTTCCAACAAAGGGTTCTTCAGGATATTTACCATGCTCTTGCTACCCATAATGGAGCCAACAATCCATTGCCCTGAAGAACTAATCAGAACATTGCCAGTTGAAGCTGCCAATGGACTGTCAAAACCAGTTCCAGCCAAATCACATACACTGTTACGTCCTACTTTATCTGGACCCAAACCTTCATCCATAAAGCTCATGTTTTCACTGTTCCAGTTCAAAGAGATGTCACATGAAGCTGCTTTTGAAGCACTGATATGAATTAGTTCGAGACAACGACGAAAATACTTCTCATCTGCGGACACCATATGCTTTGGAATCCAACTGTCAAAGATACGACTTCTTTGAAGGAAAGAATCCTTCATATAACTTTTACTTCGTTGTAATTGCTTGAAATTTAAAATCAGGGAGTTTTGTGAGTTCACCCTTCTCACCAACTTTTTGGATTTTGATCTGGAAATGTCACCGCTCCATACTTCTGTGTTCTCACTCAAGTTCTGCAATGAACCCTCTCTGCAGTTACCATCTTTCTGATCTTTGACAACAGTTTTATCCTCCATCTTCCTACACCACTCTAATAGATAATGTTAATGGCAGACAACTTCATTTTCCATGTTCTGTATCCAACTGATAATTATGAGATTGCAAATTGACGTACTAGAAAAGTATCTTATCGTCCAGTTCACTTCTAAAAGGAATCTGAAAAGTAACATGAAAGGTTAGCATCAAATATTGGGAAAAAGAAGTAGAAAAAAAGAAGAATGTTGATGCCATATCCATCACTATCAAAGTCCAAAAGACAACTACAATCTTGGGAAAGAAAACTAAAGAATAACAGAAATAAATACACACCGTGAGAAAGTAAGAGAAAACGTGGAAATGGGAAAACCATAGGCATCATATCTCAGAAATTTTGTAGGTAGATAGGTAAATATTGAAAATATTAGTATTTTCCATATGACCAATATAACTCTCCTCTTTGGTTGATGTTACTCTACCCCATCTCTTGTGTGGAATAAGTAAACAAGCAAGAGAGCTGACAACGACGCATACCCGTAAACGAGCAAAAAGGAAGGTCTTTTACTCTCCGATTTTGGTTGCAATAAAAGTTAGATTGCAAAATGAAACTCACCAATCAAGCAATGAAGAGAAAAGAAGGAATAAACATGATTGAAAAAACTTTTAGAACTCATAAGTTGCAACCTGGAAGCTGAAATTAACAGGAAATAGAAGTCATAAGAAAAAAGAGAAAGTACAAACTACCATGGAAAAACAAACCAAGTCCAGCTCCTGTATGCAACTCAACTACTCGACGCAATCTGTCTCCGCCTCTCTTTCACACACACGATTCTAAACCAAATGGTGAACAGAAAACATGGAACTTTAAAATGATTGAAAGCATAACGGAACAAATCGGATTCTCTTCTGATTGCCTTTTCATGACAACAAACTAAAACTATTTACAAATCAAACGACCAGTAACTAGATTCTACAACAAAACAGAAACAAGCAAACAAAAAACAAAAAAGTTGAAACTTTACTAAACAAAAATAAGAACTTGTATTTTTGATCTTACAAGAAGCCATCTTTTGCTTACCAGAAGAAACGGATCCGAGGAGCAAAACCCATTTCAATAACACTTTTGATTCCCAAGAAAGTAATACTTAATTAAGTACCAAGTCTGAGCTTATCTTCAGAAAAAAGAGTTAACAGACCAGAAATAAAAGAAACATTTAACTGCTAAGAATACTAAGTTCTGAGCACAATGTCCCCTTGACCATCAAAAAGTAATCCACTATTATTAGACACTGTTTCTCAAAAGATTTGTAGAAAGAGAGAGAAAGAGTTAACCGAAACAGTAGTGGGAAGGCTTAATGCGTGTAATGGATGGATGATAGTAATGTGGATGTGAGGCACGTTTGTTGTTGAATTTTAGCACTCAGCCCACCAAATCCAGGGTTCTGCGTAGGACCCATTAAAGGACTAAATTAGGGTTTTTGGTTCTTTAAACTTTTCTTCGAGAAATTTTGGACAAAAGATAACATTTTTAGGGACACCCAAAAAAACCCAGACGAGGGAAGGAAGATAATCATAACTAGAAAGAAAAGAAAGATTTGGGAAAACAAAAAAAGTAGGGAAAAAGATGAGCTGGTGAGCACGATAGTTACAGGAGTCCACTAGTTTCCTCCCACTAAAATTGCCACTTGCCATGTAGATGAGAGAAGCATCAAACTGAAAATGGACTCATTCTTTGGTTCATTATTGGATTTTTTTTTTCATTTTTGTTTTCTGATTCTTACAAAGCAAACAACTTTTGGTTTCTAAGACACGTGAGAGAGAAGGATGAAGATCAGGACAGGTACATAGGAAGCATTAATGGTTGCCTGTCTCTACATGCCTTCTGATTGACTCTTTTTTGCTCGGAGTCTGAGCTTAAGAAAGATGGGATGTTGGTGTTGATGTTGATGCTCATATTCTTCTTATGCACTTATTTATTCCTTGGCGGTGCAAATTGGGGAGCTTTATTCTTATTTGTAATTTTATTTTAGGTAATCATTTGAAAAAATAGAAAATTGAAGTTCTGTGTAAGAGACAATAATGCAATTGAGCTGCTCCTTATCTTCGATTATTGAAATTGTTGGGATTTGTTGCATCGTGTTAAATTTTGTACCAGGTACCGGTTAGTATTGATTACAAATATAAATGAAATTCTTTAATTTCGTATCAGATTCAAATATTTGTTGGTATCAATAAAAAAATTTAAGAAAATTTTGTATTTTAATTTTTAAAGTTTAAAATTAAGTTAAAAACTACACAATATAATATATTTATCGATTATTTTATAAATTTTATAAAATTTAAAAATTAATTTATAACGATAATATTTTATAGGCCAATCAAATATCGGTACTGGTACGATATTTAATATATTAATTTATTAATAATACAGTAATTAACTTTATTTAGAATGATAGAAAGTTTTGAGATCACTAAACATAGCAAGGATGTCTTTTAAAAAATAAGAGATGAAATCTCAATGGATGCAAGAAAATAAATAAATAAATATTTTTTGTGACAATAGAATTTACAATATTTTATGTATTTATTAAATATATATATAAGTATGTAATTTTATAATTATATACTTTTAAATATTTGTTAGATATATGTAATTTTATAATTTTGATATTAATAACTCAAAATTTAGGTATTTCAATAAATTATTGCCTTTAAATCACAAATAAAAAACAACTTAATCATTTTTACGTAGCAAACAACAAAGTTGAAGAATAAAGAGGAGTTGGATCCAATTGACGACAAGCTTTTGAAGCTTCCTTGAAAAAGATAAATTTTCTCATCTCATACAATGATCTATGGATATTCTCTTTAAATTTTTAAATAGTAAAACGTCTAACTATCAAGAAAGTATGTCTTCTTTAGTTGTGTTTAAAGGAAAAAACAAAATAGTGGTTACATCATGTACATATATTAAACTATCGTTAAATAGTAACAATACTTTAAGATTATAAGCCTCTATATAATTGCGTGTGTGTCTAATAATACATTTACTAAAATCCAAGCAAAACTTGTTTACGGGAGATTTCCTTAAAAATCACTTTTCTTATATGGTCTACAGAAAGCTTTGGGTGATGTTTGGAATAAATAAATTACATAAAATTTTATTTGTTATTTCATATTTTTATATTTAAAATACAAAAATTTATTTGTTTCAGTTCTGTTGTTTATATTATATGGAATTCAATATAATTAATTTAAATTCTATCAAAATAATTGATATTTTCAAATAAATTCCATTAATTTATACAAACTTTAGATTGAATGTGAATAACTTATTCATAATTGATACATGAAAGTAAATCAGCCAAAAATCTACAGTTCTTTTAGGTTAATTATTGAAGATTCTTTTTTGGTAATGCCATTTTTTTTTACATTTAATATAGTTAGAATATAACTTTAGCAACCTGTAATGTCATAATTAATAAAATAAAAATTTTCAACTGTACTTTGTGCAATAATTTTATGGACTTATAAATAACTTAAATACTGTTTTGTTAATCAATTGTCAAATTAGGATGATTAAAATATACAATTTTTAAAAAAATGATATCTGCAAAATATTGGTGCAATTAAAATTTTAATTAAAATTAATTAAAACTATCTATACGCTTATTATAACAATAAAAGTCTCGTATTATCATTAGTCTATAATTTAATAACTCAAACTTAAGCAATAAATTCAATAGTCAAAAACTCCTAGCGCCTAGTCTATATTTTATTATACCAACCTTTTCATGTTATCTGTTCGCACTTGAGTTCAAGTGATATCACATTTGTTTTTATTTATATTATAGGGTTAGTAGTCAAAGAAGTGATCATTCTTTTCATATTTTTTAAAATTTTTCAATTGATTGATTAACGTTTAAAAAATTAACTAGATGAATGAAATAAGATGACGCCGTTAATCATCTAACTTGACCTGACAACTTGTCCGATCCGGTCCATTATAATCTTTTTACTTTTTTAAGTTATTTTTTTAAATGTTAATCATTTAATTAAAATTTTAATAAAGTTTAGTCGTTTAACTGAAAAATGTGAAAATGTTATATTAATAACCTATTTTAAAATTTTTAATATATATTAATCTCATAAATGAAAATATTTTTAGATGATATTATAAATATAATTTAATTATTTAATTATTAATAATTAAAAATAATATTAATAAATTTAAAAATATATTCTTATAATAATACATGTAAAATAATAAATATAATTTATAATAAAATATCAAGATAATAATTATTACTAAAAATATTTTAAGTGAATTTTA
>JAOXYD010000136.1:28453168-28466914 GCA_028565735.1 Pinacopodium congolense | reverse complement strand
GAAAGTCCATGCGATGTTGGTAATAATCCTCTCTTAGAATTTTTCATGCTAAACTTCTTTAACACTTTATCTATGTTTGTTGATTGGGATAATTCTAACAATCTTTTTTTTTATCTATCTCTATAGATCTTTATACCTAGTATATAGGTTGCTTCTCCCATATCTTTCATGGAGAAGTTTTTAGATAACCATATCTTAATAGACTGTAGCATTGAAATATCATTTCCAATAAGCAATATGTCATCTACATAAAGCACTAAGAAGATGACTGCACTCCCACTAACCTTTTTGTAAACACACAGTTCATCTTCAATCTTGATAAAATCAAACTCTTTGATTTTCTCATCAAAATGGATGTTCTAACTCTGTGATGCTTGCTTTAGTTCATAAATGGACCTTTGCAACTTGCATACTTGATCATGAAATTCCTTAGATTCAAAACCCTCAAATTTTATCAGATACACATCCTCTAGTAAATTTTCATTAAGAAATGCTGTTTTGACATCCATCTTTCAAATTTCATAATCATGGTATGTGGCTATAGCCAATAAAATCCTTATAGATTTAAGCATGGCTACTGGTAAAAAAGTTTCATCAAAATTAACTCCTTGTTTTTGCTTGTAATCTTTTGCCATTAGCCTTACTTTGTACATTTGTACATTTTCATCCATGCCAGTTTTCTCTTAAAACTCACTTGCATCCAATAGGTACAATACTTTCAGGTGCATCCACCAATGTCCATACTTGGTTAGTGTACTTGGAATTTATTTCAAATTTCACAGCTTCTTGCCATTTTAAATAATCAATGTTTGATATTGCTTCCTTAAAATTAGTAGGCTCATCATCCATAAATGAAATATCATCACTCACTTTTTCTACATGTACATCTAATCTAATAGGAGGATCATGTATTGTACTAGTATGTCACGGACTATGTATTTCTTGAACCATTGATTATATATCTGATGTATCAACTTACGGTTCTTGTTCCATTTGAATGTGTGTTTGTAGGTTTAAAACTTCTCTAAGTTCTACTTCACTCCCACTTTTTTCTTTGAGAATAAATTCTCTTTCTAAGAAAGTAGCATGTCTTGAGACTAACATATTTTGCTCAAAAGGATGATAAAATTGATATCCAAAACTCTCTTTTGGATACCCTATAAACATGCATTTATCTGATTTAGCTTCAAACTTGTCTGAAATTGCACGCTTCACATAAGCATTACATCTCTAAATCTTTAAGTGTGACAACCTTGGTCTTTTATCAGTCCATATCTCATATGTAGTCTTGTTTATAGATTTGGATGGAACTCTATTTAAAAGGTAAGCAGCAGTTTTAAGAGCATATCCCCAAAATGAAACTAAAAGAACTGCGTGACTTATCATAGAACGTACCATATCTAATAAAGTACAGTTTCTCCTTTCAGACACCCTATTATGTTGTGAAATTCCTGGAGGAATCTATTGTGAGAGAATCCTTTTGACGTGATTTTTAATTGTGATTGTTGTATTTTTGTATTGAATTTTATGTATTGTTATAAATTTTTATGTTGTCTGTTTTAATTTTTGTATTGTATTAGAGTTTTTTTTTTCAATTTTTATGATGTTCTTTATTAATTTTTTGTATTTAGAAAATCTAAAAACTAAATCTTAAAATTAAAACGAATTCAAACAGAAGAATTTTTCAGATTTAGATAATATAATGAATTATTAGAGTGTTTAATTATGAATAACCATACTTACAAATCCTCTTTATGAAACTCTTTAATTCAATCTATAAATTTTACTCTTCAAATTTTTTTATTAATGTTTGCTAATAAAAATTTTACTTTTTTTTAGTTTGAACATATGTATTGTCTTTTTGTTGTGTGCATAAGTAGAAAAATACTAACACAAAATTTTTTTAATATAATGTAATAAACACAATTTACCAATTAAATTACAATGTTTAATAATTAGAGAACTAATATTAAAAGATAATAACAAAAATTAAAGTCTAAAGATGTATTTTTGTTATTTAATTAAAAATAAATTCAGGCCAATTCTTATTAATATTCAACTTTTTATAGATAAAGGACTCCATGAGTTGAAGTTCGCATTTTATGTTAATGATGTTTGATATACCTTGTCTAGACCTAATGGACAATATTCTCCAAAATTAATGGAAATTAGGGATACAATTAAATTGTTATTTATACTATAAAGTCTAGAATTTGTGATAATATGAATTGAAATATAGGAAAAGATAAATTATAAAAATGCCATCAACCTTATGTGAAAGGGGGACTATTAAGATTACCAAATTTAGAACTACCTAGTCTTATCTATCATCTTATGATTTATGGGGAGGGGATGTCTACCGTCTACTTCATTACGGGAACTCAACTGAAATAATATAATACTACAAAATTGGAGTTTGTATGAAAATGAAACAAATTTTGATACATAGAGCATCAACTCAATATGCGCATTATTAGGGATGATTGGAATGGTCAAGATCTTCTAATTTACAAGATAATAATTTGGTCCAAGTTGATTTTCAAGCTAGTTCTTCAGAATCAAATTCTTGAAGGATTGGATGGTGGCATATTTATTGTTTGAAATAGAATATAGTCAAATATGTGGGGTTTTATTTAGCCTTTGATTATGATATAGATGTAGTGGAGAATTCTACTAAGTCGTGGGAACTCGAAAATGAAATATGCAATGTTCTTTAAGATAACGAGTCCGTTTATTCTACTCCTTTAAATGATTGGATAATTAATGTTATAAATTTAGTCATAACATTAAATTTTATAACTAAGTTTTCCTCCTTTTAAACTGTACGATGTACATCTATTACATAACTAAGCGAGGGATTTAAAATTAAATTAAACAGATTAATTAGTTAATATTGATAAAGTTACGCATCTTGGGATAGTAAATATGATTCTTATTATGTGTATAGAATGAGTTTGTTTTCTAATCATAAAGTGTGTAAAACGACTATCACCTTTTATTAGATTCAGATTTCAAGTCACAAAGTTATCCTCTTGAAATCAAACACACGAATTATGGGTAGGAATCTCTTTGGTAGATAAAAGATGAGAATGATGAATGAAAGAAAGCAAAACAAGTTGCTTTGATGCCTGTATAGTGTTTTGAAACAAATTATTATTTTTTGCAATTTCAATTTTTTATATTTTTTTAAAAATTATTCATTTCAACTTTATTATTCGCATTTTATGAAATTCAATATAATTAATTTAAATTTCTTCAAAATATATAATATTTATAAATAAAATTCACAAATTTAAGAAGAATATTTTTATTTCTTAAAACTACCATTTGTACCCAAAAGAAAACTTATGTTGCTTGCTCCCTAAACCTTATTTTTAAAAAATTGTTGCACCACTCATTAGTCGTTGACAGAATATTTGTAAGTATTTTTCGTTTTGATTTGTATTTTTTAAAAATTTTAATTTAATTTAAAATTTTTTTAAATTAACAAAAAATTAGATTTAAATAAATTTATGATGAATTTGATTCTACCATTAATGGATTGTATTTTTTCTTTCTATGGGCATTAGCTAAATCTGTTTGTTTATTAACATTATTTTAGTGTTCATACGTATTTGACATAGATAATTTTTTTTGAAACCTTATTTATTTTTGTAATATATATATATATATATATATTTTAAAAATTATGTTAATTTAAATATTAAAAAATTAAGGATATATTATTGTCATTAGTTAGTTTTATGAAGTTATTATGAAAATGATATATTAGAGTAAATGATTTTTTAATTTCATATTTATTCTAAATATAATTATGAAAAATTTAATGAAATTACATATTTTATATAATAACAATTTAAATTATTTGTAAATAAATTATACATTTAAATTCTTGATTATGAATTTATTCTTTGCAAAACAAGGAGTTAGGTTTTGATAAATGGACAATTGCATAGGGCCTTGTGAATTACTGCAACCGAGAATGATTTGTACTTGAAGGAATGGGCTTCCAAATCCATTACAATCGATGGGTCTTTTAGCAATGGATGGATCCTGGAATCTTCAATCAGTACTACCGACTCGGGATTCCTAAAACCTCTCCCTTAGGCGCTTGCTGCCGCTGCTTCTTCCCCTTCAGCTCTGCTTCTCGGCGTTTTCACTTTCCCTGCACAAACCCTACCTATACAGGTCTCCATTCTCTCTTCCTACGATGCATTGCTCAAGTAAGTTGCTCTCTCTCTCCGTCTCTCTTTTTTGTTAGGTTTGATTTTTTGTTTTGTAATGGAAGATCTAATTTTTTTTAGTTTCTTTACCTTGCAGTTTCCGGGGAGGTGCCAGAAGAACCAGTGGTCTCCAAGAACTCTGGGCTTGTGTACGAGAAGCGTTTAATCCAAAGACACATTTCGGTTTGTTCACCCCAACTGGTCTACGTTGTAACTGTTCTGTTTTCCTTCTTCTGAATTTATACAGATATTTGAAATTGTTGTAGGAATACGGAAAATGCCCAATCACTGGAGAACCCCTTACCTTGGATGACATTATTCCCGTCAAAACAGGCCAGGTACATTTATTTGTTGCTCATGCTTTTATTTCTTAGCTGCTTAAGGTTTCATTTTTTGCAGTCTTACGTTTTCTTCCTCAGCCTCAAATGCGCTGTTTTCTTTGTTTTTGAAATTTTTGTAGGTTGTGAGACCGAAATCTGTACTGACTGCTAGCATCCCTGGGATGCTTGGGATGTTCCAAAACGTACGCGTCCCCCATCTCTTACCCATTTTTGGTTATTTCCTATTGGTATATATACCAATATAGGCTTGCATTTTTGTTGAAGTCAATTTCTTTTTGGAGCTCAGAATAATCAGTTATCACAACAATGTTAAGTTGTTGTAGCAATTAGCATAGTTATGTTTTTGTAATTGTAGGAATGGGATGGACTGATGCTATCCAATTTTGCATTGGAGCAACAATTGCATACTGCAAGGCAAGAGCTAAGTCATGCACTGTACCAGGTAAAACTTTTACTTCTTTTTCCACCCTTTTGTATTCCTTCTGCGCACCTTGGCTATTGTTGCTTCTTGACTTTGAGTGCGTAACCTCTTATCTGTTTTAGAGTAATGCATTTACAATGTCATTTATATTGCAACTGTTATGTTAAATGTTCTCTTATAACTGTTTTTAAAAGGCATATGTCCCTTTTTGGGTATAACAAGGTTCTCTAAGTTGAAAACAGAAAATTTCAGGAAACGGTAACAAACAGTTCTGTAAATTCAACTCCAAATAATTCTATCTTTTTTCTGCCATGCTTTTGTGGCTAGGTTCAGATAAGTACATTATGTGCAGTATGTGGTCTATCCTGTAGGTTTCTCCTGTAAGCTTTCACTATTTATATTCTTAGTGAAGTGCGGTAAACTCAATAACATACCGCCTACCAGTTCAATGGTCTCTTATCAATTTTTGCTTAATCATGCTTCAGTAAAATGCTTTATTGGAGTCAAGATTTACAGCCTTTACAAGAGATTGACATACTAGAACTTTAGGTGTTCAAGTTTATCAGATCAAAAACTGTTTTTTCAATTACGCTTTACAGATTTGTTTTTGACACTATTTTAAGGTTTTTTTTTTTTGGGTGGTTTAAAGACAGCTAGGCAAAATGAAGGTTTGTAGTAGCCTGCAAACTGTTCTCGTGACAATGAATTGCTGACTCTCTGGTATTTTTTGGCTATGGGCATCAAAAAAGTGTTGTATTTTTATTTTACAAATATTAATACTCAAATTTAGTATACTAACCAACAATATTGCCTTCTTCATGAAGGAACTAAGACACCGAAATGTCATTTCTGAGATGAAAGGACAAGTTCTTGTAAAGCTGATAACCAAAAACTCTAGGTTCTCTTTTTTGTGCTCCTTTTCTGCTGTGAAGTTTTCTTTTCCTTTTCTGATCTTCAGTGGTTGGACTAGATTATCTTTGTTGTACAATAAATTTAGAGGTGATCAGTTATTTTCCATTCTTCCAATCATCTGCGTTCTGCATAGTTCTGCATAGACTCTTACCAATTCTGGAGTACCTAAATGTCTTCTTTGCTTCTGATTATATATATTTGTAAAGTACTGTAATTGCACTCTAACTATATCTTTGCTTTCTAACTATATTCTGTTGAACAACTCTTTAAGGACTAGAAGATCTTGAATTTTTTTCTTCGTTTTGTTATTTGAAATTGTTAAAGACTCCATTCACATCCTACATATACAAGTTTTGGTTCTATAGATCATTAGTTCTGCCCATTTGGTCCAAGAACTTGGAAGTATTTTTTTTACGCTTTCTTTTTCTGTTTTATGTCTATGTGTTCAATGTGTTCTTTGTTTCCCTATAAATTAAAATTGCACTGGTAATATGATATCGCCAGTCTTATTTACTGACCCAACTATATGGATTGTTTTGATTGTATCTATCTTTGCAGCATGATGCTGCTTGCCGTGTAATTGCTAGACTTAAGAAGGAAAGGGATGAAGCAAGATCATTACTTGCACAGGCTGAAAGACAGATACCCCAGTTGGGAGCAGCAGCTTCTGTGCCAAATGCTTCCACTCTTAGCAATGGAAAAAGAGGTATGTCCAACATATTCTTTTTCATTTCAATTTTCATCATATTGCTAAGTCTGCATATTGGAGTTGTATCTATGACATCACAGCTGCTGAGGACAATGAGATAGAACCACCAGGAAAGAGATTCCATCATGGCATTTCTGCTGAGATCATTACTGAGCTAACGGACTGTAATGCAGCTTTATCTCAACAGCGTAAAAAGCGGCAGGTATCTTCAAGTCCGCACAACGTAGTCTAACTGAATGATATCAAATATCTTATATCGAACATCAATACTAATCAGAGAAGCACCCTTATTTGAACCTATGCTTAACCATTGGAATGTTAGTAGTTATGTTTTTCCTATTAATCTATTTTAGCGTCCACCAATGTTGGCGTCCACTACAGCTTTGGAAAGGTACACCCAGCTCTCTAGCCATCCTCTTCACAAAACGAGCAAGCCAGGAATCGTGTCTGTTGATATCCGCTATTCTAAGGTATGTATTTCTCATCATTTCAATCTCATAATGGATTGATGTCGTTATTCTAGACCATGGCAAGAACATTTTATAATAAATTGGTCCACAAGAAGTGTTTAGGAAGTTTATCCTTCGTACTCTAATTTCCTGGGAATTATATCAGGCTTATAGATTGGGCTTCAGATTCGTGTTCCTTGAAACTATTAAAGATTTTGCTTCTCCCTCTATTTTGATGTTTAAGATACAGTTACAGATGCTGATTGCAAATAACACACAATCCCGAAATTACCAAAGCCCTTTTCACTGTGTCACATGTAATAACTCCTGCATTTTAACATATTTTTTGCCACTCGTCTTTCTGCTGCTCTAAGTCAAGTCATGAAGCATAGAAAACCCTGAAAGGCATTAGTGTGGTAGGGTTTTCACATAAACTCGGGCTCAAGTAATTATTATGACACTGATGCTATTTCTTTGCAAAACTGTACTAAATTTCATATTCACAATTGAAAAAAGGATCTTTTTGTTTAGTCGAGGAATAGTTTGAGAGAATTAGAATTATCTGAGGAGCATGTCAAGATAATAAACAAATATACTTTCCAAGGATTTGCTTGGAAATTGTGTGTAGTATGTATTTGAACCTTTTTACGCTTAATGTTGTGGTTTTTACTGATCCAGTTTGTTGCTTGCTTGCTGATTTCATAATGATTCATCTCTGATTAGAACACCTGTTCCTGTGGTATTCAGGACATTATCGCTACTGGAGGGATTGATGCAACTGCCATACTATTTGATCGCCCATCAGGAGAGATCCTATCTACACTCAGTGGTCATTCGAAAAAGGTTTTTCTACATGATTATTGTCGTGAAATTTTGTTTAAAATAAATTGTTGACTGATCAAATCATGTATGTGGTAGGTTACAAGTGTAAAGTTTGTTGGTGACAGCGAATTTATCTTAACTGGGTCAGCAGATAAGGTTGGTTGATTCTGTTGAAGATAGTGTGGTTCCCCTATCTTAATGCAGCTGATTTTATTTTCTATTGGTAGGTATTAGTTATGTGGTCTTCTTTTGTGTAACAATACAAGTTACTTTTTTCTATTCAATGGGACAGACTGTTCGAGTATGGCAAGGGTTTGATGATGGGAAGTACAATTGCAGGCATATCTTGAAGGATCATACTGCGGAGGTAAGTTATGTCTGTTTTAACTGTCGATGTGAAGTCATGGAGGCTGGAATTTCTTGTGCTGAATTTATTGTATGTTTTAATTTTGTGATATTGATATCACTTGGATTAATCTGCCTATTAACCTGTCAGGTGCAAGCTGTCACAGTTCATGCCACAAATAACTACTTTGTAACTGCTTCTCTCGATAATACATGGTGCTTCTATGATCTCTCTTCTGGTGAATGCTTGGCACAGGTAACAAGAGCTCCCATACTCTGACATATTTATTGATGCTTGGAAATTGAATTTTTTAGTTCTTTTGCTCCATTGTTGAGATGCGTATGATATTTAGTTAGAAATGCATCCTGTTTACTCATGTAAATGTTTAGCATTAGTTTTGTATGATGCATAATTTTTTTATGTTTTGTTTACATTGAAATGGTGATAAATATTTTGATTTACTGACTCATATTTACTACTTATTGGCTATTGATTGTCATAGTTGAGTATTTTATTCTATGTTTGTAGCTATGTCTTTTAAGCCTGTTTCTTTTCTAAGTTTAGGACTAAACTTTCAGCTTCAAAATGTCATTTGGCTTTCAGTTTAGTAAATAGTGACTTAGTTTTTTATGTGGGAAACTAAGAAGTTATGTTTTACACGTGTCATATGATTCTACAGGTCTCTGACACCTCAAATTCTGATGCTTCCAAATCAGAGGGCTATACATCTGCATCTTTCCATCCTGATGGTCTTATTCTTGGAACAGGCACTTCTGAAGCTGTTGTTAAAATTTGGGATGTAAAAAGCCAGGTAATGCTATCATCTGTATATCTACAGCTTTCCATCCTCATGGTCTTATCTTCAGATTTCGTAACACTAAGTCAAGTTCAGATTCATTCCCGAGCAGCTTAGTTGTATGTTGATTTCATAGTTCAATAAAATTTCCACTTGTGTATACAGGCAAATGTTGCAAGGTTCGATGGGCATGATGGAGCAGTAACTGCGATATCATTCTCGGAAAATGGTTACTTCCTGGCAGTGAGTATCTTGGTTAGAAAATCCAGAATGAATAGTTCATCATACAATCTATAACTTATTTATATGTTTTAACTGTACAGACTGCTGCTCATGATAGTGTTAAATTGTGGGATCTTCGCAAATTGAGGAACTTCCGTACATGGAGTCTATATGATCCAAATACGCCAACAAACTCTGGTATATACTGCTGTTATGCCAGACCCCATAGGCACTAAAGATGATCTATTAAGTGCTAAACATATTAGCAGCAGGATTTGTAATGATAGTATGTGATTCTGATTTTGATTTTTGTGATTTGGTTATTTTTATCAATCTGACGATTTTATTGATCCTAGTTAACCAATGTAGGTAGGAAAGAAGACATTATATATAATTACTTGAAATTCAAATAATCAGTTTTCTGATTTAGATAAGAAATCCCCATCTAATACATATAAATATCAAATGTTGTTATGTGGCAAAATGTAACATTACAAATTGGAGGATGTGTGCTTGATGGTTTTTGCTATTCATCATTTTTGCAACAAAACTTAGGCATTCAGTTTGTTAATTTTCTATTTTTGCCACTGGAAAATGTCAATTTAGTTCCATCATTCTAAGCTGCATAAAACTACTCCTCTGCATGTAGTAATTTGTCTCAGGACCCTTTTTTTATTATTGCAGTGGAATTCGACCATAGCGGATATTATGTAGGAGTTGCAGGTTCGGATGTAAGGTATGGTTTCCATGTGCATTTCAGACATATTTGTAGTCACCCATACCCTTAAAAAGCAGTCCCTTGGATTTTCATGGTCAATTTTTTTCTTTTATGGGGTTATGACTATGTAGTATAAAAAATCACCATGGCCTGCCCAAAAGTTATTAGATGTCTGGCCGTTTACTTCTCTAATGAAGTCTCTTATTAACAACTTGGAAAACATGAGTAACAACTCCTTTGACAGCTACCTATTTTCCCTTGTTTGCCTCTTAACATTGTATAGTGTTCTTTCTGGTTAATCAGGCGCCCTTTGTTTTGCAGGGTATACGAGGTTGGGAATGTCAAAGTAGAATGGAATTGTATAAAAACTTTTCCCGATCTGTCTGGCACAGGTTTTACTCACTTTCCCTGCTTGCCATTGTTTTGTTTTGTTTAAATGTTGGATGGTGGATTGATGTCATGAGTTCTGCTCTAATTGCAGGTAGAGCAACATGCCTGAAATTTGGTCCAGATGCAAAATACATTGCTGTAGGATCAATGGACCGCAACCTCCGGATATTCGGCCTTCCTGAAGATGCAGATGCATCGGAATCATAGACTCCGAATTGTGGCCCTCTGGGGATAACCCTGCAGTAAATGTTTTCGGTACTGTTGAACAACGACCTTTGAGAGGATATAGGAACTGGTGTGTCTTGGCGCTTCGCTTTATTTCAGTGAATGTGCCAGAGTTTCTAAATTCCAGATTCAATTGGTTTAGTGAGAGACGAGGGATTTTGTTTCACGCTTTTGAGGAAGGTAATTGCACCGCACTTGTAGACTGCTTACTTATGCTTAATGCACCTTTGAGAAGAGTTGTATCTGCTGTATAATGTAGTTCTGTGGCAAATGCTATTGCTGAGAGTTAAAGAAGTTTATAGTTATTAGTGGCCCACTTATTGATGGGCTTGACACAATTTAGGGATTTAGGCATCCATTGGATGTTTATAACTTATGGTGTTTCTAATGTTTAGGATCTTTTTTAAGTTGAGAACAGTTTAAATATTTAGCTTGAGCCTTTTTTATGTCGATTAAAGAGATGAGTGCACTTTTATGTATTTCTTCAGTTTAGTATTAATATCAAAATTTGTTAGTGACAATTTCAATAAATTTATATTTATTAATTCTTTAGAAGTTCTATTAAATTTTTGAAAAAAAAACTTGTTAACCTGTACTTTATCCTTATTGTTAATACATTGCAATTTCGTGTTCCAAAGCGAATTCAGTTCCTAAAAGTGGAAAAGAAAGTGAGTGGCTATGCATTTGAATCTTTTCCTTTTCTTTTCCTCAATTATATATATACACACGCACACCCAAATCAAGATTCAAGTGTGTTATAAAGTTTGTTAATCAGTCTATTATTTTTCTGTTGTAACTGTCTCTAAGTTATCATATATAAATACAAGAAGTGTATCAGATTTTAGGATATAGAAAAGAAGTATACAGTATCAATTTCCTTCTATTCTCTCTTACTCTCTTCTTCTCTTTTCTTTTATCGATCTTTGCTTCTTTTCATTTTGAACTGCTACATAACACTAGTATTAGAACTTGATCTTGGCAATGGCAACTACCAACAAGAAACAGGATTTCAAGAATCTTGAAAATCTTATCAAGGAAACAAATGTGAAGCATAACAGAGCAATTGAGGAAGTCAGAGAACATAATATGAAAGCAATGGAGGAGATTAAGATACTGATTGCAGGAATTACTTTACAAATGACAGGTGGCATTTCAATCTGAACAACAGCCACAAATTGCTAGTTTTAGCATTGGGATTTTGGGCCAACATTTGGGCATACAAGTAATAGTCGTTATACAAAGTTAGAATTCCCTCGTTTTGATGGGGAAGGCTTGAATGAATAGCTTTATAAGGTAGAGTAGTTCTTTGAGATTAATCATACGCTGGATGTAGCCAAGGTGAAATTGGCTTCCATTCATTTAGATGGAAAGGCTCTCAACTAGTATAAGTCCTTGAAGACTAAGGGACAGGGAAGAATAATGCATTGGAGTGAATTTGTAGCAGTAATTGCAAAGTTTGGAGAACAAATATTCATTGATTCTGTTTCTGAACTTAAAATTCTAAAGCAAATAGGTTCCATTCAACAATACTTAGATGAATTCGATATGAGATTGAGCAAGACTGATTTAAGCGAAGCTCAAACAATTAGCCACTTCTTAGGGGGTTTAAGGGAAGAGACAGAAATGTCGATTCGGCTGTTTAATCCCATTACTTTACAATTAGCTTATGCTTTGGCCAGGGATTAAGAAGTTTTGTGGTCCAAAAAGAAAGGGTCTACGCTGAATTCGAGGAGGATTCAACAAGATTTTACAAGGAATAGTAGCAAGAACTATCCTCAACCCCCATATGAACAGAAGTATAGCTAAAGGTATGTTAGCTCTACCTAAATCTGGTAATGGCCATGTGAATAATAAGCAGATCATAAATTTATCTGGCAAAGAATTAGATTAAATAAGACAATAAAGATTGTGTTTCTGGTGTGATAAGAAGTTTGTGCTTGGTCATAGATGCAAGAAAAGACAATTATATATGTTGACAATAGAACATGATGATATTGATAAATTAGAAACATTAAGAGTATGTGATGAACAACTCTCAACAGAGGAATCATTACACCCTCAATTATCTATTCTTGTCATTACCGGAACATATAGTTACAAACAATGAGGATCAGGGGATTTATGGGGATTTAAGAACCAAAACGTCTTCCCCCTCTCAGGCAGCACAGCTACAAAATCCACTTCAAGAAAAGGGGCTTAACCACTGTGTATTAGACTTTGTAAATATGGCTCATTTCAGAAGGACATTCTTGAGAAAATGACTCAGGAGTTACCAGACTTTGGAATAATTTGGACAAATAACTCTTCTTTATCCTCTCCTATAGTTTTGGTTAAAAAGAAAGATAACTCTTAAAGGATATATATAGATTAAGAAGTTTGAATAATCAGGCTATAAAGGATAAGTTCTCAATTCCTATCATTGAAAAGTTATTAGAGAAGTTATAAGGAGCTTCTATCTTTTTTAAATTATATTTAAGATTTAGTTATCACTAGATTCGAATGCATCAAGAGGACATCTACAAAACAACATTTAGGACTTATGTAAGACATTATAAGTTCCTAGTAATGCTCTTTAGATTGACAAATGCACCACCAACTTTCCAAAGTTTAATGAATGGATTGTTTAAGCCTTATTTTAGAAGATTTGTGCTAGTTTTGTTCGATGATATCTTAATTTACAACACTAATATGGTGGAGCATGTAGATCGCTTATCAAAAGTATTCTAGTTGTTACTAAATTATACTTTATTTGTTAAACCCAATAAATATAGCTTTGCAGTGAACACTATGGAGTACTTAGGCCATGTCATATCTTAGAAAGGTGTAGCAACAGATAATGGAGAATGGTCAGTTCCTTCATCAGTCAAACAATGGAGAGGATTTTTGGGATTAATAGGGCATTATCGCAGATTCATCAAGAACTTTTCTAAAATAAGTCACCCATTGAACCTTTTGTTGAGAGATAATGCCATATTCTCTTAGTCCCAAGCAGCCCAATAAGCTTTTGATTCCTTGAAGCAAGCTTTATCTTCCGTACTTATGTTAGCATTACCAAATGTTTAGCGAGATTTTATTATTAGGACTAATGCATCTGTTATGGGAATTGGAGCTATCTTAATTCAAAATGGCTATCCGTTAACTTATATTAACAAAGTTCTATCTCCAAAGCATC
>JAOXYD010000136.1:28427526-28445257 GCA_028565735.1 Pinacopodium congolense | reverse complement strand
AAAAAATTTTAATATAAAATTTTTTTATTATAAATTTTTTTCAATACTAATAAATACGAACCGCTATTTACTTGTGAAATAGTATCTCGTTATATTCTATTTCTAATTTGATGCAGAGCGTTCCGACCATACCGACCTTTTTTAAATAATAGTAATATCTGATTGGATTCTGGATTCAACAAAAGCTGCGTATTGTGTTAAAATTGTTAAGTTGCAGCATGTTTATCAATCAAAATAGGGTTAAAGACAAGTTTTTTTTACTATAAATATACTTTTTACAAAAATTATTAGTAAATTTTTTAATATTTAAATATCTAAAATATTTATATTGAATTATTTTAATAAAATTATCATATAACTGATAACTAAATATATAGTAGCCAGTGTATAATTGGTATGATTTTAATAAATTATATTAAAATAATTCATTAAATTAACATTAATTGATATTTATAAATAATAAAAATTTAAAATGATATCTTTTATTTTTAAAATATTAAGTGTACAAACGTGAACTGTTAAGAAAACGACTTTATTTTAATTGAATTGACACGATTGAAAACGACCTTAGCTTAGAAGCAATTGTTGTAGTTTTTTTGGGAATCTGCATTCACTGAAGTTTAAAGTAACTTTTTTTCTTTAATTTTTGTATAAAAGTAATTAATAATGAGTGTGATTTATTTAAGGTAATAAAACCTTCCTCAGAGTCAGCCTGGGCCTCTACAGTCTGAAGGGTGAGATGTGGTGCCCACAAAACATTAAAAAGTGAATTACAATTTGACAAACGAAGTACCACAACAATGCTTTAGCAAACCTTCCTCAGCTGAATTCAGCATCAGATCTGACAAATCAGAACGTGTAAAGTGGCTTAAAGCGTGTGAAAAATTGTAAGGTATCTTATGAATGTGGCAAAGGAAAATCAAGAGACGATGGGGAAGAAGGAGACAAGAGCCAAAGTTTTGTATGCATTTAATTCCTAACAAAGATAAAGGCTTTTTTTAGTTAAATTGTTACATTGTGATTTTTAAGTATGATTTTTATGTTTTGTATTAATTTTTGTATGTTTTGTTCGATTTTTTTACTGTTTTTTCAATTTTATATTATATTAATGCGTTATTTTTATATGTTTTTTACTATTTTTTTATTTTTATATTTAAAAAAATAGGATACAAAAATTAAAAAAATAAAAATTTAACTAAACAAAACCTAAATTTTGGATGGGTTAGATGGGATTAAAGTTTATAAGGTTGGTTTAGATCCGAGCCTTCTAAAATGAAATTTATTTTGCTATAATAACTTTAGGGTTTGTTTAATTCTATTTTTTTTATTTTTTAACATAAAAATTAATGCAGATTATTATTGATTTTATACGTTTTTATTAAATTTATGATTAAAAAAACATAAATAAGAAAACGGAAACAAAAACCTTGCAGAGGACCTTTGATTGAATTTGAAAATTTTAAGTCCGATTTTGAACTTAAACTTAGTTAAATCAAACTTAATCCTTCAACCCAAGCTAACTTGCCATTCAACTTATTTAGAAGAGATGCTGCCACAGGACCTCAAACCAGAGGGAGGGTTATGTAACCCAAAGCAATCACAAGCGCTGTTCCTACGTAAGAAATGGACTTCATTCCTGCACCTCACTTAAGGGCTATTATTAACTGTGATTTTTAGTTATGATTTTAATTTTTTTTTTATGTTTTTTTGTTCTTTTTTGATTTTTTTACTATCTTAATATGTTATTTTTTTTAATTTATATGGTATTTTTTATTTTTATATTTTAAAAAATTAAAAATCAAAATTAAAAATCAAAATTATACAAAATATTGCCCTAAGATATCCATGTCCGTTAGTATTATTGCCTTTAACCTTCCAGACAAAAAACACCATATTAACTCTAATTTTTTTTCATTTACATTTAGGTGAGGTTCTAATATTTTAAAATGTTTAAAAAATCTTAATATTTTCTAAATATTTAAAAAAACTTTTAACATTTTAAAAGTGTTAAAAAAACAATTATATAATAGCTATTAAATCAAAAAAATTAATATTTTTTAAAACTTTAAAAAAAAATTTAAACACTTTTAAAACATTAAAGTCTGACTTAAGCATTTGAAATGTTATAATTTAACATAAATATTAGTAAAAACATAAGAGTTAGAATTATGTTTTTTACTATGCCTTCTCTTTCAACTTCAATTAGGGGTAAACATTGCATGAGAACATTAGAAAGAGCAAGAACATACTGCTTTAACTAATTACGGCTAAAATCAAAATTAATGTTTAGTAGTTTACTGCAAACCAATTAGAACCCAAAGACTTTTGAGTTTTTGCCCTCGGCTCTCGTCTTCAAAATAACTTGTGCAACAACTTCCATTTTGCTAGTAACTTCAAATGTTTCTTCTGCTTACCAAACTGAGTAATCTGTACTCTCAACTTTTGATGTATTGGTAACTTCCCCTGATGTCTTCAATTGTTTCCCTGCCATATCTTGAAGACAATAGAGAATTGTAGTGCAAGCATAGAAAAAGACGGTAGCTGCATTGAGTATGACTACAACTCCAATTGGTATCAAGCAATTGAAGATTTAATCAATAACTGTGAAATCTCGTTTGACATACTCCAAGCATGAAAATGGTAAGTTCAAAATGTTATCAATCTCAAGGGACTTGGATATGATGGTATTCATTATCAAATCCCTGCTACAATTCCTGTTATTCATTGCAAAACCTCTGCACACAACCAGAGATTTATTACATACCCAAGGAACTGAAACTATGAATCCTAGACCAGAACTTGAATTTCCATTTCCTACTAAGGTGTTCCTGTACGCTTGGCAAACTTTAGAAACATGCTTGTTTGTTTGCACAAATGGCTCCGAAAAGTATGATAATGATGGATTAGAAATGTTGGCATCAGAATCAGAGTGAAGGTTCACAACAACTGTACCATGTGTAGGATGCAGCCGATTATTGAGAGTTTTTAGAAATGGTAAATCTGGGTCCCATAGCCTGCGAGTGAAGATGTCATCACCATCATAAGCATCCATAAAGATCATATCGTATATGGTGTTTCTGCTGAGAACAAACTCCTCAGCGTCTAATTCATGAAGGTACAGTCTCTCATGGATGCCTTTCCATAGCATTTCATCAATGGGATTTGGTTTTGATAAGGCACGCTGACCCGATGAGTCCACCACAGAGAAAGCTGGAAACCCCATTGCTCTGATTGAAGCAGATATGACAAGAGGATCAAGTTCAACCGTGTCAATTACAGCACCTGGATACAGGAAAAACACTTCGGTTGTATGTACAAGGATCCCAAAACCAACACTCCAACTGAGAATGATTAATGCATTGCAAAGGAACAGCAATAAGTACCATAGACCTCACAAGAAACAACTACAATCAAACTTCTACGATGCAAAAGGGAAGCTTGCTCCATAATGGACAACAACTGCAAAGATAGTGGTCACATTCACATTGAAGAAGAAGAGTTAACTAACTATTAGCATTTACTACTGAGCGTTCGTTATCTTAGCTTATATATAGAATCGAATGACTGAAATCACATGCACATGGTCAACTAATACTTTATTTTACAACAAAAATTTTCTTCCCAACACATAACAGAACAAAGAAATCTCACAGTATTACAATTTTTAAATCACATCAATTCATTTTGATGGTAAGACATCAAAAAGAGTTGAAAAGGGAAAACATGCTTCATGATTGATGAGTATTCAAGTTTCAATTATCTCATAGGTATGCATAAAGGCATATAAGGCAGATGACCTTCTCCCACCTTGAATTTGACTAGCCAAAAACAATGGTAAGCTTCCACCACCATGGCCTATGCATAGAATACGCATTTTCTTTTTCCCATTTGTGGCATTTTTAAGGTCAAAATTACAAGATGCTAAAGCTGCCAGACTTGTTGACAACATACTCTTCAAATCTGCACAATGACATGAAACTGATCACACTCTGCAAACAAAAATAAAAGCATCATTTAGAAAAGTGAACGGTAGAAATTCACTTCCACATTGACATAGTAATGCAATATGATTTGATGACAGAAAATATTGAAATATTGAACCATAACACCAAGGAGACAGGGCAGCACATACAGCACTGTCAGTACGACACTACTTATTGGTATTAAAATCTCCCTCCCAGCGTTTATGCTGAGGAAGAAAATACATTCAACAGGGCAGATTTCAAAGTTAGCCTTCCTCTAACCTGTAATCTGATCATGCTTATTTTAGGAAAATAATAGTTTTGTTACGTGAGCTGTCTAGAAATCAAGAATTTCAATACTAGAAAACCACTCTAAACTTTGTCTTTTATTTCTTCTATTATCATTGGTATTGTCCTTCTTATGCCCTTTTTTCCTAATTTGTTAGCTGTGGGGACTGGGAGAGCTTGGTCATGTTAATAACCAATACAATCATTCTCTAAGGAAATCACTTAACATGTTAAAAAACAAAGATCAACAGGAACGAGTTCAGTATATTTAAAGGGTCAAGATGACGACGTCTCTGACATATACTGTGCGGTGACATTGTCATATCATAAACTTTTAACCCCATAATCAGAAGCTTCATAAGAAGAGAACTACCGTAGACTTGAGTCAATACGGACTAGCCAAAAATTAAAGGGAAAAAAAGCAGAAATTTACATGGAACTGCCAGACAATGTGGCTGTTGCATTAAGTATATGGAGGAAGGTTGAGATTCCTGGTAAAAAGCCATGACTTTGACAGTGCTCTGGCGCGTAATTTCATTAAAATGAAGAGTACGCCATTGATATCCAACTATCCTAAAACGCCCATCATGCTGAAGACCAGGATGCAGCTTTGTAAACCTTTCTTGAAGCCATTTCTCAGTTGATGGCCAATGAATCTGACTCTGGAAACAACAGTACCATATTTGCCAATGGAAAACTCAGAAATTATCGAAATAATAAATGCTTGTTAGATAAAAATAAGAAGAAGCAGAAGAAGAGACTGACAGGTCTAGAAGAGGGAAAATCGAGAACAGAAACAATGCCATTGCCCTTGTCGGAGGTTGAACGGAAAACAGTGTGGGCGTTAGAGGACCGAAGATCCCACCATTCGGAGGAGTAGAACCAGTCACCTTCGTCCAGCGGGAAACTCCGTGTCTCCGCCGTACTGAACTGACGGAGGCTCCATCTCCATCTCGATCTCATCCTAGCGTGACGCCACATTTGCATACATAAGGGATCCAAAAAGCTTAAACCCAGGCCAGATGGCCTTAAACCCTAATGCCGATTTATCCGGTTGCCGAATAATTTTAGTTGGATAAATTGTTTAATTTAAATCTTAACCTTTTTTAAGGTAGTACTTTATTTTTTAATATTTATAAAATTGTATAATTTACCTCCTAACATAATAAAACGGTACATATTACTCCTTAACATTTATAAAATAATACATTTTACCTTCTTAATACTATTTTATTAAAATTTTATTAGATAAATATTAATTTTTTTAATATTTTATAAATAAATTATTACCTAATTATTATGAAAGTAATTAGTAAAAATTTAACGAAATTAGTATTAAAAAAGTAATTTACACCATTTTGTAAACGTTAAAGAACAAAATACATCATTTTACAAATATTAAAGGGTACAGTAATATCTTAAAAAAAGTTACGGGCAATTAAACATTTTTAAAAGCATTAGGAGGCAAATTATACCTTTTTTCCGTTAATGAATTATTTCAAGACAAGAGCTTAGCAGAAATTTTATTTGCTATACAAATAAAAAATTAAAATATTTTCAAATTTTAAATTATGATATATTTTCAAAAACATAAAAATTAAAAATTAAAATAAAAACAGAGAAATTAAAAAAGATTTCCCATGTTTTAAAAACATATTTTAAAAAAATTCTTTATATTGAATGATTTATATGATCTATTAATTAATATGTATTTTTTATGTGTGTAATAATATTTTAGTTTAAAATTTTAAATTTATTTCATCTTTAATTGTCAAAATTTAATTATTTGTATCACAAATCTCAACAAAATTGATTTTTATTTTTATTTTTTATTATAAATGACAATCAAACAAATTTTTCTATTCTTCTTAAAAATAAAATATAGAAATTAAAAATTAAAAAAAATAAAAGTAATATCAAATGGCCATTTAATCTTTAAGTTAAATAGTAAAATTAAGAATCAATGCTTAATTGACTTTTTATAGAATTTTATTGAGTTTGAATTATATGAAAAATAAATTTAAAATCCAATTATTTGATAAAAGCCATTGTAAGGTCTATTTATGTACTGTGTTAATACTGAACTAAGGGTAGTTCCAACTCTATTTTGATAATGATAAAGCGTTTTTACTAATATATATGTTGAGTTTGTTGTATTGAAATTGATTTGATCGAAATGGGTATACAAATGCATGTATATTGAGCCTTTAAGTTAAAACATATGTTTGAAGTTTGTATCAATACATTTTCAATGTGGAAATGGATGAAGACTAAATGGAAATAAGAGTATTGAAGTTTGAAGATCAAGATGGAAGAAGATCAAATTCAAGAGTAAAATTTGATGGATTATTATAAGTGAATTTTTATGTAAGTCTTCTCTTAACCTTATCACAATATCTAATAACTCACATCAAATATATTGCATCTATATTTCTTGATTTGCATATAAGATGTATAATCAAGAAATATTATATACGATTGTTATATGTGAAAATCCTCTTGATATATAGATGAATACATGTATAGCATTGCATGTGAATACATGGGTATGTGTTATTGATGAATTGGTTAAGTTGTGAACGACTTTGAAATTGGTAAAGTTTGTGAACTAGTAATTAGGTTAAGCTACCATGACTTACGTCATAAATCTTTTATGTTGTATGGATTTGTGTTAATTGGTTAAAGGATTAATAAATTGAAATTGTATGGATTGGTAAATTGGATCACTAAGGTTACGTAATTTTATTAAGTTATGAAAATTAGCATTAAGAAATGTTTGGTAATATTTGAAATATGCTTGATTGGGTTTAGAATTGATTTTGATGAGTTTGAATTGGATTGGGCCTTATTATGACGAAAAGGAACTAGCTTTTGAATTGTGGCGTGATTTACGTACCAATGGGTAAATTTTGCAATGGTTGTCTTATTAAAAATTTTATAACTTTATATTATCATTATACAATGGGTAGGGAAGCTATAAATATATGTGTTTTGTATTATTATATATCTAAAAAGTGTGTGAAACATTTTTTGAAGATATTGCGTATTGAAAACTTGAGTTTGTGATTTTTGTTTGAGTTTTTAAGGGTTTTACGAGATGTTTTGTATAATATATTTGTGCATTCATTCTTTAGTAAAGGGTGAGCTCTTAAACACTATGATGAGTAAAGAATAACATATTATGAAACATGTTTTTGTGATAAATGAGTTTATGAGAAAAGAGAATTTTTAAGGTTTAAAATATTGAATAGTTAAATTTTTATTAAGGGATTATTCTTGAACTATTAAAAAGGAGAGTGTTGTAAGATTATCTTTAAGTTTTAGAAAAAGGAGTGTGAGTAATAAGTTATTCTTTAACCTTGAAAAAAAAATGAAAAATTATTCTTAAACCTTAAAAATGAAATTGTATTCTAACGTTGTATTTCTTTAAATGTAGTAAGATTCTTAACAAAGTTTATTGGGAATTAAATATAGAGGAAAGTGAACATATCTGAATCAGTATAAATCGATTATTTTCTCTCTTCCTTTACTCTTTTATATTTATGTATTTATTTACAAGTTATTTAATTTATTGTTTGATTTCCTAAATTAAGAATTGAATTTTAGCTTTTGTATATTAAAAAATTGGTGAATTTAAGTTTAATAACTTAGAAGACAATATTTTAAACCTCTAACTCGCCTCCTCTCTTGAATGCCACAAGGACCAACAATTAAGAATAAATAAGCGTCTAAACTAAATAAATTGCTTTGCAAATTAACACACTTATGGAACTTAATATTCATTTCTTATTCAAGTGCCATTTTTATTTTCAATCAATTGTTTGTAGATATCACCACATATCAAAAACTTAATATGATTTAATAACAATGAAGTGAGAATATTTTATTGTTAATTTTCATTTTATAAGTTGAAAAAAAATGAATGATTATATTAAGAGTATCAAAATGTTTCAAACTGATTATTTAAATAAAATTTAATATTCATTTTTAAATTATTAATTTATTAAATATCTCTAAATATATAATTTTATGACTTGTTATAAATATTTGAATGCTTATTAATGTACGCTCACATAAAGAATATTGCACACGTGAGCATATGGGTAACCATAAGTTTATAATTAATTGTGAGTAAATTTGGCAAAATAGTTTGGATTCAATCTAAAGTAGTTAATAATTTAAATTTGATTTAATTGGGTTCAAATTTAGATATTCAAACTTGTGTTCAATCCTATACTTGACAAAATTTTAAAAATCGATGAATTGTAAAAAATATAACCAAATAAATTAATCAAATTATGTTTGATCAAACTCTCTTTCTCTCTCTTTGAAATCAAAAGGAACTCAATCTCAAATTTTTTATTTAGATATTCAAACATTTTTTAGTTTACGCTTGGAATTAAAATAATTTGATCCTATACAGTGTACTATCAACCCTAATTATACGAGAGTCATTTGCTTAAACAATAAGAATAATATAGACTAAGAAAGTATGATGAAATAAGTATTTAATTAAGTGAGGTTTTAATCCATAATTATAAAAATGACAAAATTCATTGCTACTAATATTTTTATATTTGATGATATTAATAAGTTAACATTAAAAAAATCAAGTTTAATAGAATGATTCAACGAGCAAAAGAGTCAGATGGCTCAATAGAGTAATAAAATGAACAAAGTGAAGTACATATACAATTAAGGTGAAAACCTATGAATGACGATAAACCAAATGCACGAATATTTAAGCAAATCACTATAATCTTTCTTATAATTTTATATTGGTCATTTCAACAAACAAGAAAAACTAAGTGGCCACCATCCCCTCTTTGTGTAAGGGAGTTTTTTTGGTCTTAACACCCCTATAATGATGAAAATATCTTTATACAAAGAGAGACTACAAACGGCCACCATTAGATGACACATAATCAAACTCTTTAATAAAATTATGGATTCAATTATTGATTGATTACTTATGGATATTATATATGCTTTATCATAATCAATAGAAGATTAAAAAAAGTTAGAATAAATCACTTTTGATACATTAAAATACTTTTGAAAAATTTTTAGATGGATTTGAATTAATGTTTTATGAAACAAGTGTTTTTAATCTTTAATGAAGTTTGAAAAGTTTTGAAAAACTTGCTTCATAAAGTTTGGTTGACCATTGTAAGATTGGAACAACCAATGTTATAATTTTGGATAAATTGGTCAACCAATGTCTTTTGACTATATGTACCGTGAGCTTATGAATATGTTGGTTTACTAATATTGTTTCTATTGTAGTTGTAACAACTAAATTTTATTTTTAACAATTGTATTAGTTGTTTTGAATATAAATAGACTACATATAAGTTGTAATAAGAAAGTTTAGGCGTATGAGGTAGTTTTTTTTCAAAATATAAGCATGTTTGGTATTTAGTAAAAGCTTTGAAATGTTAAAAGAGAGTATATGTATATTGCATAAAGCACATATGAAGTCTTTATTCATTGATGTGAGTAACAAAGAGATGTTTTGAATTGTATAATCATAGAATTTGCTTAAGATATATATTATGAAAGTTTTTATTATTCTTGAATAAGGTTTGTAAATGTTACTCTTCATTTGAGATAACCTAAGACAACTGTAAAAGTTTTTTTCTCAAATATTGAAAGAAGATGATAATAAATTATTGAGTAAATTTAGCGAATAGATTTTAGATTGTTTGATCGAATTATTATAAATTAAAAATTTCGATCTTATTTTATTCTTTTTAATTATTGACATGATTTTTCAATAATTATTGTATACGAATTTATTATAATTATTTAAATAAATAAATAAATAATTTATATATAAATAAGAAAAAGTAAGCTTGTACAATTTACTCTTTCTCTTATCTGTCATTCTTTTGGCACTAGACAAAATCAAATGAAGTAGATTTGGAGTGGGAAGATCTAATAATGTTCTCATGCTAAGTTGGTGACGTGATAACTTACACAAGGAAGAATCAAATAATTTCACATGACTTTTACGAAAAGGGTTCATAATTCATACACTTGGTGGCATGCTTATTACATAAAAATGAGAACGAGGGAAAGTGGGGGCCAGCTAACCGGCTGAAGCCTATCCATCACCTGATTTTCATTTTTCACAAGGTCAACAGAACCACAGGTCCAGTAGAGACCCCCTGCTGACCAGTGAATCTTATTCTACGCTTTTTGGATGTTTGACCCAACCATGCCACACAGAAGAAGACAATCTCTTCCCCACACGCTTTTATACTCTTAAGAATTCGATTTCAATAGTCTTCAAACGCAACTCCGTTTCTCCTTCCTTTTTGGAATTCTTTCTTTGTTTGGGTTCTACAACTCAAGAACCGATCTCAAGTTTAACACAAAATTTTCATCAATCATTGAATAATCTGCGCTAGAAACCTAAAAGAGTAAGATTGTTCATCTGGGTTTGTTTCGGATTTTCGATTTTCCCTCCAAAGTATCTTCTTCTGTTTGTTTATGTGAACATTTGACTTCATATTGATGTTAGTTCTTTTCGTGTTGGAAATTCTCTGAAGTGTATCCAAAAGTAAAGGTGAGAACAGAAGATCAAGATGATCAGTATGCTTTAAGAGAGAATAATTGGAATTCTTTGCTTTCTCTGAAGGATATAGAGTTCCTCTCCTTACGCGATAATTGTTTTCCAGGTATTTTCTCCCTGCTTACTACTGTTATGCATCATCCTTTCAATTAACAAGATTATTTGGTCACAACTTCTTATGTTGGTTTTTTTTTTTTCAAATTTTCGATAAACCTGTCATTTGGAAGAGCTAGAAATTTCTAATCAGTTAATTGTGCTGAATTGACCCGTTTGGATTTTGTCGTTGCTATACTTGCGTAGAAGTTTAAAGCTTTTGAGAGGTATTGAGTATTAGCTTTAGCCTAAATTCCAGAGAGGGTGCTAATTTTGAGCTCTTTACCTTGTTCATGGCAGAAGCTCAGTGTCTTAGGATGGTTTCTTAGAGATGATAACTTTGAGTGCAGACTTTAGATTTAAACTGTGAAATAGCAAATTTCGTAAGAAATTGATGCAGCGATCGCATCTATATGTATATATTTTTCTTCTCCTCAAACGTTTAGTCTTTTGTTTCTTAACAATTTATTACTTGCAGTAAAGCAGCATAAAACTGTTTCTTCACCATCCCTTGCGAAAATTCCAGCGTCTTATGTTCCAAGCATAGTCATTCCAGCAGTTTCTTTGCCAGAAGGTAAAAATTCAACAATGATCATTATAAGTTTAAATTTACTGTCTTCTTCTCAGCTGTATAGTTTTGTGTTTCTTTGCTATTTATTATTTGCAGTAAGTGAGCAAAAATCTATTTCTCCACCAGCCCTTGTGAAAATTCCCGAGTCTTATGTGCCAAGTGTGGTCATTCCACCAGTTTCTGATTCAGAAGGTTAAATTCCACACTGGTTTCATGCCAAAAATGGATTGCCGTTGTCATTTGTTTTCCGTTCTTATATATATTTTGACTCAATTGGCAGAAACAGACAAGAAAAGTAATTCTGATGAGGAGGATAGACCAAATATCAGAGCCACTTCAGTACCACGTCCACGTGCTGTGATGTCTAGTCCTGGTACATTTCCTGTTCCACACATTCATATGCCTGGTTTCTTTATACTGTTGTGATTGTTCAATTAATCTATGCTGCTCTGGCACGGGCATCCATAGAATATATTAGACCACCTCACAGTTGAGTGAGAAAAAATGTTTCTAGTAATAGTATCCTGGTCAACAATGATCATATCACGTTTCTTTTGAGAATTGCGGTGATATTCTGAAATTGTGATGATATTTTGAAATTTGATCATTAGGTTGGTGCACTTATGATATAAGGACAATGAAAGCTTGATTGTCCTGGTTTGTTGTTGGAGAATATTGTTTCCATACATCTTAAAGTATCGTGCAAAGAAACAGATATCTTTGCATGCAGGAATTTATATAAACAGAGTTATGATAGAATTATTGGTTTGGAATTGTTTTGATTTTTAGGATTAAGTCATTCAAGCATCATTCCTTTCACATATTGCGAATGTTTCCAGGATTCCATATCTTGTCTATGATGATTATACTGTTTCCTGTCTTCATATTATAACTAATGACTCTTTCTATTAATGAAGGAACTAATTAAATGGCTAAAAATCAGATTCTGAAACGTGGTGGAGATGATCATATAGCACGTCATCCAGAGAAAGAAATAACTGCTGAATGTTCATGCATGGTTCATTGTTTGAAACATTAACATCAGGCATATGTAGGAACTGCCGATAGATTGAATCAGTTTTGTGCTTAATGAACTCTGGAAAGCTCCAAATGATAGTAAACAATAAAAACACATCTAAACAGTGCTTGCAACAAAATAGGTAGTCATGCATTTGTGTTAATCTAATTTGAACAAAATCCATTAACCTGTGAATTTTAATATTTGCTATGCAGACAACGATGCAGTTATAGGAAATAAAAACAGGATTATATCTGCACGACCATCACCTTTAAGGAACCGTGGTTCAGTTCAAAACAGACATGCACAATGTAAGCCTATCCCAAGCCAATCCATCAAAGTCAGTCCTTCAACCACGGGAAAGCCGAAGGAACCTATTGAGAAAAGGGCTGATCATAGAGGAAATCAAGAGTCACCAACAACAATATCAAGTCACAGGAGAAAAATTACAGCCAACAAGCCTAGTCCTGTAAGAGTTTAATCATTCAGTCATATGTGTGGATCTATATAGGGGGTACCGAGTTCTAATTTTTCTTGCTGGAAATGCTGCAGGTTTGGCTGTAATCATGCTAACAGGGATAAATTTCATGTTCAAGTTTTCTGCAAAAATATCTGGGTGCTATCTCTCTCCTTTTTGTCTTGATAGTAGCCATATTTTACGATTCTTACGATGGCCTGATGAGTGCACGCCGGTGGAGAATTCTTGTATTATGGTGTGACTTGAATGCAGCTTTGCATTTCTAGGGTGTAGCTGACTAGCTTATACACATGGTTTTGCTAGGAATTTTTGATGGAGTCTGTTCGAGTGACAATGAAATGAGTGTCTATCGAGGATCGGGAAATGAAATGAAATGCAACTATACTTTGTACCTTTCTCTGACACTTTTCCTCTTGTTTTATCTTTCTCCTTGAAAACAAAGAATGCTGGACTTAGAGTACACATACTTCTGCCTTTAATTCCGTTCTTTTATTTCATACAAGTTTCGTGCCAATTGCAGTGAAAGTCATCTTCATCATGTCATCCTTCACTTTCTAATGAAGATCAACTTCAGCTTTTCTTTTAACTCTGTTTAAACATCTTAAAAATTTGACTTAGCTTTAAGGTTGCATGATCTTCATTTTGATAACTGAATGAGAAACCTTGAAACTGAAGATCAGAATGCTTTTGGTTGACTTTTTGAGGATCAGTTGACGATTTCTCAGACATACGAGGGAAAGGAAAGTCAACTTGGGTTCGAGAAAATTGTAATAATGACCTACGGTCTTGTCATCTTCTATATATATATATGTAGATATATATATATATATATATATTTATAGAACAATAGTTTTTTTATGCATACGATGAGTTTGTAAACTTTAACTTTATTGATACTACATCTACTAAACAAAAGCTGTGATAACCTATAGACCAAAATCATCGTTTTTGAGCTATAAATTTTCTTATTATTAGATTCATTATTCGTAAAAATGTAGGCATTAAAGAAACCAAGTTGGCTTAGATCATGCAATTATAAAAATTTTTAATCTATACCAAAAAAATTCTAATAATATCCCAAAATATAACATGAGTAGAAGGGCTTAAATAGAAGATGAAAACCCAATAGAAGCTGTTAATTAACATTTTGAATCATTATTTTGGCTGTTAATTAACTCATTTTGTAGTACAGTCATATTCATGCCTACTTTTCTTTTCAAAAAATAGTCATACCGACTCTACATAATGGTATGAAAAAAGAAAAATGGTATGGGATCAAAACCACCGTAAAAACAATGTCAAACAAGGAAGAAACAATTCCTGATATTAAACTTTTGTTCACAATTTTTTAGAGACGATGATGCTATGAATATTTTTGCTTATTTTTGAACATAGCAATCTTTCTCCACAATTCAAAAGGTCAATTTTAGAGCACTGATATTTTCAAAAGATTTTATAAGCTAAATTAAAATAGATATAATTTCTTATAATATTACTATAGTATATATTTTCTTTTAATTTATAATTTTATAGAAATTAAATACAATGTTATCATTCACAACAATGTCTGGTTAACTCATAAGTCATTATAAAATGTTAATTACTATAAATAATGTAAAATTAAGAGTCTATTATATCAAACTTCTTTTTTGGAATTATTGCTTTTCAAAGAGTCTCCTTAATTTGATAAATAAGAACAAAATTTTCTATAACTCAATTATATAAAAAAGGACTTAACTAACAGTTATAATTTGCATTAAATTAGAATGTTATGTTCTTGACTTTCAAAACTGTATTGTTTATTTATACAAAATATGTTTAATTAATCATTAATTTACAATTGGCTTTTTGAAAATTTTTAAATTATAAGAAACTTTTTATGAAAAGAAGTGACATCATAAAATATTAATCTTTTTACAAAAATTTCAAAATTTAACCATAACCCCGTTACATTCACATGTTCTTATACCACTAAATGTAATCCCTTCCATACAATAGCTTACACATTCTTAATCCCCCTAATCCCTCAATCAAAATAAACCCTAAATCATAATTAAAAGCAATCAAATATTTAATTAAAAAATAATAGGAGTCAAATTCTCACATTCATTTCTTTAAACAATTCATAACTCTACTTCTTGTAAATCTCAACAAATCAAATAGTCAATGTCAATTAATCTAACACAAAGATATCTAGTAATCAAATTCAAAATGGGCTAGTAATAAAGCGTCACTAATCCATCATAATACACAATGGAAGTATCTATACAAGAAGTAAAAATCCATACAATTAGTATCTATGCAATTAAAGTAAAAATCCAAAGTAAAACTTTGCGACTTAACTGGATTACCTATAACGATGTTGAGACAGAAATCAAAGTACCTGAGAATAAAGTCAACTCTACTAACTTTCTCTTGAAAAATTAATGAGTTAAGAGTAAATTGTCAATTCAATAAAGATACCTAAATTGTGCCTTTCACGACAAATTTTAAAGAATATGTAACGTATTTCAACTTTAGGCCATATATCATATAATCAAATAATCATCACAAAATCACATTGATCATGCATTATTAGATATGTTACAATTTTATGCAAAATATTATTCTTTATTGAATATTAAATTTTATTCTTTATTGAATATTAAGTTATTTTTATTCTTATTCTTATTAGGGTCCTACCTAACTACCTAATTTTATGTGATCTTTTGTTATCTTAGATATTCCTTATTTATATATTATTTTACAATTTCCTGCATTTATATGCACATTGTAATATACACAATATAATACATTCACAGTATGTAAGTCATATAATTGTATCATCTACTTAATTCAAAACGATTTATCATATAATTTATGATAATTTATAATTTCATTTAACATACATCTTGTAGCATTCCACTCCCATAGGATACTTACCCGACATTCTAATGAATATTCGAGTAAATATTCTACAAGAGTGGCACGCTAGAGCAATTACAGTAAGCATTATACAATATAATCAGAAGGAACATAGACATCAAAACTCATATCACAGTATAAGTATGTAGATTAAATGTAAGACACAATTATACATGCAACATGATTCTCTGAATAAGGGATTTCTATATATATAGGAATTGGGTTACTACACATCCTACATTTAATAATATACCTCATAATTCCATTTGTATATAGAATTCATGTTAATATAATATTATATAAGAATTAACCAATAAAAGTACATTTCAAATAAATAATAAAGTACAAAATTATTATTAATTACATAATTCATAACTAACACATAATATAAATACATTATAATAAATCCTTTACTAGATTTTTCATAAAATCAAGTTAACTATTTAGGTCCAAATTGCACCTTCAATCTATCACTAAAACCGAAATATTAAAAATTTTGTTAAATTCAAATCATTCTAAAAATACCAAATAATTAAACCCTCTTTTCTATTCCATTAACTTATTACTAATATTACTATCATTAATAACATAAATTACTAATATACTCTTTTTGCTTTTATTAATATTTTTTCCTACTTTCCTTTTACCTCTCTTTCCTTTCTCTACCTTTCCCACTCTCTTTCTCTGATCCCTCACTCTCACATTGTGGTAAAATCTCCCCCTCTCATTTGCCTCTTTCTTTAGTGACTATCGATCTCATCAGTAATAGTGTCAGTAGTGGCAACATTATTTCGATGACATCTTTTTTGTCCAACCTTTTTTCTAGTGACATCTTCTTCTTCTTTTTCCCCAGTAGTGTCAATTTTTCATGCCAATCACACCACCTAGTCTTAAACTTTCATAACCATACGAATATGATGGAAAGCACAAGAAATTAAGGATTTATAAACAATTAATAATGAAAATTATGAAAATTGAAGGTACAATAATTCTCTTTTGCTGGTGAGTGCTTAGATCTTTAAAAAAATGATGGATTAACGGAGAAAAGAAAGAAAATGAGAAGAAAATAGAAACTATGCTCCTAAGAGAAGCTAAACATATAAGTGGTGAGTACAACTTCAAATGACAAGGATGGCTGGTGGCATAAAAAACTTTTAATAGTAGCAAAGGCAGATCACTATCAATGTATTAACACAAAAATGGCGAAGTGAAAAGAACAGAGACACAAGAGAAAGAAATTTTATGCTTCGGTGAAAAATGGGAGATAAGTCTAAGATATATCTAGTCTTATGCGATTGTGTAGCATATTAGGTCATTGACGTATTAATTAACCTTGCCTCTAGAGTTATCTTAAATTCATGATATTTTTCAAGTATTTATAATGAGACGGTATCAATCAGATCTAGGTAATGTTACAACGGAGCATGAAATAAAAGTGGTAAGGGATATGACTTATAGGGAGGAATATGTTGAGATCTTAGAAAGACAAACACTTTTTCACTATATTAATCTCCTTCATGCTCTCCTAAATTAACTATAGTCTTTTTAACAACTTAGCACTCTCAATATCCTAATATGCTAGATCTTTGCATCGTTTACAATATCATACTTCAAAAAGTACACTATCAATATTAAAATGATAGGTTATTATAAACAAACTCCGTAAAAAGTAAATAGGGATCCCAATCTCCCTTAAAATTTAGTACATATATATTCATTATATCCTTCAAAGTCTGAATAGTATGCTTGGACTTCTTTTTTGTTTGAGGGTGAAACATTTCACTCAAATTCAGCCTTGTATCTAACACTTATTGCAGGCTCGTCTAAAATTAGGAAGTAA
>JAOXYD010000136.1:28386590-28404952 GCA_028565735.1 Pinacopodium congolense | reverse complement strand
TTTTTAAGTTTAAAGTTAAGTTAAAAATTATACAATATAATACATTTATAGACTATTTTATAAATTTTATAAAATTTAAAATTTAATTTATAATTTTAAAAAATTATTCAAAGCGATACCAGTATTAATCGGTACCGATATAATATTATTTTAAAAATAAATATAATACCACTACTAATACGATATTCAAAAACTTGAGGTAACCTCGTATCAATCAATCAAATAGCACTGGAACATTATTTGAAAAAGAAAGCAACTTTTCGTTTTCCACCTATTAAAAAAAATATTATACGTCAATTGCTAATAATATTAGTGACATAAAAAAAATGATAATCATGGATTCACGAATCAGGATAATCATAGACATGACGATTCAAACTGACGAATCAATCAAGTATATTTATGTATATGTAATTAGTATTATGTAAAATATATAATTAACATAAATATCTTGACATTATTGAAAGAACGCATATACTGGAAATTATATCGTGTTGCGAAGTTTATTAACAAAATCTCGTGAAATGTAATTAATTTCAATTACATTATACGTTCATTAAGTTTGTGTTAAATATTGGATAAGCCTTCAGTTATTTGGTAAATAATTAAAAACGGATTGTCAGTTTTCTCACATTATTTTTGTAGTACGTTGGGATTAAAAATTTCAAATTCAAGTGATCCATTGGTTGAGGGCTGTATAGCTTTGAAGCAACTGTACCACATTACATTTAAATTAATCATCTCAATGACACAATAAGACACTTGAAGATAAGGATATGAATCATTCTTCCAAGAAAAATCCAACTTGCATGTTTTGCATATGTAAGCAAATACATGAACTGGAGGTGATTAATTTGTTTTTTTTTTTAGGCATTGGATGATGATATACACGTACAATTATTTGATGAAGAATAATCATTACCAATTTTAAACTTTACAATTACCAGGTATTATTAAAATAAGATATTATTCAACTTAAAATTATAATTTTTATATTTAACAAACAAACAAACAAAAATATTTATTATGAAAATAAAAGAAGATATGAACGTAATCAACAGGACCACTTCTTCTTCAGTCTCCGTTCTATACTAAACGTAATAGTTTAGTCAATTGAAGGGTGGGATTGTACAAAGTTTCAGTATTCAATGATGTTTATGATAGTGACTTTGGCATGACAATTAAGTTGATCAACGATATTATAATGTGTAATTACATGAAGTGTATCCAGTTGTTGTCTTCTTTAATCTCTTCCCTTTAGTTATTTTTGTAATTTTTTATCCAGCACAATAATATAGAATAAATAAAGCATATGACATCCGGCGATGCCGGTTTTCCTAAAATTGATAACATCATCCAACTTCAAGGCATTTCAGTATCGTTGTTCACGTCACACACTGAAAAGAATCAGTTCCCCACCCTAAAGTGAATGAAAAAATATATACATATAAAAAAAATGTCATCTTTCGCTGTAAGGATCATTACGCTTTGATTGAATTTTTTTTTACGTGATTTGTTATCATCATTTAAAAATTGATAAACAATATTCATGAGTACTCTCTTGTATAAAACACTAATTAAACACAACTAGTAATGCTGGGTTTATAGAGATCAAAGCAATTCATGCACATTCTTCTAACTGACTTTTTCATTAAAAAAAAAGATTGCGTTTATATTTCACAAGGCATTCAACTTTTCATTAAATGGAAATATTCATATAACAACTAAGAAATTCATCATATTCACCACATTATTGTTGAGAACGGCATTTAATATTCTGGACATCAATTAATGGAAAATTAGGTTGATAAAGGATTAAGGAAGTGTTGAAGGGGATGTTTAGTTGGGTTGCGAATTGTAATTTTGTGTTGTAGTTATTATATTTTTGTATTAATAATTATATTTTTTATTAATTTTTGTGCTGTATTAATATATTTTTTTTATCAATTTTTGTGTTTAAAAAAATAAAAAACTAAAAACTAAAACAAACAAGGAAGAGAAGTATAATTATCTCCACAGACCACGTGGGACATCAATAATATTATTATTATTTTGAAAAAGAACCTCATTATTATTATTATTACAGGACAAAGATTGTGAAAAATGAAACTATCTTGGAAACAGCCGAACGATAACGACGATCCTACGAAAATTCTTTTCATCGAAGAAAAATCTTCGAGAGAAGGAAAAGGAATGTCAAATCAGTAGCAGGCCTTGCACGACTTCACTACTTATTTAAGCGATTGGTTTTTTAATTTGGTTATTTATTTATGTATTCAAAAAAAAAATCAACAATCAAATGGTAATTCCCGTAAGAAGCCCCCAAGTGGAGGGCATTTGCGTAAGATTCCACTCTGCTTTCCTAAAACCTCCTATATAAACCCCGTCCCTTTACAATTTAGGATCAAGTGAGCTAACGTCAAAAGGCCAAAGTTAATTCTATGTCTGAACCACTACAGCAACAACCACCGTCGTCCTCCACCATCCACCCCGACATTATCCAGACACACATCTTAACACGTCTCGACGGCGCCACCCTCGCCTCCGCGGCATGCGCCTCCAGGGAGCTCAATTCAATGTCCTCCCAGCAAGAACTTTGGGCGAACATATGTGGTGCTACGTGGCCCTCAACGGACGATCCACGTCTGCGTCATGTTATCTCCACTTTCCCCGACGGTCCTCGCTCTTTTTTCTCCAAAGCCTTCCCTCTCATCGACGTCCTTCAGACCTCCACATCACTTCTTGATAATAATAGCCGTCCATCGGAGCTCATCTCCGCCGTTGATATTCACTACCGCGACAAACTCATTCTTACAAAGGTAGTTGAGACAGAGACAGTTTCGGCGTGGTTTCGATGCTCTCCGTTTAGAATCGACATGCTTGAGCCTAAGGACACATGTCCAACGCCGGTGCCTCAGCCGGAGACGGAAGAATCGTGCCGCGAGCTAGCAGAGGAGTTGACGTTGAGTTGGATTCTGATAGACCCAGTGGGGCGGCGGGCGGTGAATCTCTCAAGTCACAAACCGGTGATAGTGCAGAGGCATTGGTTAAGCGGCGAGGTGCACGCGCGATTTTCTGCTATCGTGGGAGGAGAAAGAGGAACATCACGAGAAGTTGTGAACTGTGGGATAGTAGTGACGTGGGGAGCAGGCATGCAGGTGAGGGAAGTTAGTTTGCAGGTGGAGGACACGGAGGGGATGTATTTGAATGGGAAGGACAGTTTGGTAATTTTGGAGAGAGCATTGGCAAGCCAACAGGGAAGAAAGGGATGTAGAGAAGAGGGAGCAAGGAAAAGGTTCGAGGAGTTTGTGGAGAAGAAGAGAGAAAGGAAGGAAAGGATGATGAGAAGAGAAGGGAGGCTGGATATGCTCTGCGTAGCTTTTGGGGTCTTGCTTTTTGCTTCTCTTGGAGTCTTCGTTATTTTCAGTTGACACCTTACCAAAGATAAGAGACGATGATTTCTTTTCCACAACTTTGTGCTCGTAAGGTAGCTCGGGAAATTTGAGAGAGAGGAAAAGAATTTTCACAAAATGGGGAAAAAAAAAAGAGTTATATTATACAGTAATACACACAAGCAATTAAAAGTTAATGTAAGCAATTAAATTCAGACACGCTAACAAGTACCTTTATCATCACCCACTTACAGGTTATGACTGAATTAGCATACTTGATCCTTCAAAAGTTAATGTATTATTGAAGTGCCAATAAAAGGAGATTGATGGTCGTTCTGTTCTTGTGACGTCTAACAATAGTACAGCCTAATAATTGGTTCTTTCCATGAAGATCAGGTTCTTAGGGTGGAAATTTTTGTTGTTTGTTGGGGATAATTAAAATCGTTGTACGACATTTGGGATAGACATCAAATTCTTGTTGCAGATGAGGGTGTAGAAAGCTGGCAGTTTGACTAGAGAAGTTGGTAATTGGGAATGTCCAAGAGCCATAATGTTTTTGTCACATTTGATACGAACTTCTCTTTTATTTGGCGTCTTGCCTCCAATCAAATAGGATCAAAAGATTATTAATAATCTTTAATTTAATTACAGCCACCTTAACATATGGAAATTTTTAAAACAATAAGAATATTAAAAAAGATTTCAATCAATAACCCAAAAGCAAGAAATATAAGAGTAAATTTTATGTAAGAAAAAGTGTCATTTAATTTATGCAAAAAAAAATTCATAAGTGATTATGTTCTAAATAGTGATGTAAGTATAAATGATTATAATTTCCAAAAAGAAGTATAAATGATTATATAATTTCGTATTAAGATTCTATTATTGACATCAGAGCAATTTAACTTGCATCATTATGATTAATGAAGAAATATGTGCTTTGTAATATATCCATATTTGGTACATTCTAATATATCTACTGTACTTATCCATTAAATTTAAATATAAAGTTTTAGTTGAACTTGAGGTGGATTTTGAAAATTTTAATAAAAATATTATTTAGTATATCTAAATGTTAAGATTTATTTTTGTTTTTAAATAAAATAAACTATTTTAAAATATATTTTGGTGAAAAAAAGAAAAAGAAAATATTTTCTTTTAAATAAGTCATTATATGATATGAGGAGTGCTTTCTATATTTTCTTATCATGATTAGATTAAAAGACATAAATTCATAATCCATATGTGTACAAATGACTTATCGTGTTAATAAAGGAAAAGATTCTTTGAGCACATTATAAATATCTTTTTTCAGATTAAGAGAATGTCTGATAAATGAGAATCTAGTAACCGAATTTCTTTATAATTTTCTTGTAATGCTGAAAAATAAAAAAAATGTGATCCGTAGTCTTGGGTTATACGTTTCACTAAAAGAGGCATTCTAACATTATTATATTGAAAGTCCTAAGACAATCAGTATGTTGGTACTTTTGCTGCTCAGTTTCTTTCCTTTACCACAGTTTTATGGCATAATCTCATGTAATTTTTGAATTTTTATAAAATTTCCTGTACTTTTAAAATGACACAAAATTTCCCTATAATTTTATACAGATTTCATTATATCTCTCTTTCAGTTAAAAAAAAGTGAATCTTATTAACGAGATTATTGCAACGTATTAATTTTCGCACCGTACTGATCGGTACCGGTCGAAAAACGGTATGAAAAGTTAAAAATTAGTATCGGATTTAAATATTGGCCGGTACCGAACAATACCAGTCAATACCGACCAATTAGTTACTAGCTAATACTGATCGATATTGGTCAGTATCTGAAAAAAATAAAAAAAAATATTTGCATTTAAAGAAAAATTTTGTATTTTAGTCTTTTTAAATTTAAAATTAAGTTAAAAATTACATAATATAATATATTTATAGATCATTTTGTAAATTTTATAAAATTTAGAAATTAATTTATAATTTTAAATAATTATCCGAAACGGTACCGATATTGATCGATACCGATATAATACTATTTTTTAGACAAATTCAATACTAATACTGATACGATATTTAATAGACTGTTTAAGAATATTTAAGTCCAGCTTTTATTGCAGTTTCTAAATTGGGTATTGTTAATTCAAAGATACGTGTTGGAGATAATACTACACTAATCTCTCAATTTCTATACTACCCAAGAAAAAGTGGAATCCTGTCTCATCACAAATCTTGTATTTAATTATTAAAAGAGGTAAGGATTAAATTACTCATATATTCTTTATACATTATAATAGTATGGAAGTGAGATACAGAAGGGCATATGGATAATTTTATAATTGTAGGTCACAAAGTTTTTTTTAATTAAAAATTTGGAATTGAGCACGATGAGGTTTGATATCAAAATTTATCGACAAGAATACTGAAAAGAGACCTTATACTTTGTTATATCTGTTTTTCCTTACAAATATCAAAAAACATCATTTTAACTTTAATATTTTTATTTAAATAACGGGGTTAACAGAAAAGAAGATCAAGATTTTTTAAAATATTTCTAAAATATTATAATTCTTTTTTAATGTTTTGAAATATTAGAGTTTGATTTTAATATTGACAAAAAGTTAAACTTTTGGCCTCTTCCAAATTTAAAAGTTCTAAGACAATTTAAATGCAGTTTGATTGATTTGTTGTCCCTTCATACGCTTTATGCTAGACATTTTAAAATTGTAGGATGTCTTTGAATGAGCTTTAGGTCTTTTGATGTCTTCAATTGTATTAGATTGAACTTCAGGGCTTTGAATCTTCTTGGACTAATGATAATAATTTAGGCTTTGAGTGTTGAAATCCTGAGATGTATATAGCTTTAGTTTAGATAGTCTCTCTTTATGGGACTATAATTTGAATTTGGGAGTTAGAAACACTTGAGGTGTCTGAGACAATATTTTTATATATTTTATTAGTTTGTTCTTAAATGACTTTAAGGAATTCATTAATTGTTTTTCTTTTTAAACTGATTGATACTAATGTTGGATATGTTATTGAGTTTGAACATTAGAGCTTTAATTATGGAGGCAAACTTTGTCACTATTATAGGGTTCTCTATTATCCTTTCTCTTTTTTAACTGTTTACCTATACTATACAAATAAGTATGTGTAATTATTCTGACATATAATACTTCTAATATCTTTTAGAGTGATGTTTTCACTTTCAACTTTAACCTTTAAAGAAAATTTTATGACAGTTATTTATTTGTGTGGGACCTTTATCTTATAGAATGGTAGATTCTTAGACTATATTTTTTTCTTTTATAGTAGTTTCTCACTTTTTTACCCTACTTTTAATAGGATAATCTTTATCTTCTTTAAAAGGAAAATTTATTCTTCTCTCTTTATAACATAACTTAAACTAGGTAAAGAAAAATATATAGACTTTAAGGAAATTTATCCACTTATAATATTCTTTTTGAATATCTATCTTTTATTTTGAGAAGTTTTTGAAAAAATTATAGTAATTTTTATTCATTTTAATGAGTAAAAATCTTTAAGCAAGTATTTTTTATTGGTAGAAAATTCTCTCTCTAGGATAAATAATTTATTATTCACATGTTCAATGACTGAGAAATAGTTTGAGGATGCTGGAGGACTTTGATCATATTTATCCTGTTAGGGTCTCCATACAGTCTGTAGAACATTTTTATTATAATCAACACTTTAGACACTAGAACTTGGAATATCGAATGTCAAAAATCTCTTTGAGATTTATATCACATAAGGGATTTTATAAAGACTCTATCTAAATATATGGTCAAGGTTAAAACTTTATTATCTACCCTTTGACTTGTGGACTTTTTATCTAATAAAAATTTTACTTTATCATTATGGAATTGTTTTACCTCTTAAAATTGGGTGTTAAAACTTAAAGGAGTATGCAGAATAGGCTTTGCTACTTCTTCAAGGATCCATTCATCGAAACAAATTGATATTTTTTCCACTTCTGGTTTTGGAAAGAACAATATTACACTTTGACATATTGGCTTCCAATTATAATGTCTCTTTTTTAAAAACTTTTTTGGGTTAACTTTAATGGAAAAGGCAATGATCATGGTTTTATAATGAATTTTGTAAATAATAGTTATAGAAATTGATCTAACACTCATTTGTAACTATACATTTTTATTTGTAATACTGATGAATCTAAAATATATTTTTTTCCATGAAAAAAATTGTTAGGTTGGGATAACTTTTTATAATGGGGGCCTTTACACATACTACACTTTATGACATTCAAGAGGAAATCTTAATGGTCATAAACCTAACATCTCTCAAACATACCACTTTCAGACCTTCTTTGATGAGCTGCTTTATGCTTACTTGAATTGATTCTATGTGAATATAGTTACAAGCTTTTTCTTTATACGTTTTCAAACTTTATAGGGATTGTGGATGGTTTTGAATGGCTTAGATATAAGAATTTCCCTCTTTTCTACTTTTATAATATAATCTGACTTTTGAAATAATTTAAATATTAAATGTTGATAAACCTAGTTTTTTTCAAATTTTAATAATCTCCCAATTATCAATTGATTTCTCAAAATTTTCTATGGTCATCTTTTCATTGTTGACGATCTTATCATTATCTATGCTCAGACCAAAACTAAAAGTATTATATATTTTAATAATAAAAGTAGAGCTTTTATGAATATATAGATAAATTTTAATCATACATGTTTAATTATATTTTATAAATATATTTATTCAAAATCTTGTTATTGTGTTTTTATTAGAATGGTAATCTTAATGTTTCTATCACTTTTGAAAAATAAAGGATTATTTATCATGATATTTTATTTGTGTTATAATAAACGTGCAAAGTTTTTGCAACTTTTAGATATGAGATTAGTGAAAATATATTAACAAATTTATGTTATGTTTGTTTTTGTAAATTAATTTTCAAAGATATGTGCTCGTGCATGTTAAAACTTTGTGAAAGTAATTCTTCTCTATTTTTTAAATTTTCAATATATAACCGGTTTTTAAAAAGAGTGAATAACTCAAGAAAATTTAAGACAAAATGGTTTAGTTTCATTTTGTCTTGAGAAATAAGATGAAATATTTAGAGAAAATTATTGTAAGAATAGTTGTTAACATAGTTAATGTATAAGGAATAGTTGTTAACATAGTTAATGTATAAGGTAATGAAGTATATTTCAAATCTAATGATGTCTCCAAGTTAAGTTACGCCAACCATCACACTAACAACTTTTATTGATGATCTTAATAACAAAATTTCCTTGCTATTATCTCGAATCCTTTCGACAACTATTTGGTTTCATCAGGAAAATGTCCTCTGCAAATTAGTAGCATGTCTTGAGGAGACTTCTTCTTTCTAATTTCTTTGTCGTTGTCAAAGACATAACTAACAATCTTAACCAGTTTCCACGATTAACCCCCGTTTAACCGCATTGTTGTGTCCGTACAAGAATTTTATCTAAATTAGTCAAAATATTATATACTAGTTTACATCTTTGGTCATGTATTAGTCAACTACTAACCTTACACCAATCCACCAATCTCTTTAAAAAACAGTTTATGATATTTTCAAAACTTTTCGTAAGTTTTCTAAATTTTTCAAAATAATTTTTTGACAAATTTTAACTTAAAAATTAATTCAATTTATTTTAATTTTAAAAAAAACAAGCAACTCAAACACATTTCAAATAACTTCTCCAGAAATATTTTAAAGTATCATGATAATTCCTTAAAAACTTCTCAAAACCTTCCTCTCGAATTATAAAGCCTATATATATACACTTGGTTATGAAGCCTATATATAAAATACTTAAATATGAATGCACGTGTATAAATTGAGGCATTAAATATATTATGATGATCAAGATAAGATTTCCAATGAAAACTACATAAGATAACAAATTCAATTTTACTACCTCGATTTTTTTATCCTTCATTCAATAACTTGATCTTCATATATCTTCACTTTAACTCTAATTTGTATCTTTACTTCTCTTTCTCATTTTATATTTTGAATACATAAAAAAAATAAAACTATTAGTAATAAGAATATTTTGTCATCATTTGAATATAAGTTGAAACTTCTCTTAATTCAGCATATTGTTAATCATAATTTTCCCATCACAATTGAAAATAAAATATTATTTATCATAAGATTTTGTTTCATATAAAATCACGCAAAGTTTTTGTAAAGTTAGTACTGGATTAATGAAAATATATAACAAATTGAAGTGATGTTTTGATTTTATAATTCAATTTCTAATATATTTTGTCACACGACTAAATTTCATGAAAATATTTGTCTTTGGATTTTTTAATTTTCAACATATAAATGGTATTAAAAACAAGGTGGATAACCCAACATAAATTAAGAAAAAAAAAAGGTTTTGTTTTATTTGTTCGTGGAAATAAGATGAAATATTTAGAAAAAATGTCCTCTCCATATTAATAGCATGCTTTGAGGACTTCTTTCTAACATCTCTCTCATTGTCAAAGAAACATAACTAACTATATTAACTAACACATTCTCCATTAGTTTCGCGACTTTCCTTCAAAGAAATCAGCTAAGAAAAGAATAGAAACAGAGAGATATGGAGTCGTTATTGTTTCCTTCTTTTTTCTTCCCTCCTGTCTTTTTCCGTTGAATGTCTTCCTCTTCCCTCGTCGTCCTCTCCTTGGACGACGAGTGGGGTTTCCTTTCAGATCCCACCAATCCTTCCTCCTCCTGCTTCAATATTATCACCCACCAATTCTCATAACCACATCAAGAACAGCATATTCTTTTATTTTTTATTCTTTTTGTTTTATTCTTATTATTGAAAAAAATGTCCAACGTCCGGGTATCGCCATTTCAACTTTTGGAGCTAAATGTGATTTCCGCTCAAGATCTTGCCCAGGTTTCACGAAAGATGCGAACCTACGCGGTGGCGTGGGTTCACCCGGATCGAAAGCTTTCGACCCGGGTCGACACGGATGGCCACTGTAACCCCACATGGAACGACAAGTTTGTGTTTCGTGTTGACGATGAATTCCTGCATGGTGACACATCTGCTGTGATGATTGAAATCTATGCCGTTCATTGGTTTCGTGACGTCCACATTGGGACTGTTCGTGTCATTGTTGGGAATCTTATTCCTCCACCTGCTGGCAACCATGATCACCACCACCACCACCGCCAAGTTCAGCTTGGCATGCGTTTTGTTGCTCTTCAAGTTCGTCGTCGTTCAGGGCGTCCTCAGGGGATTCTCAATATTGGCGTTGCACTTCTTGATAGCACCAGGCGAAGCCTGCCTTTATTCTCGCAGATAAGTGCGTCTGCCGTTGGATATAGCTATTTAATGGGTGAGAAGGATTCACATACGCATCAGCATAAAGATCATCATGAAGGTAGCGAGAATAGTAACTCTTTCCCGTTTTCTTGGCCTCCCAAGGCTGAGTTAAGGCGCACCAAGAGCGAGTCTAGTTCTATGGTGGGGTCATCCGTAGTGACGTCAACGAAAAAGATACATAAAGGGGAGGCGAGTTCGGTGATCGATGACTCAATAGTGGAGAATAAGAAGATACATAAAGGGAAGGCAAGTTCGGTAATCGATGACTCAACAGTGGAGAAAAGGAAGAATAGAAAGGGAAGATCAAAAGCTAGTTCTATGGTAAGCAGCTCCGACGTCGTAAAGAAAGACATCAACAGGACACCCTTTAATGGCTTAGACACGAACGGATTCTCTAAACCCAAGACTGTGGATTCCTCATCCGATAACACAGCAAACAACAAAAGAGTTACCAATGCAAATGGGACCTTGAAGAAGATAAATTACCCAGTCGGGCGGCCAATTTTTATAACCGATTCAGAATTGGGTCCATCGGCTTCAGAAGTGGCAGCCGCAGTGGCAAGGAGAAGACCGTATGCGGAGGATTCAGAGAGTGAGGTGATGTGGGAATGGAACATGGATTCCGCAGAGAGTCTGCGGTCGAAGCTGGAAAGGTGGCGAGCGGAGGCACCACCGGTATATGATCGTGGGAGTGAACTGTCGGGTCTTACTACAAGTAGTGGTAAACCTAACGGCCACAATGGTGTTAAAAACTCTCGTGCTAGGAACCACAGACACAGCACCGACGGTAATGGTTTATTTTCTTGCTTCGGTACAATTTGTGGGATTGAGTGCTCTATTGTTTGCGGTGCCCCCCATGATCAGAAAGGCAGAGGTCGACGAGTCAGCCGTAGCCCCTCAGCAAGTATTTTGAGTTTTATTTGAAAAGAATCATGCGACTGTTTTTTTTTTTTCTTTTCTAATGCCTAATGCAAGAGGATTTTCCTTTTATTTATATGTGGATATTACAATTTGTAATTAAGACATTGTGGAGGAGATACGAGGTATAATTATACCATGAAATCATAATTATCTTTTGGTCCTCTTTGACTGTTTTAATTAAATTGTCTTTTATTATATTTATTGTTTCTTTCTTTTTTATAAACTTTCATTTATTATCTTTTGGCTAATCAAATTGTGTACAGGCCTTTGTTTGTAGTTACGGCTTTTGTATAAAATAAGACACTAGATATTATTTATAAAATTAGAGTCAATAATTTAATTTTATGAAAAAAAAAATATATGAGTGCAAATCATAAACAAAGAATATATTACACTTATATTTAAGTTTGAGATTGCCAATAGTGCCTCAATTTTTTAAAATAAATACAAATTAAAAAGTAAGAACAATAGCTTTTTTTTAACTATCATGTATATTTATACAGTGTATTATATGTTATATATTAATAATATAATACGAACAAAAATGTTAATAGAATGAGATTTTCCGTCATCCCGGATTATGTAAAAGGTGTAATCTTTTAAGTGTATATAGTACATGCATGATTATTTAGGACCCGTTCTTTTTTATTTTTAGTTTTGATTTTTTAAAACATAAAAATTGAAAAAAATAGTACAAAAATTGAAAAAAATCACATACTAATCCCATTTGAAAAAATTTCCCAGAAGTTTTTCAATGATCAAGACACTTCTCTTTGAAACTAAACCTTAATTAAACTTGAACTTTGAAAATATTTATTATGCATTATTTAAAACAACTTATAATATATTGAGCCTTTACAGCATTGAAATAATCAAGACAAGACTTATAATAAAAAAATACATAGATTAATTTATTAATTCTTAACTTCCTTGGTCTTGATCTTGTCCTTCATTTGTAAAACATTCTTTAATTAATATTCATTTGGCTCCATTATATATCCTTGTACTTCTTCATATTCTTATCTTTTTAACATATTAAAACAAATAGTAGTAGTTATATTTTTTTCATCATCAAAACTATAGGTTAAAACCTCATTTGGTCCAACATCCTCTTACCTTATTCATTCTATTTTGGTTCATTGGTTCTTCATCTTAATCTTTTCTTATTCCTTTCTTCAATCTCTTGGACATTTTCAAATATCAAAAGAGGTAATATGGGATGCAGATTATTAACACTAATGGACTACATAAAAAACTAATAACTCTCTAAGTATCATTCCCTCCTATAGTATCAACTCACATAAGCATCAATATCTTCCTTCTTAAATGATATGGAAACTACTACATGTTTACATGGGATGCCTATTGAATCCCAAATTTTGCATTAGCATTTTCAAATTTGTAAGTCCATAGAGAATTATAATGAATGCCTTCAAAAGTTTAAATATTTGTTAATTTTAGTGATACATTGTCTAACATCTTATTATGATGCCTCTATTTTCTTACTCACCCTCGAACATATGTTACCTTAGGACTATGACATTATATTCCTTTTTTATAAATCTATTCGTTAAGGAAATCCTGATATCTTATAGCATATAAAACAAGCTTTTTATACATGCTTTTCAAATAAACCTATTAGAGGTCTCTAATTTGTTACTATGGATAATTTCACATTTTGAACTTGTGCTGCTAAATGCCTTTATAAAGGTCTTAGGTCCCTATGTTTGAAGTCATCATATCCCTTTTTTTCTAAAAAAGTTTTCAGTTTCTTCATAATCTCATCAAATTCCTTTTCATTAATTAGCATAAACAATTTGAGCACATTTTTTATGTTTATATTTTGGGAAGAGATTTTTCAATGCATCTACTAAATCCTAATTTCTTAAAATTGTGTAAAAATCAAAGGCTAACTTTACATGTAAAAATAATACAAATTTTAGCGTAATGAAGGGATCAGATCAAATATATAAGATATGTAAGATATAACAAGTTATGTAGGATATGAAAATGTAAATATGATATAATATGCAATATTACATATTACATATGCAGTGTAATTAAAACATAATGTGCAATGTACAATGTAAATGTGAATAGAATGTAAACTATTATGTAAGGTCAAAAAGACCCTTTTGAAACCCTAACTTTTTCAACAATAGTTAGGTTAGATCCTAATATTTTTTATGTTGAACTAAGGAATAGTTCCTCCTTTATTTTGATGATGAAAAAATGTTTCTATTAATGTATTTATAGAGTTGGTTATGTTTGTTGAAATAGAGTTGATCTAAAAAAGCTATAAAGTGTTTGGTGAAGTTTTGATGTACATGGTTGTGAAGCCTTATAGTTAAAGCATGCTAAAGTATATGAAGACCATTTTGATAAGAAGAGCAGCATTGGAGATGAACTTGAAGAATGAAGAAGATTAAGTTCAAGAATAATGTTTGTTATAGGTTTTGTGTAAGTTGATTGTATAAATCTTCTCTTTGGTCTTACTATAATTTGAAAAGGATCACTTTATGCATATGCATTAATATTTAGTATTTGCATGTAGGATGCATAATCAAGAGGTATTGTTTTTGTTTGTTGTGTGTGAAAATCCTTATGAATAGATGAATGTATGCATGGTATTACATGAGTATATGTGATGGATGTATGAATAAATTGGTATACATAAATGAATTGGTAATTTGATTAAATTGGAATGAATTGTGAGCTAAGTCATGTATATTGCATGATATTAAGATTTAGATAAATATTGTTTGAATTGAAGTTGCATGAATTGATTATGTATGTGATTAAATGAAAAGATTATTGAAATTGGTTAGATTAATGTTTTAAGATATATTTGGTATTGATTATTTTGAGTTAGAATATGTTGGATTGGGTTAAGAATTGATTTAAATTGTATTTAGATTGTTTAGGTTCGAGATTGGGCTGAGAACCAAGTGTGTCCTGATCTAAAATAGTGAGGTCAATCGACTGACCTATGAAGATCGATCAATTGAGGACTGGCCAACTTATTTACAGGATTTAGTCAACTAATCAAGCTAAAAATGAAACAAATTTTCATTTTTGGAACATTGGATGAATATTAACATTATAAGACGTTATGTAGTAGCTATAAATAGCTATAAGGCCTTAACATAAGTATAAACATGTGTTTTTTGTATGGTTTTTGGTAAGAAGAAGCATTGAAATCAATCTTACAAAGTATTTAAGCCATCTTGAGTATATTACAAGTTTTATGTAGTGATTTATATAAGTAAAGTATTTATTTGAATATTATGTTGCATTTTTATACACAATTGTAGAGTGAGCCCTTATGCACTTTGGTGAATCAAGAGTGATAATTTCCGTAAGGTGTTTGTGTGAGAAAGGTGCTTATGTGAAGAAAATTATGAGTGTATTTGTATGAGGTTTATTCTTTAGGCATAAAAGAAGAGAATGTTATGAGGTTATTTTTTAACCTTAGAAAAGAAAATCTCAATGAAGTTCGTTAGGGACTAGATATAGGAGCAAATGAATATCTCTGAATTAAGATAAATCACTTGTTCCCTCCTTTACTTTTATGCATTTATTTTAGTTGTTTATTTTATTATTGTTGTTTAATTTAGTTAATTATAATTATTATTTAACTTCCTCATTTAGAATAAATTGGTAAAGATTAGGTTAGATAACTTAGAACAAATTTTTAAATACCTAAGTCACCCCCTTTTTGATGTCATATAGGGCTAATAATTAATATTAGAGCCTAGGTGTCGTATTAATATAATTTTAATAAATTAGTGAGAAAATATAGATAGCACTTTATAGTGAAAATACATATGCCCCCTTTGTTTAGTGGAGAAAACTTCTTGATTTAAAAAATATAAAATGAAAATGTTCATAATGGGTAATAGTTATGATTTACTGAGCATAGTTGTAGAAGGTTCCCATATTCCAACAGAATTAGTAAATGGAAAAGTAGTTCCTAAGGATGAAAAGGAATGGGAAGTAAAAAAAATAAGAAATTAGTGTCATTGAACAATCAAACTTTGAATGTTTTAAGTTGTGCATTAGATAAGAGTATTCTTGATAAAGTTTCAATGTATACCTTTGCTAATGTTATATGGTGTAGATTAAAAGATTTGTATGAAGAGATAAATCATTTTCAAGAAGATTTGGAATCTCACAAGCAAGAAGTGATGTTGGAGCCTCTTAAGGAAGAAGTAGTAAACACATGTTTAGTGGAGCAAGAAGAGGTATGTTTTAGTACTTGTAATAATATAGCTAGTTGTTCTAAAACTCATGATAATGTTGATGATGATGTATCTACATGTTCAAGTTCTCATAATAATTATGATTGTGAAGTAGATATTTCTTACGATAAATTGGTAGAATATTTTCAATTTGTACTTAAGAGTAGGAAGGATTTAGACACTCAATATATTAAATCATTGAAATCTTTAGATACATACAAGATTAAAAATGAGAAGTTAAAAGATGATATGGATAACTTGTTAGAATCAAAGAATGCAATTGAGTGTGATATGAAAATTTTGGTAGAAGAAAATAGGTCTTTAAAGAATCAATTAGAGCTAATGAATGTGGATAGTTGTGAAGATAAATTAAGAGATGGAAATCATTCATTAAGAAAGTAAATAGAATCACTTAAGAATTCATTTTCAAATTTTATTAAAGGAAATAAGAAGCTAGGAAATATGTTGAGTGGTCAAAAAGTTTTAAATGATAGACATGGTCTAAGTTATGTTAGTGACAATAGACCTTCCATTAATATGACAAAATTCATTAAAGGAAAGAACTTTGAAGAGGAAGAAGAACTTAAGTCATCATTTGAAAATGTTTCGAGGCCTTCATCATCTAGCTCTCTTTTTAGTAAGAATCATAATGCTTTTATGTATGTATCAAGACCATCATATAGAAAGAATAAGCATGTGCCAACAAGTAGATATAATTTCTTTGTTATGCACAAAATAATACATATATGCCACATAATAGACAAGTTAGGCCTATTACTTCACATAATCCTCATATTCATATGCATACATTTAGAAATATTTATCATACTCATTTTAGATCATTAGTTGTGCCTCATGCATATCTTAGACAAGAATTTCATCAAAGAAAAATTTTTAGACTTATAAATGCATGTAGGAATATGAAGTTTTAATGGATTTAAACCAATATATATTCGTAGAAATGCATAAAGATCACGTGCACCACTATTTTGTCATTATTATGAATATTATAGGCATGTTTGTCAATTTTGTTATAATCATTTAAGAAATGTAAATTTTTTGGCAAGTGGACGAGATAGGGTTGCAGCTAATAATCAAAGACCCAAGATGATGTAGGTACTAAAAAATCGTTAAATTTGTTTTATAGATTTTCAAGGGTATCACCAAGAGCATAAGAGGAAAATCACCAAAACATACATAATCACAAACACATACATTTTTTAATTAAGGAAGTGAAGAATTCAAGTAATGAAGTTAGTAGTAAATGAATTAAATTTGTATGATTATTTGTTTTAAATGTTACTTGATTTTTAAAAAATATTTTAGGGCTGTTTTGAATGATGCTTGGTTTCTTGGATGAAGTCTAATTTTTTTTCGTGTTCGATGATTGATGCTTTTGAAGTGCTTAATTGAATGTTTTGACATGTTTTTGAATTAGAAATCATGACTACGAATGCATAAATATTTTTAAGAATCTTGATGTCATTAAGCATTTTTTTAATTGGTTTAAGAGCTTAATGAATGACATTCCTATATCATTAGAGTTTTTTTGTTTAGGAAAATTGAAAAATTATGAATGTTTATAGTTTGATGCTTCACTTTATTTATTAAGTGCTTCTTGATTGATTAAGTGTTTTACAAATGATTTGTGATTTCATGTTGCATTAGATTTTGTATAAGGAACTATATAGAAACATTTTAAGTATATTGTCAATAATTATGATTTTTGACATTTTGATCCCTCTCCTGTATTTTAAATTTTGTAAAGAAATTGCTTTCATTAAGAGGGAGTTTATAAATTTTATAAATGATGCAGGATTTCTTTTTACAAAATTGCTTATTAAAAATTTTGATGTTCTTAATGAATTGCCTACAGGAATTAGTTTATGAAAAGATATTTGAAAGTTTTGTAATGCATTAAAATCTTTGAAATTAGATATCATGCATTTTAAAATTGATAAGATCTCCTAAAGCGTGTTTTTCAATAATTCATGTCATGAAAATTTGACTTTAGAAAATTCTTGATGATGTTTAGAGCATGTTATTAAAAATTTTTTGGATCATCATATGGTTTGATAAACCTTGAGTGTGTCGCTTAGAGTGTGTTGAAATTTAATTTTTCCAAAAACATATGAACTTTGACAAAAATGTAGGATTTTCAAAGCATGAAGAGTTAAAATGCATGAATTTAAAGAGGAGTGGTAAGTGTGACATTAAAGTTGCTTAAAAAATTGAAAATTGTGATCTTTTGAAAATTAGTGCATAATTTTGATTAACTTAGGGGGAGTTAGTCAAATTGAGAGTTTGGAAAATTTATAATAAAAATTGAGATCTTGGAAACAATTTTGGAATTTAGTCGAGCATAAAGTGATTTAATTGATATCATGAGAATTGTTTGCATCTTATGTATGTTGATGTGGTATTGATTTGATTTTTGATTGATTCATTGCTTTCGA
>JAOXYD010000136.1:28346673-28381776 GCA_028565735.1 Pinacopodium congolense | reverse complement strand
GTTGACTTTTGAGTTGACTTTTTACACAACTTTCATATTTTGACTCCAATCTTCATATTTAAGCTCCCTAATGCAAAATAAGCATAATAACACATAAATAGAACATTTAAACACTAAAATAGGGTTAAATTAACATCAAATAACATCAAAAAATACTACAAATTAACCCCTAAAATTTCACTTGTATTTTGATGATGAAAAAACATTGCTACTGATGTGTTTATTATGTTTAATTTGTTGAAAAGATACGTTCGAAGATAAAGTATGCGGTTAAAGGAAAAGATATTGAGAAACATAAATTGGAGCCTAAGATGAAGCACTGGAGTAAAAGTAGTGTTGGATAAAAAAAAAAGTTCATGGAAGTAGGAATATTGGAGAAAATGTAGTGTTTACTTGAAGATTAAGTTAATGGATTAAAGATCAAGCTCTAAGATAGTAAAAGTAAATAAGTTTTTGTCTATATTCTTATCATAAGTCTCATCTCGATCTTTCCATTGTATTAAAAGAACTCACATCATGCATTTTACAATCATAATTAGTTATCTTACATATAGGATGCATAATCAAGAAGAATTATGTGTGAATGGTTTTTAAAGACCCTCTTGATCCATTAAAATGCTTTTGAGGAATTAGTTCAATATATATGTTAAAATATTTATAAAAAGAAGTGTTGAAAAATTTTAATGAGAAGATTGTGTGAATAAGTTAGTAATTGAGGATAAATTATATTAATGTGATAAGATTATGTAAATGAGTTAAAAGTATGAAATGAAAATGTTAAGATGAGTTTGAGGTTAGATTGACTGAATGTGTGCAAATGTTTTAAGACCTATCTAAAGGAAAGGTTATGTTGTGTAAATGTGTTAAAGTGGTTGAATGTATTAAAAGTTGTATGAAAAAGTGTTTGAAAATCTATTAAAATGTGTTAATGGTTGAAAAGAAAGTGTTTGAAGTTATTTTGGGTTAATTTAGATGTATCTATGTCAGAAAATTGTGTCAAAAACTAATTTGTACATAGACCAATTGATTAGCAGTTATTTGATCAGTTATTGATCGACCAATAGTGCTTGGTTGGCCGACTAGTATATATGATTTTAGGAGATTGGTCAAACAATGGTATGTATCGATTGACTAGTTAATGGTCGACCAACATATGTGGTTGAGTTAATCAATACCCTATCTAGATGCATTTGAATGGGTTGTATATAGATAAAAATGAAATAAATGAATTGTAGCATTAGATAACAGTCATAAATGGCAAGTTGGCTAAATTTTCACTACTTATTGGGTAATGTGTAATGCTTCCAAGTATAGTATAACACATATATAAGAGATTTAGGGTATTGTGAGTGTTGTTTTATTAAGGTTATGTGAGTTTTTGTGTTGTTTCAAATATACATTTATTCAAGTGATTTTGTGACCTTTTAAACACTTAAGTTGATCAAGTTGAGAGTTTATAAAGTATATTTTTTTGGGTTGTAAGGGTATGAGGTAAATTTATTATAAGGGCTATACTTATACTTGTTAAGAAAAATGAGTTCTTGTAAGGGTTACACTTACACCCATGAAAAAGTGAGGTATTGTAATGATTACCCTAAAGCTTATGGAAAAAGAGAAGTGCATGTAAAGATCTTGTCGATAATGAAACTCCTAATAAGGTATTGGAGAGTAAACGTAGACATGGAGTTAGATACATAACTACTATAAATAGTTTTCACACTTTTCTTCCTTATCTCTTTTAATTTTTAAAGTTACGTTATTTCCATCATATTATTATTTATTTTATTATTTGAGCTTCCATATTTTAATTGTTTATTAAATTATTCATAATTTAACTTTTTTTTTAAGTATAGTACTTTGTTTAATTAGATAGTTTATCTTCTACAATAAGATTAAGTGGGAATTTTCAATTAGGTGCAAAAAACCTAAAAAAACTTAGAAAAATTTAAAGATACCTAATTCCCCTCCCTCCTCTTAGGTATCATATAAGAACTAACAAACCCTTCTTTATTTATAGCTCTTATTCCTTTCACCTCTTATGACCAAAAAGAGACGAATGAGTTTTCATTCTAATTCATTTTATTTAAGCTTGTCTATTAATAATTAGGTGAGTTATTACAATTGGGTAGGTTATAAAAAATGAGTGGATAATATATCTTGGTGAAGTTACATGGAGTTAAAATATATTTAAAATTATTTATTTATAACATAAATTAATTTTAATGGCAAATTGGCAAAATGATCAAATTGAATCCTAATATTTACATATAAGTTTAAATCATATTCAAATTTTTTAAGTATTTAAAAAGATCTCTAAAATTTTTTAAAAATTCAATTTAAATTAATATTTTAAAAACATTCAAATTATATATTGAATTAACAGAATCTTTAATATCGTTAGGATTCCATTAATTAAATGTCATGTGATGAAATACTTGAAACTTTTAAAATATTTTGAAGTCTTTTAAGGCCTACATGTAACAAACGTGGAACTTGCATAATATATATGGATATTTTGAAATCTTTTAAGGCTTACATGTACCAATGTGGAACTTACATAGTATATGTGGACCCATAAAACATAATTGATTAATTTAACTTTTATTTAAGAAGGAAAACTTTTTTATCCCTAATTCCAAATTTCAAATGAAGTCATTCAAGTAAGAATAGGTTTAGTAACAAGCTTCTCTTCACTAGCACTAATATGCCACATTGCTTCTCTCAATGTCACCCTATCACTTCTCCTCTTATCACTGATCATTGTTTATCTCTAACATTTTTGTTGTCTGACAAGACACTCATAAAACCTTGCTCACTTTTTTTTATTAAAACTCTTCATTATTTAAAACTCGACCTCGCTTCTAATAAAATATTACAATGTAATATGGTATGAAAAAACTAAAATTTTTTCCTTAATTAAGTTTAAAAATTGTATGTTCTAAAATAATAAAGAGAAAGCTTTAGTCATATTTGTGAATCTTACATGCACAAGTAAACTTATATTAGAAACCTTAGAATTTCAACTAATTCTTTTTAAGACACAATGATGGAAAAAAAAAACCCTAAAAAGCTATTCATGGCTTTAGATTTCAATTAATTATTTATGTATAGGACTCATATATTTTGACACTTATAAGCTGTAAAAATGTTTAAAAGATTTTGGAAGTGTCACATAAACTATCACAAGATGTTTAATAGATAAAATCCACCATTTTAGGATTTAATTTAAATATTTTTAAAATATTAAGATTTTAATTGAATGTTATTAAAATATTAAAATTTTGAAAAGTTAAGATAGGTTCAATTTGATCTTTTTACTTAATAAAGGAAAATTTTAAGTGACATAAATGTAGGAAATTCCTTTTAAGTATAAAGAAGTACTAAGAATTATTTTAGAATATGACAAATTAAAGGAGTTATGTCATGTATTTTATCTAATGCAAAACTTGTTAATTAAACAAACATCATTAAATATTCCCTAATATCCAGAAGAAAACTGGAATTCACAATTTTCTTGGTTTTGTTTTGTGATTTTATGATATTGGCTTCTCTTTCCATATTAAACAATGAACTATCCAGCCAAGAATTGCAATGTCTTACATAATTTTTCTAAGCGGCTGACTGTCGGCCACGAGACAGACCCTCTACAATAGACCTACATGGCAAGTGTATAAGAGCTTTTGCTTTTACAATTTACTTACACAAGCCAGCTACGTTTACATGACAAGTCATATTGAGAATATGAAATTATTTCCAACCTTAGAGTGTGTCAACTTCAACTCGTCCTCGCATAAAGGTAAATAACAAAATTAGGGGGCCTTCGTATGGAGAGCCTTTTGTGACCCCCTCTTTAAAGTCACTCCTCTTAGGTGAAAAAACAAAAAAAAAACTCTCTATCTATGAAAAGGGAACTATCCCCTACGCAAGATCCCCTACTTGACCTCAGGTACATATATATATGCCATGATTCATGATCTTCCAAGTTTAACCATATGCTCTCTAATGTTATTATTTGAAATTATATTTAAATATGCATTTTTTCTTTCTCAATTTATTAAGTATAATAATTAGGTTTAGTATGGTTAGTAACTGCATTTTATTAATAAGTTTATATATGCCTCTGTTTAATCATTTATTGATACTAAATTAAGAGAATAAAAAGGATATATCATTTTTTTCTTTCTTAATTATTAAATAAATGAAAGTTATTGTAAGGGAAAACCCATCTAATTATTAGGGCATGTATAAATTTAACGTGTACAATTAAATATTAAATCATTCTAAATCATTCTAAAAGTGAAATGTACATATTCCAGATAATATATAAGTATTTTTCTCAATATTTTTAAAATTAGACTAAACATCAAACATGTGAAATAAGAGGTTTAAAATTTAGAGATTCAATCAGACCGTTTAACTTATAACTAGTAGAATTGTTTTACTTATAATCGGTTAAATTAGTTAGTTAAATAGAAATTGAGAGATTTTTTTACTAAAAAATTTTTATGTAAAATTGAACCGATCAATTAAAAAATTCTAAATTAATCAAATTCAACTAACCGAATCCAATCGATTTTTAAAACACTAGTTTTTCTTGTTAAGATAAAGAAATGTGTTTTTGCACGTATGTCTCATCCCACTAGGACTTAAATGAGAATCCAAAATATGATGCTTTCACGGCCCAAATGGAAAGTCACGGTGGTTAGATTAAATGAGAGATGAACTAAAATAAATGCTGCCAGCCCATGACAGGAGAACGAAAAAGGCCAAGTGAGAATCACGTTCTAAAGTTCCAACTTATTCAATGATTACTTCGTTTTCTCACGCGCTACAATAGGAAAGTGCCCGTTGTCATATCTTCTGACAACGTTGACCTTCTTCAGCTTGGAGGACGAAACGAAAACCTAGAAGAGAGAAACAGGGAAAAATATTGTGTTTTGTCTGTTCTAACATTTCTCTCTGCAGCCAAATCCTCCAATAAGTATTCTATTGAGCCTCACATACTTTGCCTTTCTATTCTAGGGAATTCTCCTCACCTCATCCAATGCGAGTATCAATTTGTCTTTATTGATAATTTGTTATATCCTGATTTCTATTAAAGAAAAAAAAAGACTCAGCAACGATAAAACTTCATGAAGATTCTGTTTTTAGGGTGATAGCTGTGAAGTTATTGCATTGCAAGTTTGGTTTCGTCTCAAATTTGAACCTGTAAACTTGGGTCATTTCTGTTTTTTCTCTGGGGCTGAGGTTAATCTCATTTTTTTGGATCTTCAGTTCTCTTCCTCTTTCTCGTCCCCAGTTGATTTTCCGGGATTTCATTGGATGATTGAAGAAGAGAATATTGTTTAGAATCGATCAAAGTTTCGTTCTTTGAAGGGCTTTCTTGTGTTCCCATAAATCTCTAAATCGTTTAGATGGGAAAGCCAACAGGAAAAAAGAAGAATCCAACGTCGCCAAAAATTGGAGAGACAGAAGTTAAGCTAAGCAGACCGTCGATGGAGCGTAACACCTCAAAGGCCTTCGATGAAGATACGGCAATCTTCATCAACATGTCACAGGAGCTCAAAGATGAAGGCAACAAGCTGTTTCAGAAGCGGGATTATGAAGGTGCTATGTTGAAGTATGAGAAGGCCCTGAAGCTACTCCCTAAGAACCACATCGACGTGGCTTATCTCCACAGCAACATGGCTGCTTGCTACATGCAAATGGGTCTAGGTGAGTATCCTCGAGCCATCAACGAGTGTAATTTAGCCTTAGAGGTTTCCCCAAAATATAGCAAAGCCTTGTTGAAAAGGGCAAGGTGCTATGAGGCTTTGAATAGATTGGATTTTGCCTATAGGGATGTTAATAATGTTTTGCTTATGGAGCCCAATAATTTGACTGCGTTGGAGATTTTGGATACTGTTAAAAAGTCTATGAGGGAAAAGGGTATTAGTTTCAATGAGAAAACACTTGAATTGGCAACTGAGGAGGAGCATGGTGCCTCGAGACTGCGGAAAGTGGTCAGGGAGAAGGTGAAGAAGAAAAAGAAGGTTGGTAAAGTAAGGGAGAAGGGTACAGAGGATAAAGATAAGGTAGTCGTGGAGGACCAAGTGACTGGTATGGTTAAGGATAAAGAAGTGGTTATGAAAACTATTAAAGAAGAGAAAGTGATCGCTAAAGAAGTTAAGGAGGAGAGAGTTATTACCAGGACTGTGAAGTTGGTGTTTGGGGAGGATATAAGGAAGGCACAATTACCAGGAAATTCTAGCATGGCATTGTTGAGGGATATAATTCGAGATAGGTTTCCTGGGATGAAGGGTGTTCTTGTGAAGTATCGAGACCAAGAGGGAGATTTGGTTACAATCACGAACACGGATGAGTTAAGAGTGGCTGAATCAATCAGCGATGCACAAGGGTCGCTTAGGCTTTATGTTGTTGAAGTTAGTTTTGATCAAGAGCCATCTTATAAAGGGATGGAAATAGGAGAGGATGTGCATAAGGATGATAAGAAATCTGATATTGCTATTGAGAATGGGAATGCTGAAAAGATTTTAAGGGTTGAAAAAGGTTCAACATGCATTAATGATTGGATTGTGCAGTTTGCACGGTTATTCAAGAACCATGTTGGTTTTGATTCTGATTCGTACTTGGATCTTCATGAACTGGGGATGAAACTATACTCTGAGGCAATGGAGGATACTGTCACAAGCGAAGAAGCTCAGGGACTTTTTGATATTGCAGCAGATAAGTTCCAAGAGATGGCTGCTTTGGCTCTGTTCAATTGGGGAAATGTTCATATGTCAAGGGCCAGGAAACGGGTGTTCTTTTCAGAAGACAGTTCTGGGGAGGCTGTACTAGCACAGGCTAAGAAGTCGTATGATTGGGCAAGGAATGAATACTCAAAAGCAAAGATGAGATACCAAGAGGCACTGAATATCAAACCAGATTTCTATGAAGCACATCTTGCACTTGGGCAGCAACAGTTTGAGCAAGCAAAGCTTTGCTGGTACTATGCTATTGGGAGTGACATTGATTTGGAGAATGGGCCTTCTGAGGAGGTCCTAGATCTTTATAACAAGGCCGAGGACAGCATGGAGAAGGGTATGCAGATGTGGGAAGAGATGGAGGAGAAACGTTTAAATGGTCTATCAAAAGTTGAAGGTTATAAGTCCCACTTTAAAAAATTGGGATTGGATGGACTTTTGAAAGAAGTGTCTGCTGAGGAAGCTGCGGAGAAGGCTGCAAATATGAGTTCTCAGATACATCTCCTATGGGGTACTATGCTGTATGAGCGTTCTGTTGTGGAATATAAGCTCGAAATTCCAACTTGGGAAGAATGTTTGGAAGTTGCAGTAGAGAAGTTTGAACTTGCTGGTGCTTCTCCAACAGACATAACCATTATGATAAAGAACCATTGTTCGAATGACACTGCACTAGAAGGTAAGGACAAGCTCCCAAACATTGCTCATTGATATCTTCTTTTTTTTTTCCTTTCTGCTAAACATGGAAGTTAATGATGCTTCCACCTTGCAGTTGCAGGTTTGGGCTTCAAAATTGATGAGATAGTACAAGCATGGAATGAAATGTATGATGCTAAGAGGTGGGAAATTGGCATTCCATCTTTCAGGCTGGAGCCCTTGTTTCGTAGACGGGTCCCAAAACTTCATTATGAGTTGGAGCATGTTCAATCTTTTGGTTAGCCACTGGGTACTCGTTAATAGCGTCGGTGAAATACTTCAGTTTGTGTTAGCTGTTTTAGCAAGTCGTACATGCTATCAGTTAAGATAGGTGAGCCACTCTATCCAGCTTTGTGCATAAGAAAATTATTTTTCCTGTTTTCAATAATTTTACTTCTTGATATCATTGGAAGTACTGAACTAGCTGAATGGGACATAGACTTGGTTATGTTTACAAGGTAATTCATTAAGAACAAGCCTTACTGTTACAAGCAAATATGAAAAGGACTTCCTATTCATATGTTGACATATAGAATCCCCAAGGAGAAGCAACAAAAGGAGAAATGCTTGCTTTCTAGCGTAGAATTAATGTTTTGGTTAACATGGATACATGACATTTATTTCCTGCTCAATGGAACTGAAATCATGCAACAATAGGATGGAGAGTTATTTAATAATATCAATCACTGAAACTCATCAAACAGGACAATTAGGGGGATGTTAGCTGTGGAGAATGTAACTGACCACAATAAAATTCTTGAGCATGGAAGCATGATTCCCCTGCTTTCTTGTTTTTCAATTCCTTCAATTTTTTCCTTTCCTATGTTTACATTTTGGTTTGAAGAATTAGGGTGCTAAGGATTTTCTTTGTGTTGTTTGTACGATAAGCTAGATTTTGACTTGGTTTAGTGGATTCAATTTAAAAATAAAAATGATGTTGCAACCATGGGATTCAAGCTAACTTATATTGAGGGTATGATGAGATTGTAGCTTGGTGATCATTGTAGCTTGGTGATCACACAGTGCCATTGATTTACCATGTCTGAGGAATGAGTGTGAAGATGCAATGCAAGCTGGTATAATACAGAAAACTTATGCATATAACTTTTCTAAATGCTAACAGTGTTTCTAAGAGTAGCTGATATGCTTTTTTTTCTGAGTAATTTCGCTCGGATGCAGGTCTGTGTTCAATTAAAATTACAGTTATTTGATGAATGAATTTCATTTTTGTGGGAAACACAAATGTAATTCCCAGTTGTTTGCTAGTTATAAGTACATGTCACACTTGGTTGGTGAAATAAAGTAGCAGGCTGAAAAGAGTAACTTTGTTTGTGCTGTGTGTTATAATTGGAATAGAGATGGAACATTTTGTGGCATATGTAGAAGTTGAATACTATAGTTTCCATACTTGGCAAATAGGAATATTGTTACTCTTGTTGAAAATTAGCTGTCGTTAGAATTAATTTTTTTCTGAAACTTGGCCATGAGCATTGTGAAGTTGAAATGGGATTTTGTCATGCCAGAGATTTTGCAGAACTTAGGTACCACAATAGCACAACAATTTTAATAGTTGAACGAAGGCAGAGGGAGGAAAGAAGAATGAGAGCATTGGACAAAAGTTAAATTGAGAAGAGGGGATAGGGAAAGCATAATCCTTAGAGCAGATTTGGTTTCACTTTCTTTCTGGTTTTTTTTTTTTTTCCTTCTCAAATTCAGAAAAAAATTTGTTTGATTGATTTTAGCTACTATTTCTGTTTTTTCCCCCTTTTTGTTTTCATAACTTATGAAAATTATAAAGCTGGTTTTATTTTCTGTTTTTCTTTTTTTATCATGATATGATCTTTATGAATTTAGTATGTAATAAATAATTATTTAATATTAATTATTAATAAAATTATGAAATATTTTAATTGTTTAATTTATTTTAATTTAGTTTATGATTAATTTAAATTTTAAAATTAAATGTTTGAAAAATAAAATTATTTTCAAATTCACTAATTATGTAATAAATATATTTAAATTTAAATTTAAAATTATATGAATTTTTAAATTTTTAAAAATGGTTGTTTATAAAAATATTTTTTAAAATATCAAAATATTTAATTATAAGTAATAACATCAATTTTTAACAATTAAAATATATTAATTAATAAATATTTGTTTTAAAATTTTTTATTTCTATATTATTTATTTTTAATAAAATATGATGAGTTTTTTATTAATATTTATTAATAAATATTGTATAAAAAGATTAAAATAAAATTAGTTGATTAGTTAATTCATAGAATTAATTTATCTTTAAATTTTATTCAATATTAAATTCTTATTAGTGATAAAAATGTAATTACATTGATATTAATTATCATTTTTTTTGGTTTAAAAATCAAAAACCAAAATCAGGAAATGAAATACAAAAATCCGCATTGAAAAACAGAGATGAAGCTAAAGGGTCCCTTAGTTGTTGAGTAAAGTTATTATGACAATGCACACATCAAGTAATTTTCCAAAAAAAAAAAAGGTATTTATATTGAAAGATACCTCTGCATAAACTACACACTAAAATCTTGATCAAGAAGAGAATTAATAGTCTTTAATATAAAAGTAGATAAAAGGAAAAGATTTCTAAACAAATAGTTGAGTCTTTCACTGGCAGCAATGTCATCCAATTCAATAAGAGATCTTGTTGTCTCTTAAGCTAGCTTGTTTAGCATCACCTCATTTAAAAAAGATGCTTTTCATCACCGATAACAAGTTGAATCTGGTTGTTTAAGAAGGAATAATTGATCATAGTAAAATGGATGTTAAACTAACCAAGTTCTCTAGGCGAATTTATGGTTTCAGCTTGGGTTGAAGTTACTTGTGCTTAATGTTTTTCCCTTTTCAAGTTGCCAGTTATTATCCATCTATATGGCTGAAGGGAGCTGACTCTGTGTTTCTTTTGGAATTGCAGGTCCTATTTATTTCTTTTTTTCTTCCTTTGAAGAATTATGTCAGTTCATTGTTTGCGCAGGAGGCAAATGATTGAAGCTTGTGGTAGTGTTTGGTTATGGAAATGATTGAGAAGCTGGTATACGTCTTGAGTCATAGGAAATTCTTTCACAGCATAGTCACCGCTATTCAAAGTGGAAATAGTGGTTATACGATTGATTTGTTGATTTTAAAAGAATAATGGTGGTGGAAACCATCTTTGTTTTTGGGTGTTTTTCTTTCTTGATAGGCTGGACGCCTGTTATATTGAGAGTGTAGTCTGTTCTACACATTGTCTTTGGTTTTGTATGAAATTGGCCCTGTATTTCTCATGTATTAATTACTCTGGTTGGTTAGTCTAAAGCTGCTGGTCTTGTTTAGCCAAGTTCTAGTATGGTATAAAAAGAAAAGGTATCTACTTATATAGTCTAGATAGAAAAGGTATCTGACTTAAATAGTCTAGTTTTCTCTTAGTATATGGATACATTTTCTTTTATTTATTCACGTTATAATAAACTTAATAATATGGAAATCAGTTCCATTTTACTATATTATTATTTTCTATTTGTGGAAGTTGATCGAGTTGCAAGATTGTAGGAAATGTTACAATCAAATTGGATAGTGAATTGGATATTGAATTAGTAAGGGAAAAAGTTTAAGATTTAAAATTCTATCGGTATTAGACTGCAGTAAAAGTGATAAAAGACCTAGTATAGATAAGAAATAAAAATATAATATACATATAAAATATATGATTTAAATAAAAATAAAATATTAATATCTATTAATTTGTAATTAATTATCAATAATTTTAATTAAAAAAATTTTAAAAATAATAATTAAAAACTATTTTTGAAGTAATGTAGTATAAAAATTTAGTTTGCTGTGATTAACTTAAATGCAGTAACGGCATTGGTGCATCTGCCTGTAGACTCATATTATAGTATGGTATGAAAAAGAAAAAGAGACTGTTTTAAATAGTCGTTTTCTCTTAGTATCAAGGTTTTGAATATTGTATCGGTACTGGTACCGGATTTGTCTTTAAAATGGTACTGTACCGAATCTGTCTTTAAAATTATAAATTAATTTTTAAATTTTATAAAATTTGTAAAATATTATATAAATGTATTATATTGTATAGTTTTTAACTTAACTTTAAATTTAAAAATGTCAAAATACAAAATTTTCTCTTTTTTCAAAAAAAAAAATTTCAAAAAAAAATTTTTTTATTATTATTTTTTTCCGGTACCGGCAGCTGGTACCAGTAATACCGACCAGTATTTAAATCCGGTACGGAACTAAGCTATTCCGTTCCGTTTTCCGGCCGATATGCGTATGGAACGGAATTTAAAACATTGAGCAGGACACACAGCAAGTGGACCTTCACTTCTCAACTAAGTAATGCCATCATTGCATCTTGCTGGATAACACTATAATATACTCCCATAGAAGCCCAACTGCAAGCAGAGCCATTCCTATGAGCAAGGGTAGAGCACTATAATTTGACAACATGGACGAGTAATTGAAGTCTAAGAAAGAGGAAGCTGAATATCACTGCACTAAAATGAAAAATGGACCAGTAATTACAGCCTAAGAAAAAGCTGAACGTCATTCTTAACACCAAGCACAAATCATCTTATCCTGATTCAACCTAAAATTGACAGTTGATCTGATCGGTAAAAATAAGGTATATATATTTGCTTGAATAATTAAGGCCCGAAAAAGGACAGAGGAGCTATTTGAGCACAAAACATCAACTGTATTGTTAAAAAAGTCTTCGCTTCTCATTGTTGTGGAAGTGATAATGACAAAAGAGATGCAAGGATGAACAGAATACTACCTTAGGTTCATTCATACGGGCATAAGTATCCTTAGGGCCTCCCAAACAAGCACCACAACTAGGACTTGCAGGCGTATCACAACCAGCTTCTTCAAAGATCTGAGAGCAGGTCTTGCCACCAGATCCTGGTACTGGGAGGCTATATACATCCATCCATACCTGTCAATCACAGGTGCAATTGATATAGAATTAATAACAAGATTCTATGTCATTGTTTGTCTAAAAATTATCAAACATTAAGAGACTCAACATAATTGGGCAGCATAACAAACCTTCTGTGTAGCAGGGACAAGGAAGGTGGGAACTTTGACCTTTTTACCCTACACATAATGCAAAGATATATTCAATTTGGGATGATGAAAACAATTATATTGGCTGACCTTAAAAATAAAATCCTGATGTCTTTTACTGTCAAAAATATATATAAGAAATACAATGGTTCTTCTAACAATCCTCGTGAAGAGATCACTGGCAAGATGCCACCGAAAGCAAGAACCCTACGAACTGACAAACACAACCCTAATAAGATACTCAGTGTTCATGGTACAAAGGCACTAAATTTTTCAGTCCAAACTAGGACTCAATCATTCGACACACTAGTTATACTTCTATTGAAAGAAGAATAAACCAACTGATCAAAACTGAACAGCAAAATTTTATATGATATTAATCATCTAATACCTGCATGAAGCAAAATTATAGTCCAGGTTCAATAAAACAAGCTTAAATATGCCGATCTTACCGAAGCTAGAAAAACTTTGGCTGCAGCCATGAAATCCTCTGTTTTTCCACCCGTACAAGATCCAATATATACTCTATCAATTTTGACATCTTTGCATTCTCTTGCTAACGCATGATTATCAGGAGAATGAGGCTGCATAAATGGATAAACTATATCAACAATTAGATAGGAATCCACATAGAATTACCAAGAAGAAATTAGTACTATTAAATTAAAAGGTTCAACTATCAAACACTTTAGCATTCTGGCCCGCAAGAGTACCTTGATTAAGCCACTGAGAACGGCATGATAGTGTTTGTTTGTAATAAAATAAAATTTTAATTTAAAATAAACTTTAAAAGCACTCACCTTAGCGACCAATGGCTCTAATTTTGAGATATCAAATCTAAACTCAGAAAGGAATCTGGTAATAATAAAAGAAAAATTATCACAATGAATCTATAACCAAGGGATTAGAGGGGGAAAAAATGTTCTACAAGATTGAGCAAATTGAAATTGAAAACAGTTATTACATGTTTCTGCAAGTGAGCCTATGATTCAAAATTTTCCTCTTCCAAAATAAATTTTCTAATAATATACATAGCATCAACTCTAATGATTAATGTCAGCTAAATACATGCCAAGGTCAATATATGCAGCATCAAATGAGTAGATTGTTTGTAAGTGTAAATTCTAGGTCCAATAAGCAGCCATGCAGACCCACCTTCAAAAAGTTATATTGCAGGATTATAATCGCAAACCATATAAGATCTTATAATTTACTAAGTATATTAATGCAGAATAAAAAGTGGTCATCTCTTAAAAGTTTTTAATTGGTAAAGGAATTAAAAACTTTTAATTCCTTTACCAATTAAAAACTTATTTTATTTGGGATTGCCCTTGAAAGTTTAGGATTTCAGTCTCCTTGACAATAACAACAATCCTGATTAAAGTAGGATCCAATTTCTATTTGGGTAATTTAAGTCAGTCCTTGCTTTACTAGGGCCAATATTAAGATAACAAAATCACTATAGAGGGCTGAATGATTCAATGGTAAAAGAAGAGGGAATTTTCTGGTTATGAATTGGTGAAAGTGTGAGGTGTTTATGTCCAGCAGTAATTCCTGGACACTAGGTGCAAATGTGTAGTTCATTATAAAACTTATATGTGATTTCTAGGAGTTGCTATTGTGAGGCTAGTAATCTTAATTGGTTATTCAGAGTTTGTCTTCATTAGTTTCAATAAAGAAACATTGAGATCTAATATATTATATTTAATTCTTATTTTTAGCTTAAAATTGTAATCCTGTTTCAATTTTCAATTACTGTGGAAGTTGTCCTCCATCCATCCTACATCAATATGTAAATAATGATGTCAATCAACATTCATTCCAACAGATATGGAAGGAACATGAGTGGATGGATCTTTGACAAAAAATATATGCTTGGAAGGTCTCAATATAGTGGTCAAACACGTGAATTAAAAAAAATAATTGAAGCAAGTTGTCAATATCGATTACTTTCGTTGATGGTGCCACATATTTTATGTTGTCATAGTAAACTAAAAAAATGAAATAGCCTGTTCTGGATCCAATATATTCATCAAAATTCTTTGTCAAGAAACATAATAGGACATTATTGAACGCATACAGCATAAAATGAAAAGAACCATAAAGAAGTATTGCTAGACACCACCAACTCATAAAAGGTACCTTGCTTGTTCATCACTATAAACTGGTTCATAGGGCACAGATGTCTTGCCCTGCATGCAAGAAAAAAAAAACGTAAAATGTTGGCTGGAAAGTACAACTATCCTGTTACAAGAGAAATTAAAATAAGGGTTATGAGAAACTAACTTCAAGATACTTAAATGTTGCATTGTCAGCTGGAATGACACCATTCTTTCCCCCAGCTTCAACCACCATGTTGCATAAAGTCATACGCTCTTCCATCTATTCAGAAGAAAGAATCAGTGCAATCAACAGAATGATTGATGAGAAATAATTACACAGCTTTGGTATTTATTGACCACAGACCATGGTGGCAGAATATACTGGCAGTAACTTACATTTAAACTTTCGACTGTTGTGCCAACAAACTCCATTGATTTATATGTGGCACCCGAAACAGATATTTCACCAATAATCTGCCAATTTCAAATAAGTTTTCCGGATATCATGAAAGGTAAGCAAGACTAGATGAATTATACAATGTTAAAGAACATGATTGTTTCCCTAGGCAAAGAAAAAGTTCCAAATCCAAGTCAACATACTTGCAAAATCAAATCCTTTGCAAGTAAATAAGGAGGCATTTCACCGTCCATTACAAATCTCAAAGTTGGTGGCACCTGCAAATTCATAAACCAAGGAAATCATGATATAATAAAACACTAACTGTGGAAAGTTTGAATTAAAAACTTCTCACAAACCTTGAGCAGGGACTTCCCAGTTCCTAACACAAAACCCGCATCAGTATTGCCGATTCCAGTAGCAAATTGTCCAAATGCTCCAGCCGTACATGTGTGAGAGTCAGTCCCTAACAAGACCTAAGGATACTAATTAATGTTGCTAGCTTTTCTTGGAAGAGGAATAAACTTTGGCTAGTAAAGAGAAAGTAAAGGAACTGAACCTCTCCTGGCCTGCAATGACCTTCTTGTGCTAGAGCAATGTGGCATACACCTTTATAATCAGGGTTTGCCTGAATTAAGGAGAAAATGTGTTGCTCATTAATCACTAAAAGAAGCAGATATCCTCTTGATGGAGGAGTTGAGAAATCATACCCTGAAATTACCAAGATCCTTTATATCATAGAAATACTTGATGTTTTGCTCCATGCAGAAATCCCTCAATATATCCACATTACGGTTTGCACGTTCATCAGTAGTAAATATATAATGGTCAGGTATGATGACAAGCTTTTCTCTGTCCCAGACCTTGAAAAAAAACAAAAGAAATGGCATGTTCAATTAATATTTTAAATAGGGAGCCTGAAAGCTTGAAGAAAATCAAGTATAGAGATCAATAAGACATTGATAAATCAACTTTCCAAGTGGAGGCTCATTCAGAGAATAGGTTTCAATTGGAGAGAATTGATAGGAAAACAAAAACTGCATGCTTCTAAAGTGCTCTGTCCAAACTAGCACCAGTGTTTATCAAATGAAAGTTGTAAGCAAGAAACATCACTGAAGCAGTTCCTAAGCACAGGCCAAGTTATTGCTAGCTAGCTAAATAAAAATGTTTTATATAGATTTCCTTCTCGATATTTTCTAATCAGAGCAAAGAATAAAACTTGTGACCTGAAAAGTACGCATAATACATTGCTGGTATCAACGCACTCCTAAACCCCAGAAAGCTAGTGAAGCACAATATATCCATGCAATTTGCGGATACTGGGAGGGAAAAAAGTAAGGCTAAACCAATTCAATACCTTAGCATCTTCTCCAAATTCTCTCTTGAAAATCCCAATGGAACCAGGGCCACAAACATCATGGGTCATTAAGATATCAACGTTAACCCAAACGTTCTCACCTGGGACCAAATAGGGTTTTTCAGAGGCTCTAGCCAAAATTTTCTCTGTCATCGTCATTGCAGTTTTCACCTGAACGCCATGAGAAGACTGTTACCAAAAAGGGATATTATCTTTTAATCAAATATGCACCAAATTGATCCCAAATGTTTTAGAAGCGATTTATTTGTAAACATATTAACAGAACATACAGAACCAGTGGTGGCGGGCTTGCGCTCTGATTGCTGCGGAGTCATGACAGAAACAATTTTCCTGGAAATTGATTTGTTGCATTTGTGAATAGAAAAGGGCGACGATGACGTTGAGAAAGCAGATCGACCCAGATCCTTCTGTTTAGAAATCAAACCAAACATTTTGCAGAAACAAACAAAACCCAGAAGAAACAGAGGGAAAAAGCAGAAGACAAAGCAAAAATCGGATCATCAGCGGAAGTGAAAGCAAAAATCGGGTCAACAGCGAAAGTGTGAAACAAAAATAGACTTAAAAATGTAAAGAATGCGGAAGGCAATAACCTCGTTGGGAATGAAAGATGCTAAGGGTGGAACCAAGGTGGAAGAGGCCATGATAGCTATGATGTTGCTCTTAGTGTTTGAAGCAGAGACTAGAGGATTATAAGTGGAGAATTATGAGTTGAATACAGTGAAGGCGGCTAAGTAGGCGTTGCGGGTCGCCCCTACATTTTTAAGGCTGTAGTATTCAGAAGAGCGTCAGGTCCCACCCATGTTTGCAACATTTTCATTACTGCATTGAGGTAAGAGACAGACTAAGGGCCCACGTGGGAGCCCCTTCGGTGACCCCTCTTACATGAAGGCCGATATAAGTGGAGAATTATGAGTTGAGTACAGTGAAGACCGCTGGACAGGAGTCCTGGGTCGGCCCTATATTTTTAAGATTAGGGCCCGTTGGGTAGAGTTTTTCTTTTTGATTTTAGTTTTTAATTTTTTAAAATATAAAAATCGAAAAAATGTCATAAAATTTTAAAAAATAATACACTAATACAATACAAAAATTGAGAAATATAATACAAAAATTTATAAAAATACACTAAATTCAATACAAAAATATAAAAATCATAATAAAAAATAACAACTAAAATGTAATTCTAACTACGATACTTACGTATTTCCCTACACAAATAATATATATTATGTTATTTTTGACTTTTTCTAACCTTGTGACACTTCTTGTCAAGAAAGAGAACTTAAATCTTAAACATGAAAGGTCTTTGCACAAAATTAAAAGTGATTTAGATAAAAAAAATATATAGAGAATTTAAGATTAAGATTAGTTTTGCCAACAAATATCATTAAAAAGTCAAGAGGTTCAAGAGTTCTGCCTGTTAGCCTCTCTATCATTTCTCTCTTTTTATGATTTTTGTTATTCTTAGGAAGTTTTGGAACTAAATTTTTGTACGATTTGAATTATTATAAATCATAAGAGGAAGTATACATTATTTTCTTTAATTTAATTTGAATTTTTATATATTTCCCTTAAATTACCTATTAAGTTGATTCATATAGGCTTTTGAATGCTTGTTATTGTGCAAAATTCAATTCTAAATATATGATTTCATATGTTTGGATGAACCAAGTTAAATATATAATTAGATCAACTATAGGTAATGCATTTTGTAAGGATTCATTGATTATAGACTTACATAAGATATCCGGATTAGGTGTAAACTTAATCAATACAATAGATTCATAAAAGTTAGTAATGCATTCAATTGATAAATTGAGATAATGTAACCAATTGTTTAATTTATCAACTTGAGTAAGAATTGCATAACTTAATCATGAAATTGTAATTCAATTTAGAGAACGTGCAGTCTAAGGCAATCTGAAAAATATATTAAACTAAAGTAAAGTGAAGAATACACACATCTTAGTGATAGTGGTCTTTCAGACTATATTTTTCGAAGGGTTTAGCATGTGAGTTACTTGTTTTGCATGCATTTAGGACTTTGATTACTGTTCTTTTGATGTTATTATTGGTGTTTTTTTTTTGTTTTTCATTTTAATTGTTGATTTTAGGTATGATTTGGATCTTATTGGTGTATTTTATTAATGTTTTTAGGTTGGATAGAGTTATGGAGTAGAAGAGTAAAGAAAACAAGAGAATAAGTCAGAATGGGAGAGGCCACAATCGTGGAAACTCCCAACGTGACCAATACAGGTACTAGGATCGTGGCCAACCCATAAGCTTGCCACGATCGTAGCTGGCTAGCCACGATCATGGCTCATGGTTTCAATACCTACATGGCTACGATTGTAGATTAATTCAAGACAGATGGCATTTTTTAATTTCTTTAAACATATTTAAAGGTTCAAAACCATATGAGCCACACCCATTCATTAAGAAATTTTCATTTGAAGGCAAGAAAGGGGTTAGAGAGGTTTTCAAGAGGAGAAACAAAGATTAATCATCAAGATTTCAAGGAGTTCAACACTTTTCTATATTAGCTTAAGAGAGTAAAGAGAAGAGTACATGCCTAACCTTATTTCTTTTCATTCTTTTTATTACTATCATTTTATATAGAAAATATGGTTGTTGTTATTGAGTTCATTTATATTATGAATGGCTGAAACTTCTTATAGGAATTACTTTTTAAACTATTTTGTGAAGCTCTATTTTATTGATTTAATGAAATGATGTTTGTGTTGGACTAACCAACGATGTTCACTCAAATTGCCAAGTTCTTAAAGATAAGTGACATTTTTAAAATTAATGTAGTTTCAAATGATGTTATTAGATTGAGGTTATTCCCCATTTTCATTACAAGATAGAGCCAAGCAATGGTTAAAGTACTTACCTTTAGGATCAATTACAATATGGGATAGCCTGGCCAAAAGATTTTTGATGAAGTATTTCCTAGCGACAAAAATTATAAAGCTGAGAAATGATATTTTGGCATTTATTCAGTTAGACAGGGAGAACCTCTATGAGACATAGGAGAGATATAAAGATTTGTTAAGGACGTGCCCTTATCATGGTCTCCCATATGGCTCTAAATGAAAACATTTTAAAATGGTCTTAACTTGTTGACGAAGCAAATGATTGATGCAGCTGCAAGTGGTACATTAAATAAAAAGATTCTAGTGATTAAGGAGATGACCATGAATAACTACCATTGGCAATTAAGTAAGAGTAGGGCCACTAAGTTAGTTAGATTACATCAAGTGGATGCTTTCTCGGTACTGTGCACCCGGCTTGAGTTGGTAAACAAGAAGATTGTCAGTTTGAGTTCTTAAAGTAAGTTGAAGCAAGTTATATTCTATGATTGATGCAAGGGTGGCCATAATAGCCAAAACTATCAAACGAGCAATATGTTTGCTAAATCATAAGAAGTTGATTAGTTAAGGAACAACCAAAGAAATAATAACCCATACAGCAATACATATAATCCAAGATGGAGGCAACATCCAAATTTTACATGGAATAATCAAGTGAATGAAAGGCCTCAATAGTCTACAAAAGAAGAAATAAAGCTTTAACGAGATAATGTTAAAAATTTGTTTCTAATGCAAAAGCTCATTTCAAAATCTAGACATCCATTTCCAATGTATAGAAGCATGGCAAAGGAATCAAAAGGCATCAATCCACAACCTTAAGAAACAACTCAAACATCTTGCTAAAGTGCTTAATGAAAGGACCCAATGTAGCAAATATGCCAAGGTAGTGACATTGAAAAAAAGGAAAGAAGCTAATCAATGAGCTAAGGGAAAATATTTAACCTGTTATGAATAAATAATCAAGAGGTAAGGAAGAGAAAGATAGAGGTGATGGTAAGATGAACCGTTTGATTAAGGAATTCAAGCCAAAGCCACCTTATCCTATAGCCTTTAAGTAAGAGCAAATGGATGTATAATTCGATAAATTTCTTGAACTAGTTAAATAACTACATATTAACTTACCATTTGTTGAAGCCTTATTGTTGATGCCTAAGTACAAATTTTTTTGAAGGACATCCTAATAAATGAGTGGAAGATAGACAAAACTTTCGAACGTGATATTAAGTGAGAATTGCTCTGCCATCTTAAAAAATGAGCTACCCTAGAAGATCAAGGATTCAAAGCATTCAATTGGTAGCTTGAATATTAATATGGCTTTGGCAGATTTAGATGCAAGTATCAATTTTATGCCTTATTAAATGTTAAATAAGTAAGGATTGCGAGAACTTAGAGCTACACATATAAGTATACAATTAGCTAATAAGTTTGTTAATTATCTTAGAGGCATCATAGAGAATGTGATAGTTAAGGTTGATAAGAGTACATTAGGTTCTGTATACTTAGATGTTAACTATGCTTTTTTGAGTGTTTAGGATATTAATGTTGTCTTAAGGGCTTAGATTTATGTTTTTTTGATGTTATTGTTTATGTGTTTTAAGTACAAAGTGATGACATTAGGCATGTTTTGGATCTAATTTGTGTAGGTGCTTAATATGTTTCCATTTAGAGTTGAGCTTGGGAGTAAAGGAGGAGAAGAAGGAGAGAAACATGAAGAAAATGCAGGCTATGATTTTGGGAATTCCCATGATTATGACAGAAGGTGCCAAATTTGGCCACGATTGTGGGACTTGGCAGTTTTAAAGTACTTGTGGGAGGCACATGTGTTCAGATTTTTAAGGTGTTTTTGGACATATCTAAGGTTGGAAACCTTAGGAGTTACTAAAGAATATTAAAGGACTTACCCAAAAAGGCAATAAATAAGTTTTTGTTGTTCTAAGGGAGATAAATCAAGATCAAACACCAAGTTCACCATGAACAAATCATTTTCCAGATTTCCTATACCACAGACATAAGATAAAGTTTATCCAGCTTCATCTAGTTTTCTTCTTTTTTTTCCTTTTCTGGTAGAAGTGTTGAACTCCATCTTATTGATTAAATGGATGCATTTTTGTGATGATTATTGAGCTTTCTCCTTTCTTGTAATCGAGAGATTAGGTCAGGAAATTAGTGTTAGGTCGCACAATGAGAGTTGGCAACCTATTATACTCATAAACATCAGGTCATTAATTAGTTAGTTAAATAGAGGTCTTAATTAATTTATTTATTACCTATAGGATTGCTTCATAATTAGTTGGGTAATTGGGAAGAGTTTTGAGATAACGAGAGATTGTAACTTAACTCCTTTATTATTCAACAAGGGAAACTTAGTTATACCTTGAGAGAGGGTGACTAAAACTATAGAATATCTTAGGTCTTACATAATTGAATCAATAAGGTAAGAGAAGGATAAAATATAGATAGAAGTAATTCCTTATATTTGTCTTTGATTTCTCAAGTTCCTACACTCATTATTGTCAAATTGTTAAATCACTCTAGTTTAGTTTAACTTCAATTATTGCCATTTTATTTTGTTCATTAAACAAAGTGTAGCTCAAGTTTTTAAGTGACTAATCCTAATCTCCATAGGATGATATCTATTATACTATAAATTTACGACCTGAATACTTGTAGTATAGCATAAAACTAGCAAGCAAACAAGTTTTTTGTGTTGTTGCCAAGGATTGATTATTTTAGCATCTTGTTCGATTTGAGTGATTTTTATTTCATAATTTTGACGCTTTTCCTTGTGCAATTACAGATGCATGACCACAAGGAACACAAGAAGTTTAAGTAAGCTAATCGACGCAAAATTTTAGATCTATAAAGTAAGAGAAGATGTCAAAACTTCAAATCACAAGTCCTAATAATTTAAAGGGGGGATGTCTCTTCCTCTCTTTAGTGATTATTTTAATTACACTAATTTTTGAATTTTTTAAATTATAAAAAATTAAAATTATTTGATAAATTTAACTTATAGTCATTATTTTATCGATCTGGCCAAAACTTACTCTTTTGTGGAGAAACTAAGATGTTAGGCCTTATTTGAAATAAAATTTTATTTTTGTTATTTATTTTTATTTTTCTAAATACATAAATAAAAAATATACAAAAACTAAAAATAAACATCAAATAAATAAAATATAAAAACTAAAAATCAACACATAAATAAATAAAAATACATAAAGCTGATGAAAATATAGAAAAATATAAATAAAAATGAAAATGAAAAGTTAAACCAAACATACCCTTAGCCCTTAGGTACCATATTGCCTTAATTTTTTAGGGATGTGCAAAGTGATGGGTCGTTACGGGATTTACAGAGAAAATAAATCAAATCTAAGTGAGTTCATATATAATCAATCAAAATTTTTTTTTAAGGTTATAGATTATAAACCTTATATTTGTGTATGACTCACTTTAACCTTATATCTCTTTTCAATGTGAAATAATTGGACTTGTAAATTTTCAATAGTTCCTTCTCATAAGTCAATCCATCCATATTAAGCTCACTCCCTCTAAACTCATAGTTAATGTAAAGCAATTTATGATGTAAACCCACTTAAGAGTTAAATCTAGAAAAGTCATAATCAACATTGAAATCTCATAGAAATCTAAATCAGAGTTATAAAGGAACTAAGTTGTTGATTATAGATAATCAAGAACTAAGTTTATTATGTGTTTAAACACCATAAAAATTTCTTTAATAAGTTCATAAATTTAATGGTGAACAAAAGAGAAAGCACTCATAACATTGAAAAAAATATAATTTAAATTTATTTTTATTGATTAAAAGCATCCCCTTTATAAAAGGGCTATATAAAAAATAAGAATAAATTTGGTTACAAGTATAATATGGTTTTTTACTTAAATTAAAAGACTAACAAAGAATATGTTCGAATTTAAACTAGAATAGTTCCTATTTAAGTAGGAATCTAACATTTAATTATACTTCAACTACTATTATACTATAATACTTTAGTTAGGACGCTAGGAATATTAAGAGACCCAATGTCTTAAGGCATATATCCCTTTTAAGAATTTTTCTAATCAAATAGAAATTTTCCATAATTAAGTTTTAATCCAAATAAAAAACTTACAAAAAAACTAGAAAAGCTTATTAATTACATTTTGGGCTTTATAATTTTGTAAAGTGTAGCCAAATTATAATAAAATCAATCATGGAACATTAAATAAGTTGTGATATATGTAATTAGCTTAAATATGTTGGACTTAAATGTCTAAATCTTCACTAGCTCAACTTGGATCATGTTAGCAAGTTCTTGGTTTTATTTTTGGTCTAATAAGTTCCTTAAAATAGATTTAAACATGTTCTTTGCAACTTGATATGCATCCATGTCGTGCATTAGTTCATTCGAAATCTCTTTGAGCTTTTTATGGCTCTTATGATTGATCTCTTAGGAATATATAATGGTTCATTTGCTTCTCTAATTGCATACACATCATTCCTCCTCTTCTCCAAAGGAATCAACCATGAATCATCACTTAAATCAAAAGGAGAAAGGTCAACAACATTAAAAGAAGCACTTACATTATACTCACTAAGAAGTTCTAGATTGTAAGCTTTACTATTAATCCTCTAAATGACTTGAAATGGTCCAAGCCTTTTTGGTTGCAACTTAGACTGCCTTTATAATGGGAATCTTTCGTTTCTCATATGCACTCAAACCAACTCACTACATTAAAATATAACATGTTTCATGCCCTTACATATTGCTTATTTTCCTCTCCATGTAACGTGTTATACATTTATGAAGTTATTTAACCATCTAAACTTTCTTCTTTCTATTTAAATGGACTCATTCATTAATAGGTAAAGGTAATAAATCTAAAAGAGCTAGTGGATTAAAATCATAAATAATATTAAATAATGAATAATTAACAAATAAATGGACACTACTAATATATGCAATGTTAATAGATGGTAAGCATTCTTCTTAATTCTTTAAGTTCCTTTTAATGATAGTATGAAGTAAAGTAATTAAAGTCCTTGTTACTTCTTATATTTAACCATTAGTTTTAAGATGACTATTAGTAATAAAGACAGTAAATTTGTTTCCAACTAATCTCACAACACTATTTAAAAGTAAGAAAGGAATTTAGAATCTTAATCGCTTACTTTACTCTTAGGCACTTCATGTAATCATATTTATTCCTTAAAGAATAAATCAACAATCTTAGTTACATCCTTAACCTTATTACAAGGAATAAAGTGCACCGTCTTATAGAACATATCAATTGTTATAAATATAAAGCTGTTGGAATATGGTTCCTAAGAGGTGGGGGGATGAAAATTAAGTGTATAAAAAATTCTTAAACTAAAAACTGATTTCTCTAACTTATAATGCTCTCAACCATAACTTTGTTATGATGATGATGATAAAGCCAATTTATATCATCTTAATTTGAATTTGAGGATTTCAATAGCATTCTTAAGATAATTAAATTAATAGAATGAAGGGAAATGGGTATGTAAACCAACTTAATAGTGGTTCATCAAAAATGCTTTGCCTACGACTAATTTTCAAGTTACACTTGAAAAATTTCACTAATAATCAATCTTTTTTGGGGGGTGAAGATGAACCTTTAACATTTTTTTAATGGGTGAAGAGAAATCCTCAAAATCTTTTTTAATGGGTGAAGAGCATTCCTAAACAATCTTCTTTAATGAGTGAAGAGAACCTTTAACATTAATCTCAATTAGTAAAACACAACTTAAGATATCTCACTTAAACACCTCAATGGTTTTTTTTATGTAGGTTAAAAAAAAAGAGGTCACAATCTTCGTTTTGTTACATTCAAATCGCTAATTTTTCTTTGAAAATGCCTTCAATGGTGGTTAAATACTGCACAATGGTGTCATTTAACAACCACCATTCATCTCTCTGCATTAAGACTTTCAACAATGGTTATTCAGATATCATCAACACCATTAATCAATCCCAAAAACCATTGTTGATGTCCTATTCTATATTTTTCTTACTTCTTTTTACTCCAATTCTAGTTGAAAAGCTTCAAGATCATCATAGATCTGAAATTTAGTAAAGAGTGCTATTAAGTCACAAAAATCATGCAATTAACGGGTAAAAATACTAAGAATAATGCCTCAAAACCTATGGAATTTACCCATTAATGACACTCTGATACTTTGATTGTTTCTTGTCCTAAAGTAACTCACTTAGGTACTCAAAAGAAAATATTCTAAGGATGGTTAAAGGTTGATTGGCATCTCAACATAACTCATGTAATTGAATATAGATAATAATGTCTAATTTAAGTTTTATCATGGATTAAAACATACGATCATTACTCATACAAAAAATCAATTCCTTGTGTATAATAATAAATATAAAAACCCATAGAGATCATCATGCGAACTTTTCTTAGATATTTCTAATTAAAATATTCCATTTCCTAACTCATTAACTCATTAAATCCTAAATCATCATATAACCATTTATATTAATTCACATATACTCTCAATTCACTTCATGTCTTTTTCAAACTTTAACTCAAATCATAAAAATCAATTTCATACATAAAATGTTAACATAAAAATTACATGCTTTAACTTGCAAGCACATTCATATGTTTAATTAATTTAATTGAGTATTATAGGCTTGGTTGGGAAATTACTTAGTCTTTTGACCAGAAAGTTAACACCTTGTCATGAATACTACTAGTTACTTAACTAAGTCACCTCACATTAACTGGTTACTAATGTCATTTTTTAACTTTGATCTTATTATTGGTGTAAAACTAGTGGAGTAAATTATTTCTCTTTTATTTACAATTTTTTGGCAATATATGCTTAAAATAAGTCACGTTTACTCATGTATATGCATTTTATACATAGAATATCCTAATGATTAACAAGTATCCATTTTTCAAATTCATAAAGCAAATTGGGTTTCCTTGTTCACTAATACTCATAACAAGTTGCATAGACTTTCAAACTCACTGAAATAATTGAATTCATTGTGCACATCTTAAACCTTAATCCAAGTTCACAAAAAAATCCATATAACGCTTCTTTCTACTTGGCATTATGAAAAAAGAACCAATTTTACTACACATTCATAAATATAATTAAGAAAAGCCATGATCAAACAAGAATTATTCATCATTAACTATACTAATCACATGCATCACATTAAGGTATACCATTAGAACAACCCGTTGTTGATAGCTTCTAAAAAATAGGGTATAATGGCACCCTGAAGCCCACTGTTTAAAGATGAACAGCCTGTCGTTTTACGTCTAGAAAACATGAAAAATACTCCAAACTAACTCCAAAACTTTCCAAATGAATTCCTAAGATTAAACAATACTTTAAACAAGTTTTAAGGTATAATTCAAGGCAGATTGAGTCATCAAAATATTTCAATCAATTCAAAACATAAGAATTGCCTTGATTATGAAAACTTTTCATTTTAACTAACTTTAAAACCTTTTCAATCAATTTATAAATCATAAATTCACAATGCAATTAGATTTAAACAAATTCAGTCAAACATAACTAACACTTAAACAATATTTCAATAAACATTAAAATAATTCATGTTGCATAAACAAATCAACAATGAGCCTATATGTCAACCTAATTCAATTCCTACTATACCAAAGTCATAACTAAATCAAGTTAATCACTAAAACCACAATTTACCTCTTATATTCCTGTATGCAAATATTCATGCAAATGTGAGAGCCATTTTCAAGCATTGATTATAATCAAGTTTATGACACTTACAACTTAAGCCATTTTCATAAACCTTTCTAAACTTGATCTTCATTCTCTTTATCTTCACTCTTAATCATCACTTGATCTTTATCATTTGATCAATCTCCAATGCTTGAACTATCTTACCTTTGGCTCCACAAACATTTTTTTGTACTTCAAATATTTACCTATCTTAATTATATATCAAAACTCAAACATTAGTAATAATAATGTTTTGTCATCATCAAAATACATGATTATAACCATCTTGGTTCAGCAAAAGGTCTGCCACAGTCTAACCGGTTCTCTATCATCCTTGTGGTAGTAGACCGATTGACTAAGTACAGCCATTTCATTCCTCTCCCTCATCCATACACAGCAATGAAAGTAGCTCAAGCTTACCTTGATAACATTTACAAGTTACATGGGTTGCCATCCACAGTTATCAGTGATAAGGATCTGGTGTTTATGAGCAAATTTTGGCAAGAATTCTTTAGAATTCAAGGAGTCAAACTAAGGCACTCTTCTGCATATCATCCACAATCGAATGGTCAAATCAAAGTTATTAACAGATGCTTGGAAACCTACCTAGGATGTATGACGGGTTACCTAACTAAGTCTTGGAGCAACTGGTTATCTATAGCAGAATTCTGGTACAATACATCCTTCCATACCTGCATTACACAAACACCTTTTCAGGCCTTGTATGGGGTACCTCCTCCAATCCACATTCCTTATTTTTCGAGGGACTCATCAGCAAAGATTGACCATTCCCTATTGCAGGATAAAGAAGCTGCCATTAAGCTACTACAACATCACTTGAGAACAACTCATAATAGAATGACAGCTCAAGCCAACAAGCACAGTATCGACAAACACTTTGACATCGGTGACTTAATATACTTGAAGCTTCAACCCTATCAACAAAGCTCAGTGGTAGCTAAAGAAGTGTCAAAATTAGTTGCCAAGTATTTTGGGCCCTTACAAAATTTTAAATAAGATTGGTCCAATGGCTTATCGTCTTAATTTACCAGCCTCTACCATTCACCCGGTTGTTCATGTATCTTAGCTGAAAAGAGCTCTTAATCAAGACCAGTTGGCTGCTACCTTGCCCCCCTCTTCACTACCAACAGCTAGAACCACTTGTCATCTTAGACTGCAGAATCGTTAAGTGAGGCAAGGCAGCAACTACTCAATGGCTCATCCATTAGTCTAATTTGACACCTACTGATGCTTGGGGGTTTGCTTCCAACATACAGGCACACTTTCCTAATTTCCTTGCGGACAAGAAAACTCTGTAAAGGGAAAGTAATGATACAAAGATTTAAAAGTTGTTGCTGAGCTGGAGTTTGTTATTTGGACTTTAGTTGTTATTAGTAGTTACAACAGAATTGTTAGGCTAGGAAATCCAAATTCATTTCAATGTATTGGTTGAAGTATAAAACAATGTTCTACATTAGGGCATTGAATAAGAATAAAATTACAAGGTTCCCTACTATCTGAGTTTTCTTTCTACACTCTTCCCGCTTCCTCCTCTTCTTCCTCTCTATCACTTCTGTTCATCTCCTTCTCGTCACTTACACGCATTATTAGTATCAAAGCTGATTCTGACCTCAAAAAGGGTCACGAAGGAAAGAGTTACTCGAGGGGTGCTCAAAGTAGAAGGTCTCACATCGGTTAGAGAGATGTGTCCTTAGTAATTTATAGCCCTGGTGATTCCTTCTCTAATGAAGACATCTTTTAGGGAGATCCTGGACCTGAACTTATAAACTTAATACCGTGAATGAGCATGTAGTCAGGGGAGCGTTCCATACTTTAGAAATAGAGAAAAACAATCAATTCCTTCTAAGGAAGGAAGCTTGGAATGCGATCGACATCGAAGCTTTACATGAGAGTCGCGATAAAGCGTCTGGGGCTGACTTAGCCGTAATTCTCATGAAAGAAGGATTAGCTAAGGTTTATTCGGTAGGAAGAAAAGAAGCAAACCTCCGGGCCAAGTTTGAAGGGTTGGGCACCAACAACAAGAATAAGTCGATCAAATTGTTCGAAACCCTTTTCAACACTTGCGTCAAGAATTTTGATTTCAATGCAATAACTGGGATCATCATCGGCAGCTCTGATTCCATGAAAGATGACTTCAGGTGCTATTTGTTGTCCGAAGCACTAAGGTTGAAGCTGAAGTCCTTTGAAAACAAGAAATCGTGCATAATTTTGGTTACCGCAAGCAGAACCACCGGCTTAAAGGAGATTTTACACATTGAGGCTGTGATGCATCTGTTCAAAGACGTAAAGCATGTATCGAAATAAGGGCTTTCAAGGAGGTTTCAAATAGGTTGTTGGATGATTATGCTCGTGCATGCTATGATCCAAAGCACGTATAGATTGCTCAAGAGTTGGCGGCAATTGATCACAGACGAGCTACTTAGGAGTACTGATAATATGGAGAAGTTGGTAAGATCGGTAAGAGAAACAGGAGGGAAGGAGATTTTTGTCTCCTCCAAGAATGCAACAGGAGAGCAATTATCACAGCTGGCTGGTGTTGCACCGACCTTGAGGTTTCCTCTTCCCAATCTTGATGACATGGTCCTGCAACGATGCTCGCAGGTCGACTTCGAACACAGGGCGACTTCAAACAATGTTTCTAGTATTTATTTGGTTTTAGTTTTGTACATACAAACAGTACGGATTGAATTAAACATATCTTTCCTTTCTATTTGTTGATACGTTGCATTATCTAAACATAAAAAGACAATCAAGTTTTACATGCGCAACACTAAATGAGTGCCGACCAGGCTTTTAGTTTTCACACATTTGAACAATAGTCTGTTCTGCTTGTTGCAACAATTCAAACAACCGTTGTCTAATGGCGCTCAAATTGGCTCTAAATTAACTTCAGACCAACCCAGCTGCCTTAAGAGCAACCTTGAAGTCTTCATCGCTGTTCCAGGAAGTTACCTGCATTATACAGGAAGGATAAGAAACATATACCAGAAGGATGAATATGTGCTCTCAACTTTTGGAAATTGCTTCAAAGAAACAAAACAATTAAAATTGGACAGTCAAATCTAGTTGTCAAGGCGCTATCTAAAAGAACCCATTTCGGACCACAAAGCAAGAACTGAAGAAGTATTCAATAACCCCATGGCAACATTACCTCAGTTACGTGGATGCCAAAATATTTCTCAACCTTCTGCATGATTATTTGGTCCTTATCAGACATTAAGAAATTAAAAACTGCGCCTGCAGGATCCAACAAAATATTCATAATCAGATAAATTACTAGAAAAAGTAATGCCACATTGTTCCTCAATTACTACAAGCCAGTAAAAATAAGTTGAAAAGAGACAAAACTTCAAATATGGAAATTATAAGATTCCAGTTTTATATTAAATACACCAAGAAAAGTAGATAAAAATGCACCAGAAGCCAAAAATAATAATAATAATAATAAATAAATACCTTTACTGCCAAATCGACCAGCCCTACCAATCCTGTGCAAGTACACTTCATAATGAGGTTCATTAGGAGTTTCGTACTTCACAGGTAGATCGAAATTGATCACCAAATTAACCTGCAAATGAATGACATAAATATCTGAATTTCCAGTTTAAAAACCAAAATCACAAATTGTGTAAGCCATCTTTAATAATAGGAAAGTGCACCTGTCTTTGGTCGAACCCTCAAGCAAGAAGATCAATGGATATGAGAACTTGTGTCAATCCATCCTTAAACTCTTTAACTATCTTGTCACGGTCTCCATGAGTAAGGGCACCATGTATAGTTGTGACCTCATAACCAAATTCAACAAGTGCCTTATGCAACATACTGGCACTACGTTTTGAATTGACAAATATGATTGTTTGTCCCAGGTTCTCTCCAAATTCTAGAATTCTATCTTTTATCACTAGAATTTTAGTAAGTTCATCTGGACAATTTACTTTATATTGCTTTACTGCGTCTAATGAAAGCTCTTCCTTCTTCACAAAAAGCTGATTGTAGTCTCTCACAGTCTTTGAAACAAAACTCTTGACAGCCTCATCAAAAGTCGCAGAAAATAGAAGAACCTGGAAACCAGTCAGGGACTCAGCATCCTTTTCCTTTATATGCAAGTACATCATAAGCCTGTTCTTGCCTTTTTCTTTTAATTTTCATTTTTTTTCCACTTCTGTATTGATTTAATGTTTCAACGGGAAGGAAACACTTGCAGAGGAAAAATATCACAATGCAGAAATATGTCACAGTATATTGAGAGCTTTAAAGACCTGACAGTTCGTATTGGACCTCTCAATGTCCTTCATTATCCTCAAGGGATCACCCTGAAATCCATCCTGCACCAATTGAATCTTAATCAACAACAGGAATTTACACATAAGTTCAAGCTAAGTACACATCACATTATATTACTGCCACATAAGGCTGCCCGGTGAACATGAATTACAGAACTGGGCTTGTTGACATATGTTAAACTATTAAGCATTACATATCATGATTATAGATGTCATGAGACATGATATCAGTTCCATAGATGCAAACCTAACAATTATGTCCAAAGTTTGTCTTTCAGCTCTAAAATGTCAAGAAGCATGACTCTGCTCAAAATTTTCACTAACACTTAGATGAGGAGTACGTACAGGTCCTACCATATTCCAACATTTGGAATTAAATTACTTATAAAGCACAAAGCAAATGGTCTATGCAGCTCCATGGGAAACAGAAGTCAATTGGTTCCATTTGTGAGGTATAAAGGTATTGAAGCCAAGGGACCCTATTGCAAGACCTGGTTAGTACTTTGTACAATGAAACATGGTCAGCAAGAGAAGAGGCTGTATGACGACTTTAAGGACCAAATTATCCCTTAAATATCTTAAAAATCAATGCTCCTTTACATAAAAATTCTCAAAGCATCACAAAATTCAATGAAACATAACCAATTTAACAGCAAAAGCATCAAAACATGTGTATTACCAACTTCCTTGGATTTCAATTCTGCCAATCAGTAATTAAATATAATGGAAAAGGTGAAAAGTGCTGAGCAACACCAAAACAACCAACTAAAATATGCAATGTAGGTAAGTCCAAAATCACACAATGTGATGAGCTAAATGAGCATTGTAGCTTAGTTACCCTGGCCAGCATGTGACCAGCCTCGTCAAAAACAAGAACCTTGATATCACTAACACTCAATTTCCTCAAAAACATGAATCTCCTAATTGTACCAGGAGTGCCAATCACTATTTGTGCAAAGATGGGAGGCCGGAACTTGGATGTTTCTCCACTTGAGTTGACCATAGGCATAGAACATTCAGTAGTTATTTGAGTGTACACTCCCATTTTCCGAAGAACTTCTAAATTCTGTAAGCAACATTTTCTACTGTTAAACCAAAATCTAAGATTTCACTTGAAGTGCTATAAACTTAAACATTAACCCACTATCAAACAATCTCAGAACTAGAAAGCATTATAGCTATTTGGGAGGATGGATGAGGAAGCCTCTCTGCAAAATACAATTTGTCCAGAATAAGCAATTGTTTTGGACTTAGTAACTTCAACATGTTTAAATGGTTATACAGATGTCCTATTTAGAACCTAAGCCTGAGGATCAGTTTCCAAGATACATTAACATAATGTTCTGCATACAATAAGTCTGAACAATTATTTTCAAATTCTCAGTCATCCCCTCTTGGATATTCATAATTCATGGATGAAAGGAAAACCATAAAGAAAATTGAGTACAAGAGATAAATAAGAATAAAAACCCTAACCTGAATTGATAACTCTCTTGTAGGGCAAATACAAAGAGCTTGAGTTCTTTTTCAACTGTGGATCAATCCAACTCAACATACCCAGCACAAAGCATGTGGTTTTACCAGAACCATTATGAGCTTGCGCTACCAATTTTTGTAAGGAGGGGTCAAGATCATGGGAAGACTAATTGCTTGGATTTTACTTGGCTTCTGAAATTTCATCTCCACATATAAACCCTTCAACAACTCCGGTGACAGGTTTAACTCTTCAAATGTGGCTGCTGAAGTGTAGGGAGTATCACCAGTAGTAACCTTTACCAAATCAACAAAAACAAGTCAAGGAACAGATACTATAGTACCGCCATAGTTGCTCGTACTTAGAACAATAATGTCATAATGGCACCATGAACGAACTTTAAAATACTGATCACTACCTCTTAAGAGATAGATTTATCGACAATATGCCATATAAAGGCAAGATTTTGGATTCAAATCTTCGGTTGATGAGGATCGAAATCAATATAAAGAGAAAGACTACGTCATGTTCTATAACGCAAAGCTAACCCTATAACTTTTAACATACAAAAAGTAACTCTCAAGGCACGCACATACGAAAATTCAAGTACTTCTTTTCATTCAATTGAACAAATAATTTATACAAAAGGAATATTATTGAGAAAATAAAGCCTCTTTGTGTATTCACTAAACTCGTTTTCGCAACATACAAGAAAAGAATAACAAATAAACAAAGACTTTCCAAGAGAGATCTTACAGCTTGAATATTGGAGTCTTCAGGATCATCCACGAGCTTATTAACCTTCTTTTCGTCGGCTATGCTCAATTCGTCGACTTTCAACTCAGAGACGACTTTATCCTCCGATTTGGCTATGTCGGCTCCGCCCCTAGGGTTTTTCTCCTCGTCGTCCACCTCGTCTCCCCATAATCTCTTCGGCTCTGTTACCGGTGGTTTGGTCTCCAGCACCGTCGTAGGGCAATCAGCCATTCTTGTATAAAACCCTTTAACTTGTTCTACACAGCGAAGTTTAAATATAGAGCGCGAAAGGGGTGTTGCTTCAACGTTAAGCAGTTGTTTTGACTGACGGATCTATGTGACAATTGCCAAGCCAAGCTGTAGCTTATAGTTATGAGTTAGTTTTGCTTCCGCCCTTTTTCTTTTTTTGATCTTCTAGTGTCCATTGGACTTTTGAATTGGACCATCCAATATTGGTCCATTGAAATTTTACCCCAAGAGTTCGTGAATACGAATATTATATTGTACTATTTCTGTAAATCTGAAAAAGTATAGATTTCATTACTTTTAATATAATTAATAATATAATGCTTGATAATATAATTTTTATTTAATTTATATCATTTTTATTTTTATTCTACCTATAACAATCAATGAAGAGTTATTATAAATTATGTTTAATTTAAATTTTATTTTTATCAATTTAACTTAATATAAAATTACTATAATTATTTTTTGGAAAATAAAATTACTATAATTACTATAATTATAATCACTATAATTATTCTGTACATATATGCATAGTAAAATAGTATTAGACTTCAAATTTGTAAAACATTAAAATCTTTAATAATAATTACGGCATGACATGTAGTTTAAAAATAATGCACATTTATTAAAAGTAAATTTGATTTCAAAATTTGTTATAATTATTATTCAAATATATAAATTTTTAAAATATTTATTATTTTTATATTATGTTAAATTAATATTTTTAGCTATATATTTTGTAATCACTTTTATCAATTCAATTACAAAAGTTTTTCATTTAATTATACTCTTATTTATATTTTTACTTATCAAATAAATTGTAGATGATTTTATAATAATTATTCATTTTTTGTATATTTAATGCTTATTTTATAAAAACTTATATCCACCAAACTTTTATAAAAGAATCATATATGTGTAAGAATTTAACTTGTTAAGTAATTGGAGCCTTAGAATTTCTATTTTAAAAACCTATGTTCTATTTATGAATAATTTGTAGGTGAATAACATACAACATTGGGAGGCTATAAGGTTGCTTGGCTAAGTACCTATTTGGATTGACTTATTTCAGTAGAGCTTTTGTTAGTAGAGCTTTATTCTGTAGAGCTTTTTTGAAAATAGCTTTTTTAAGAAGACAGTTAACTGTTTGACTGTCATTTAAAAAAGAGCTTTTTGTAAAAGAGATTCATAAAATAGATTATTTGGTAACATAAAAATAAAAAGCACTTTTGATTTTAACTATATTTTATTTTGTAATAAAAATTATTTATGTATATA
>JAOXYD010000136.1:28330467-28346573 GCA_028565735.1 Pinacopodium congolense | reverse complement strand
TAAAGCTTAAAGTATCAACAAGGTCTTATATTTGTGGCCTCAACTCCTTCTTTCAAGTGGATTATGTAATCATATATCTTATGGGGTGTCAATTTTTTTTGATTCCCTAAATATATATGAATACTCCACAAAACTATATTTATCTCCTCAAAGACAATAAGTTGATTTTCCTCCAAGACAAGCTGCTGCAATTAACACTCTATGGGGACCGACAACTACAATATATATAACTGGCATAACCTAGAATGCTTCAATACTGTGTGGAGTTGATTCCATGAAATTTATTTAAACCTGTTATAAGGATTCCTACACAATGTTATTATTTCCCCCTTCTAGTTGAAGCTCATCGTCCTCTTCCTAAAGTTGCACAAGACATCATTTATCATTGCATGCCCAACATCATATAACATTCACCTAATGCTATTACAAATGCATTTGTAGTGAATTATAGTCCTTGCATCATCCATGAAAAATTGTAATAGCATTGGTTGCACATTAACTTCAAATCACCTCCCACTGTAATTTGAAAAGGCTTAACTTCCCTCACGTCACAATTGCTCTTCTTAACTATATAAACATCCACGAAATTATGGGTGCTCCAATTGTCTATGAGGATATTTATCACCCTCTTTTGACGTAGACTTGAGACATGCATTTGCTAGAATTCCCACTCTCCTACCATACCCACTAATGCCTATAATGATACATTTGGACAATTTTGTCCATCACTCTCATCCTCCCTCTCTTCTACTTCCCAATCCTTCATCTCATCCTCTTTTATCATATATATAATTTTTTTTCTGCATTTATGGCTAGATATGTATCTTTTGTGACATAAAAAACATAAGCCCTTGGACCTTCTCTCATCAAAATCCTTGTTATTGTCTGCCTTGGGTGCTCTAGTAGATTTAAATTGAGACGATTTGGGAATAGAATTACTTGGAGTTTGCAATAGTCCATCTTGTGGTGCTAGCTTCTTGGTTAATAAGGGGTTTTGATTTGGTGGAGAGCTTCTTCCTTCTGCTCCCAAACTTCCACTTCTTAACGCAAAGGGGGATTTAACCGCTTGATTTTTCCATAGCTATGCACTTGGATTAACTAGTACCATTGCTTCTTGCTTTCTGGTTAGAATGTAGGTTTATTGTAGGGTCGAAGGATCTAGGAGCTTCACCATTAGCTTAAGCTCTAGTTTAAAACCTTTTAAAAAATCCACTAAGTATTTTTTTTGGTATCGAAATATGATTAAAAAGCCTATCAAATTGCACACAATATTTCTGCATGATTCCTTCTTCCTTAAGCTCCTTTAAATCCATAATCGAATCCTCAAACAATTCGTCATCGAAACATTGCTTGAGAGCTTCAGAGAACTCACTCCAACTTAGAGGTCCTCCTTCAATTGGTTTTTCATGCATAATTGGTACCATTCACGAGTATGATCTTCAAAGTGTATGGCTGCAATTTCGAACTTCAATTCCTCCGATGTTTGATCTAATGAAAAGAATTCCTCACACCTATATAACCATCCCTTCACTTTAGCTCTATTAAAAGGAGGAAAGTTGATCTTGCTCGTTCGTCGAAAGTTGCGTGCCACCTCTTATCTTTTGCATCAACTTACCAAATATCATTTTAAATTTCACATCTCCTTCTCAAAACGATCTGCTTTGTTCTGAGTCTCTGATAAAAGCCGCTCATTCTTGGTTTGTGCTTCGTGCAAATTGTGAATGCTCTCCTCTATACTACGCATTTCAACATTCCTAGTGTTCTTCGCCATGATGTTGCAAGTCCGATTATTCTAATACCAAAATGTTATGAGAAAGAAGAAGATAGGAAGAGAAGAGTTTTTGAATTGTAGAAAGAATTTCCATAGTTTGTTACTTGTTTATAATTCCGTTACAATGATTATTGACATTTTTAGGTAACCAATGGAAGCTAGACACGTATTAAGTTGTTAAGCAACTCTGAAAGTAAAACATTGCATACAACTAAAAGTTGAAGACAATAAAATGATAGCGAATAGCGAGGGATGAGTGTCTGAGCATCTTGTAGTCATTATTTCTCACGACTTTGTTTTCTTCCATAACACTGTAAAAGTTATCTTCTTTCTCCTCTTCATATTCATGATCCTAATTCTTTAAGCTCCTTTAAATCCCCAGTCGGATCCTTAAACAATTCGTTATTGAAACATTGCTTGAGAGCTTCAGAGGACTCACTCTAGCTCATAGGGTCCTCATTCAATTGGTTTTTTGTACATAACTGGTACCATTCCTTAGCACGATCTTCAAAATGCATGGCTGCAATTCCTACTTTCAATTGTTATGGTATTTGAACTAATGAAAAGAATTGCTCACACCTGTATAGCCATCACTTCACTTTAGTTCTATCAAAAAGAGGTAAGTTGATCTTACTGAAACGGGTGGATGTGGTGTAACTTCCGTCTTCACTTTTTTCCCTTGCTCCTTTTTCTTGCTCGTTCATTGAAAGTTGTATGTCACCTTCTGTCTTTTGCATCTACTTTGTGAACTTCATTTTAAATTCCACCATCTCCTTCTTATGACAATTTGCTTTGTTCCGAGTGTTTGACAAGAGCAGCTCATTCTTGGTTTGTGCTTTAAACAGGTTGTGAATGCTTTCCTCTATGCGACACAATTTAGCATTCCTAGTGTTCTTTGCCATGATGTCGCACGCTCGATCACTCTGATACCAAAATGTTATGAGAAAGAAGAAGATAGAGAGAGAAGAATTTTTGAATTCTAGAAATAATTTCCATAGTTTGTTACTTGTTCATAGTTTGGTTACAATGATTATTAACATTTTTGGGTAATTAATAGAAGCTAGACACGTATTAAGTTGTTAAGCAATTTTGAAAGTAAAACGTTGCGTATAACTAAAAGTTGAAGACAATAAAACGACAACGAATAGTAAGGGATGAGCGTCTCATAGCTGTTATTTCTCGGGACTTCATTTTCTTCTATAACACTGTAAAAGTTGTCTTCTTTCTCCTCATACTTGAATGCTTTATTGATGGTAATTCGATCTCTCACCCTTGCTTGCCATACAAGAAGTTTGTGATTGGTAACGGTTTTTATTCTGTCATTTTCATTTAAAAAGGTTAGAAATGTAGGATTTAATCTCAGATCTCTAATTACAAATCTTAAAAATTAATTAGATATATTAATGTAATAAAAAATGTCACCAATAATAAAATATTAAACAATTCTATAAATATCAAGATATTATTAAAATATTTTATAAATATTACAAGCTTTAAATATTTTAACAAACATTAAGATTTTATTTGAATATTGTAAAATGTTAGAATCATTTTCAAATATTAATTCACAACCTAAAGGTCAAATTGCCATTCAGCCTGTTTTAAAATAAGAAAAAGAAAGGATAATTTTACTTAGGAATATATTATAAACTTGTAAAGAGAACACTACAAAGAAGTTCAATGATTCAAACACCAAGAAAATGCTCCATTTATAGTATTCTTGATTGTTACAGTTTAAATAGGAAAGTAGATATCTAATATCTGCGCATGATTCACTCGTCCGCGACGGACATTATTATTTTTAGTGTTTTACAAGGCAAAACATAGCAACCAGAGAGACAATCTATTTTACAGGGTAAAAGACGCCAATAATGCGACCGGAGAAAAAATGTTGTGCTACTCAAATCAAGAAATGATACCAGCAAACAATCAACCAAAATTTGTTGTAGTCCGGTCGCATTGTTCTTCCTCTACGTTACAGAAAAAAGACAAAGCCCATATCCTTCGTTCGACATTGATACATGAAAACACAAAACACTTGCAAGTGAAGAGTTGGTCACTTGCAAAGTTTCAATCTTTTGAAAAACAAGGAGACAACAGATTTGGGATAAGGCTTGGTGGCAAGGCAAGTCGGTATGTTCTCAGGTTGTTCAATCCATAGTTTATGAGCAATTCCTGAGGCGTTCAGCTTCTCTGATAAGTTCACCATCTGCGCTTCTCCTTTCACCTCAAGAGTCACCTGGAAAGTTCCGCAAATCAAATAATCGATAACATGATTGCCTCTAAAATCACAAAACAAAAAGAATCAAACAAACAATGTTCTGCTTGCCTTGTGCATTGAATTGATGTTTTGAGGACTACAATAGTGCAGTGTGTGAGGATCATCCTTGTGGCCCCAGATTGCAGCCACTGAGGCGTGACATCCCTGCGTCACCACGCTACCCATCGGCCACGTGTCTATTAGGTCTCGCCGCAACACTACATACTGCACCACCACTTCATCAGAGCTATTCCCTTCATTTGTAGGATCTGTGATCTCATTTTCTGTTTCTGACTCAAGCTTTGCTTGACTCATAGAGTCTCTAGGTATGATGATCCGAGTCAGTGGCCGAGTTGGGATTCGGAAAAGGAATGGAGAGAAGAGGCTGATAGCCTTAATTGAAGGAGTGACGTGAGAGAGAGAAGTTGGGAAACAAGAGAGTGACAGGAGAGCGGCCATTTTAGATGATCACTGACAAATATCATAACAACAAAACACAACCCAAGGAATAACAAAACACAACACATATCATAAGAACAATATACCGCAAAAGAAGATTGAAGCAAAACACAGCAAAATGGCAAAGCAAAATACAGAAAAACGACAAAAAATTTTCAACTAAAACACGATTAAACAGCATTGCAAGTGTGGAACAGAAGCAAAATGGTGTCCAAAGCCATATATTAAACTTATAATGAACAAAAGACTCGGACTTTTCTAGATTGAAAATCAGTTATGGAAAGTGAATATTTGTCCCTACAATGGATTTATTGCTTTGTTATTTTAGGAAGAAATTGAGTTGGAGAAGAATAAAAAGAGAATTACATAAGAGATGCAGTTGGAATTAAAAAGGGAGAACAGCTAGACAGAGACAAAGAGGTAACCCGAGGAAGAAGACAAGTCCTATAAAAATAGGGCCTCTCTCTTCCAATTATTTAAACACAATTGATTCATTAAAACCCAACGACTGGCTTTCAAATTTAGAAGTTTTTCTATGAAATTGAACTAGTTAACTGACCAATTTCTAACACGGTTAAATAACTGATCCAGTTTGATTTTTTTTTTAACCTTCGGTCTACCTTTTCTCTTAATAATAATAACATTAGTTGCACAAAACATTTTAGAGTTCAACTTATTAATATCTTAAAGCTAGCCCACAAATACTCGTTTGAAAAATTCAAGGATTTTTATATGATAATTACAGGGTAAATTTGCTAGCTTAAAAGTTTTTAAGAATGTTTCACTTGTCACAGTTCTTATTAAGGTGCAACTTGGGTAACATTCGCATACAACCTACACAGTGATCTTGGCTGAGGTCTTAGCTGCAAGGTTACTTCTTATCATGGCTCCTTAGCACTCAACAATATCATAACTCAGATCATCCATAACAGTACAAACAAAGCAGCCTATGAACACTAAAGACTGTCCTTCCTAATGTCCCATCCGGCCAGGGAAATTCTGTTTGTTGTTGAGACACAGACATGCAATAAAGAACTAGCTTCCAGTACAGTAGTTGTATAAGGAACAAGAATGAGCATGTAGCTCATATGTAGATGGCAAACATTATGGATAAGCTGCACCATCATCATTATCCTAGCTTGTATCAAAGAGTATGGCATGACATGGAATGGAACAACCAGGATGTTCAACGGATATATCAAATTGGTTTTAAGAGATACATGAAGACAGCACAAATCACTCAGAGATGTGATCCTTCCCTTCATATTTCTCCACCAACACGCTCCAACAAGAAGCCAAAAGCAGATGCTAAAATGTGTTTTAATCCTGTTTCCACACAACAAAATCTACAACTAGTCTAATCCCAAATTAACCTAAATCTGCACTAACCATAATGTGATTTCACGTGAGGTCAGAGTCATTTTTCTTCTCAAGATATTGATGTTTCCACTGCAAGTTACAGGGTACTACCACCTACACCATTTCACATACAGGTGGTGGACACCCATTTGCAATTAACAATGTTTTAGAAACTGGAGTGTGAGAGGGTGAAGGGGTAATATTTCAATCTGAATCAGACCCACCATTGAACCAGGAGAGTATAATACAAAGAAAAATTACAGATGAAAAGAAATCCAACAAAACTGAAACTCTGAACATAAATAACCCAACTTTTTGCTATATAACTTCTGAACAGAGCATGTCTTTGAACATGAGAATAAAATCCAGAGAAAGGGAAAAAAGCAAAGAAGAAAGGACAGGCAATTGAGCAGAAAAGAAATCTTACCTTAAGTTCATAAGTGTCTTTAGCCCGCCACAGTACGGACTTGCAGGCGTAGCACAACCAGTTTCCTCAATTATCTCCTGGGACTGGTCTGGGACCCTACATATAATTGTATGTTAAAATATCGTACATAACTATAAGTATTTTTTATTGTTTATATTGCATTTTATTATTTAGAATAGACATATTAATATCATAAAATTTTAATTTAATTTAATTTGAGTTGAGACTAAAAAACTTCTGCTGTATCTTCTGTTGCTTTGTGGCGGGAACGAGGCACAGAAACTGAACAGAACTTTTCGAGTCCCCAAAAACCCTAGAAATTAGTAGTCCATTTCTTCCCCATTTCTGTCTAGTTTCTCTCTATTTATTCAATTCTTTCTCCAAACCAAGAGCGATTTCAATCTTCAAACAATAACGTCATGTACTTGTTCGCCATTAGAAACTTCACCGTTACCTTCCCCGCGTGGCGCTCTCTCGCTCTCCCCCTCCGTTCCTTTTATCGCAATTTCCCCTCTTTTGGCTCGTCTCCTCCACTAACGTAATTTCCATTTCTGCTTTATTGTTTTTTTTTTTCAAAATTTTCTTATGCAATAGGTTGGTACACAAAGTTGAAACGTTATGGTGTGTTTGGTGTTTGTTAGTTAAGGAGTCGTGTTGTGGAGCAGAAAGGGTTGATAGTGAAGTTTAAAGTTTGCATTACATTTGCTGTTCATTGCTCACAAGTTTTTGCGGTTGTTCTAATGCGAGATTTTTTTTTTACCTTGGAGCTATTGATTCATTTGTGCTGAAAAAACAAAGAAATATATGTATCCCATTTGGAAAATAAGTGCTTTTTTCCTGCTCACTGTGTGATGAACTGTTTCTTTGTTGGAGAAATCCTTGGCATTTGCTTTTAAGTGATGTTGGCTTGCATTCCCTCTGTTATTGTTGAGAATGCAGATGTGCTCTTGTCTTTGGTTATCTTCTAAGTATGTTAGTGCTTCTCATCTGAGTCATAGCTTTTGTTTAACATATTACATTTACTTTACGTGTTGATGTTCATTGATGGCAGAAGGAGACAGGTTCAAGGGATCTATTGCTTCAAAGATCGGAGAACTTTGAGAGCAAATTCAAGGGCTACCAAGAAGCTTAAAACATCGGATAATGTGCTGAATGAGAAGGATCTTACACATATAACGTGGTGGAAAGAGGTAGGCTGGTTAATATGCTTCTGAAGTTTGTTAATCAGCTGCACCTTTGTTCTATTATAGGCCATAAAGAGGACAAATAGATTTTTTGACTTTTTTCACTTGACTACAGAAGTTGCAGCAGTGCCGGAAGCCTTCTACCATCCAGCTGGTTAAAAGGCTTATGTATACTAATTTGCTGGGCTTGGATGTGAACTTGAAAAATGGGAGGTAGCATCTTACCATTTCAAGGATTCTGTTTACTGCCCTTTAGTGTGCCATGTTTATGTTCCACCTGTGGAGTCATTCTCTATTTTTATAATCTGAATGGCATAGAGAAGTCAGAAAAACCTACACTTTAATTGAGTTGCTTGTGTCTGTTTTCACATTTTTAGATTAATCTTACTTCTCATATTCCACTGTTAGCTTTTTTAAGATGACAACACCAACCTTGTGCCAAACCAACATAATTGTAGTTTGATAATAGTGAGTTCTGGCATTACAATCTGTGGATTCCACTGCCTTAGATTCCCTTGTCCATATGTCTTTACTGGTTATATATGAAAAAGCTTAGCGGTCAATCTGGTCTATGCATTTCTATATGAGACAGGGAATCAACTTCGTTCTTTGTTTTAACTGTCAAAGGAAATCATACGGCCAATGTTAACAGCTTAAATTACTTTTCAGTTATGATAACCTTTTTCCCTTCTAATAGAGAGAGTCAGACGGGATTAATGGTCTACCAATGTATTCTATAGATATTAGTTATCTCAGATGGCTCTTATTGCTGCAAGCTTCAAACCTTTGTCTGAACAAACTTTTATAATGAAGGCTTTTCCCCATGCTTAAATTGACTTACGATTTTCTTCCCTGACTTTTGCAGTCTGAAGCAAGGAAATCTGAATTGGGAGATGTTGCAATTCAAGGAGAAGTTTCCACGTGAGATTTTGCTCTGCAGAGTATGTTTTGCTATTTATTTTCAGTTTTTGGTTGGGTTTTTTTCTGAATTGAATAAAAAGAAATGATAGCTTGTATTTCTTTTTGCAAACTGCCATTTCTTCTTCCTATTTTATCTTTATGAATATAATATAATATCCTCTGTATTTTTTATGTTTAAGAAAAGTTTCCTGTTGTAAGAATTCAGTTTAGAGATTTCTATTAAATAGATTCATTTGTCAATACCTTACTATATGATTAAAAAAAATTGAGGATATGTGGTCTGAACTCAGAGCACGTTTGGTATCACTTCTCGTTTTTATTTTTGTGTATGTATATTGGTTTTTGTGTGTTTTTTTTGAATTTTTATTCTGTTTTTTTAGGTTTCTGTGTTTAGAAAAATAAGAAACGAAAATCGAAAACGGACTTGATAACAAACATGGCCTCGGTTTTCCATTTTTCCATTGGTTGCTTTTGTTAAGCATAATTGATCACAATTGACATTTTATTGAAGAAAAATTGGAAAAGGAATCCATAATCATAATCAAACAACAAAAACTCGAAAGCCAAATTGATTTCATAGGGACTTTTTGAAATATAGCAGCACTAAAGGGGATTTGGTATGATCAGCTTTTGACTTCTTTTTTGCAATTAGTTGACAATGGGTGCATGTATGTGTACAGGTTGGGGATTTTTATGAAGCCATTGGAATTGATGCTTGTTTTCTCGTTGAATATGCTGGTTTGAATCCTTTTGGTGGGCTACGCTCGGACAGCGTACCTAGAGCTGGTTGCCCTGTTATGGTATCAATTTCCTGTCATCACGTTTTGTATTTAGTAATCAAATATTTTATGTCCTTTTCTTCTTTTATGAAAATCTGCAAGAATATTACGCAAGTTTCTGTGCTAATTACCCTGGGGAGTTGAATGGTCTATCAGTTCTGTGTAGTTGATTGCCTGGATGAGAGAATGCATCATGATCTCCTTGTCAAGAGTTCTATTCCAGTAGAATGATGTTCCGAAGGTGTACAAATAGTTGTCTAGAGGATGGAATTGGTACCCAGAGTTACTGCTAACTTGGGAATTTCTTGATTATAAGAAATTAGATGACTTGTTTTTCTATCAAGTCTTTTTTATTGAAGATGGATAGTGAAACAGTCAGTATCAAGGCAATTGAGCCTAAATATTTTTTTTTAAAAAATTTATGAGTCTAAATTTTAGATTTGTATTTAATACAACTTTCCAAAGAATATTAGAGATCTCTCCACTTTGCTCTGTGTCTTTTCATGAGGCTTCTTATATGAAAATGAAAACTTAGATAGTAACGAGGGGAATATGCAGAAGCCTTTTATCCTCTCTCTCTCTCTCTCGCTCTCTCTCTCACTCTCTCTGTTTCTTTGATCATGTGCATCTGGCTGTCTTTTCATTTCAAGTTCCTCTTTAGTTTTCATTACTTTGTTGCTAGCCTTATCCTATTGCCTTTACTTGTGTTTTTCCTGGGATTATTACCATTCCAGTCCAGGAAGCACTTCAGCCACATGAACCCCCCACCTTCTTCCAAAAAAAAAATAGGTGTTTTGTTTCTTTGCCTACTTTTAGCCACTTTTTTGCACAACCCCTTTTTCCTCTGTGACTACCACTCTTTCTTCTGTTGAAAAACCAAAAATACTTTTAATGTCAGTGGTAGATACAAGATGCGCTTCATTGTCCCAGGCTATTGGGACGAGCTTCAAACACAAATCCTGATGGGAATTCGAGGATCATCAGTCTCGATGTACACAAGTGGTGTTGGCATTACAAGCAGGGTGCCTTTAATACAATAACCATCGCTTCTTGGATTTTGGTGGCTGCTTTTGAGATGGGATTTTAGTAAAATATGTCCTATGGCCTATTACACTGTCAAGTGGAATTGGTATTAAGGGATTTATCTGTTTCCTTTGATCTATGTGACTTTGCTTGGACCTCTACGAATTTTGCATTGGAAACAATTTGTATTTCAGTGCATCGGGCTAATAACTTTAAAAATTGTAATCAAGAAGCGGACATGGCCCTATTTTTAAGTAGTTGACTGTTCTTCTTAGCTTCTGGAAGAAGGATAAATATAATTAGTTTTCAAAAGATTTTATGAGGTTAATTTTAGGTTCATGTGCATGAGTGAGTAATCATCAGCTTTGCCATGTTGAAACCAGGTCGTCACTTAGAGGCCAAACTAATCTCAGGTTAGCTAAATATAGAAATATTTATCAAATGGAGGACTTGACTGAAAAATTTTTTAAAAAGGGGGTTCTGAACATTCTTTTATGAGGAATTTCCAATGCTGATTTGGGGTTAATGGGCATAATTGCATTCAATTTTCCTTGTTGAAGCTAGGCTAGTACTTAAGGGTCCATTTCCATCTTATGCCATTGAATGGGTTTCTGTACTTGAATAAATGTTGTACTTGACTAAGAGAAAAGAATATAACTAAATATTGCTGAAAATTTCGAGTAATTGTACTTCTGTATGAGATTTCATGTAGGAAAAAGTTTTTAGGCAATAGTGAAGTGGAAGATTATGTGATTCCCAGTAGATTACATTGTTATTACATTGTTCACTTAAAAGTTTAGGTTTGTTATTTTTCTCAGAGCAGTTGGCATGCCAATGAATTTGTTGATGCACTTATGACCTAACCTACGTTATTACTTAAATCAGAAGCAGCTGCTCGTTTCAACTTGCATTCTTTTGTTGTTCATTCTTATATTTATAATTTGCTCAAATGTTTAATTTGCCAAAGATATTATTTGTGTAGTATAATTTCTATTTCTATTGTGTTTCTCATGAAAATTAATAAGTAGCCATTTTTTCCTGTCATTAAAATTTAATCATGTGGTACATATTTTTCTTTTTCTTTCTCTGCCCTTACCGAGGTGTTGTAAATTTCACCTTTGGTTGATCATCTTTATACCAAATTGTTGTTATTGCTTGGCTCACATCTCCTCCTTGAAATTCTATTCCCATAGAATCTTCGACAGACTCTTGATGACTTGACACGTAACGGGCATTCTGTGGTAAGTGTATTATTTTTATGGCTTCACTTGTTTGCTGTCAATGAATTCTCCAGGCTGTATTTCACATTGTTTGATTCAAAAGAAATAGTAATTTCTTGATAAACATGTTGATTGTTTGCCAGGTGGCTTATTTTTACTGTGTCCACTTCCTCTCTTTTGTCGCTATTTCATTAAACAAGACAATTGTCTTCAATGTAAATTGGCCTTCAACAATGCAATATGTTGACAGATTATATTCAATTTCTTGTCTTTTGATGTGTTGCTCAATAATTGTGTTGTGGCTTTTATAGTGCATTGTGGAAGAGGTTCAAGGTCCAATGAAGGCTCGTTCACGTAAAAGTCGTTTTATATCTGGGTAATTGGTCTGAAATTACTCATTCCCTCAAAATGTTTTTGCTACTGATTTTAGTCTGGTTAGCTGATAGACTAGTATTATCTGCCCATATTAAGCAGATAAAACTGCTTATGGCAATGGTATGAACTGTTCAGATGGACTGTAAGATGAAGTATATGTTTTGAGAAAAATTTGAATTGATTTGAATGCATTGTCTGGTTAACATTATGCAATCTTCTATAACTTTTATTTTATTTTTTTATTGACAATCCTTGCATTTATGTTGTGGTTTTAAGACATATCTACATTCTCATGTCTATACTTCTTTTTCTTCTCTCTGTTTGGTGAATTGGCTTTAATCTACTCGCCCCTGCCCCGCATGTTTCTTGTACCGAGTTCTAGTCCCATCTTTTGTTGAACCTACAGACCTTCTTCAACATCATTTGCATCTCAGCCTCTCTCTCCAACAACTTGTTACTGTTTTGTTTTTCTTTTTTCTCGAGTGAATAGCCATCTTGCTTTGAGTTTCTCTTCAACAACCATCATAGACTTAACGGTTTGACTGGTTTCTTAACATGGTATCAAAACCCTTATAATTGGCATGTCTCAAATCATGTCACCTTATGCAGGTTTATGATGAACTTGTGCTTTCTTGTGATTTGTTCTCCCTTCTGTGTACTGGTGCACATTAAAGGTTGTAAATTAGCATTTACTTTACCCTACGTTTTAAGATTGAGTTGCCCGGTTTCTTGACATGTTATCCCCATTGAAAAAAATTTAACAAAGTAGTAGGCCTAGTTTGTTTTTGAGCTAGAAATTAGAGATTGTTTGTGCTTTCTTTGGAAGGCTGTATATTTGCATTTACTCTTCTTGTATGAAGTTCTTGAGTATCTAACCTTTGTTCTGACCTTTCTTTTTAAGTATTCAGGCATGCACATCCGGGTAGTCCTTACATATACGGACTTGTTGGCATTGATCACGATCTTGAGTTTCCAGAACCAATGCCTGTGGTTGGTATGAAATGATAGAGGTTGTGTCAAGCTGTTTAGCTGGTGGTTACCCTTCTTTATTATCTAATTTGTAAAATATTTTTGGTTCATTAAGGTATCTCTTGTTCAGCAAGGGGTTACTGCATGATTTCAGTATTGGAGACAATGAAAACATATTCATCAGAGGATGGTTTGACTGAAGAGGCCTTGGTCACAAAGCTTCGAACTTGTCAGCATCATCATCTTTTCCTTCATACCTCTTTGAGAAACAATTCTTCAGGTATGTGCGTTATTTTTGTACAGCCTTTTTGGTTATTACTTGTTGAAATGATAAAAACATGTTGTTAGAAATCTTTTTATCTTGACATTTTGCACGGGGTGTTTTTCCTTTATGTGACATGTCAAGATTAAAAATGCACTTGGTGTAATTCTTGTTCTAAAAAGATTTAAAGTTGGAGTAATCTGTATTAGTTTCAAAAGTTCATGATTTAATCAGCAAATTTAAAGTTGAAGGATCTAATGTAATTTCAAAATAAATCCTGAGGATGAATTCGATGTTTTTAGGAGTTTCACCATGTGGTTTACAGTCATTAACAACTTATAGCATTGCACTTATAAATTGGATAAGGGAGTAGTTTCAAGGCAGGTTAGTTTGCTCAAAATTTAGTAGTTTCAACCCATGTTAGTTGGCTCACAATTGTCAAGACTTTTTGGATCTATAATAACCTTTAGAAATATTGCATCTATTATTAATATGACTACCAAACTTTTATTATTTCTTTTAAAATTATCTATATTAGAATAATTTATGTTCCATACTTAAGCCTCTTCAATAGCTTCAGTTTTAGGTTAAATGATTTCCTTAACTTGTGTGACTGATTTGTTGACATGGTATACAGTTTTGTGTGATCAAAGAGGTCTTAAGTTTTGGTTGTGCTAACTTCTATGCTAATATATTTGTGATTTGTTGTATTTGTCCATCTTTTGTATGAAGGGATGTACTAGAATAATATGATCTATTATTGGGCCTCAATCAATAGTTTAATGATTTATTGACAATATATAAACACAATGAGTGTCATATGATGTCCTTTATATTGTATGGATTAAATAGTATTGGCAAAAATTGTGTATGATGTAATATATTTCTGAAGTTATTGAATGGTATATGAGTTTTTACTAGTTGCAGCATACCTAACTGATGATGAATTTATGTGAAGTGATAATATTGTAACTTTTTATCTGGTAAATTAACATATATTGAATAGCAATTTCTTTCAATTGTTTCTTGGTTAATTTTGAATTAGAAAGGTCATCAACAAGAAAAGAAGCAAACCATTATTATTTCCACCCTCAGTTTTTCCTTCTATAGTATGTTGATCTATGATTCTTTTAATAGAAAGAACACTAAGCACAGCAGCATTTTATTGTTGGCCTTTTGATTCTAAATTATTGATGACAGACATTTGCCTTTCCCTTAATAAAACAGATGTATCTTGCTTTGACTGATTATGTTTTCTTTTCTTAACCAACTACTGTGGTTTTTTCATTTTAGTTGATGCTTTTCTGCAGGTACTTGTCAATGGGGGGAATATGGTGAAGGTGGCTTATTGTGGGGAGAATGTCTTGTCAGACACTTTGAGTGGTTTGAAGGCGATCCTGTCACTGAGCTTTTGTTAAAGGTTTTCAACTAAGTTTAGTTGCAAAGTGGTTGGCTGCAACTACATGATGCCCTTTTTCTCATTCCATTTTGTTTCATTTTGAGCCAGATTATCAGCAAAATTTAGTAATGATCCTTTCCATGGTGCTTTTTTTTTAACCTCTCTCTCCCTTTCTCCTTAGTATTTGCCCATTCTTATTCCCAGTAACTACTACCAGCTGGCTACAGATGTAGTTTCATTCCTTAAAAAATCATTTGTGCTTCCAAACATTCATTTCAACAGTCTTGTTTCTCAAGGCTCATCCTTTAGAGACTATTTTTCTTTGTTCAAAATGTGATAACTCATGGTATAGACAGTCCAGTTTATGTTCACCACGTCCACAGGTGTTTCACGGTCAGATATCTGGTTATGATCTCATGATGGCTCAGTGGTAGAGCCTCTCCCTCTCCCACATCCACTAAGGATGACAGTTCAAGTTTTCATGACAGGATCACTTGGGGCATTTGGTAGTGCAATGTCCCTTAGCAGTCTCACTGGGCATAAAGAAAGAAAACGAAAAAGAAAGAAATCTGGTTGTGCTTATAACTATAACTTCTTGGCATTCAAACTTTAACTAATATCTTTATTTACTTCTAAAGTATGCAGTCCATAAACTAAAACATTTATGGTGGACTTCCACTCCACCCCAACTTAATCTGTGCCTCTACCCTAACATTGATAGCATCATATTACAAGTCCTTTGATTTTGTTCAATTTAGCCTATAGGTATTCAAGATATTTGTCCATCATTTTGGCACTTTGATGTTGCAACCAGATTGTTTTGTTACTGTTCTTACTATTGTTAAGCCTGTGTGATGGTTTACAATTATAAAGTGCTCAAGCATTGTTTTTTTTCTTTGTCGCTACAGGTTAGGGAGATATATGGTCTTGATAATAAGGTCACATTTAGAAATGTTACTATATCTTCAGAAAGCAGGCCTCGTCCTTTGTATCTTGGAACAGCAACACAAATCGGTTAGTCAATTAGTTAAGTTTGATTTCCAGCTTTGTATTCTGTGCCTGAGATGGAGGTGAAATTGACACGTGCATTCTATACTGCCAGGTTGCATACCAACAGAAGGGATACCTTGTTTATTGAAGGTACTACTTCCAGCAAGCTGTACAGGTTTACCTATACTGTAAGTTTTAGTTTCTACTCTCGTCTTGCTGGAACCAAATGAAGTGATTTATGATTGTATTTCAATATGATAATTTTTTGTGATCTTGTGGAATATCTATGAATTTCTTGCTATGCTGCCTTGTAAATGTGTTTACCATAAAAATATTTTTCTTAGGACATAGAACAAGATTTTAAATGCTGTAATGCAAAATAAGGTAGTGGACCTAACCAGTTTTGGAAGGTTAAGGTTACAAGTTGTAAAGTTATTTGTGTTTAATGCTGTTAGGGACTGCTGTGCTTTTGATTAAGATTATATCTTTTTATGTACGTACTGATGAGCCATGCAACAAAAGTTTGTGTTATTGGGTGGAGCACAAGAACTACCGAATGTTAATACTCGTGCTCCCTTAATAAAAACTTAGTATACACTGATGATATTAGAGAGGTGGTATTCAAAAAAAGCTGTAGTTAGTTTTTCATTGTTACATCATAGACACTCATTTATATTTATAAAATTTGTAAAATGCTAAAATACCCCT
>JAOXYD010000136.1:28313567-28330367 GCA_028565735.1 Pinacopodium congolense | reverse complement strand
CTCAGAAGGTGTAACCTAAAGGTATGGAACCCTAGGTTAGTTGATTAAGTATCCTAACAAATTCAACTAGCCTATTGCTCATTTCGAGAATTGCTATGGACTATTATATATCACACGTTCAACCCTAGTTTTTTAAATTAGGAAATTACTTAATGGTGATCAAGCATAGAGATAACTCCTAATTCATGGCATTTAACCTAAGTTCCATATCAACCTAACAAACAAGCATATAATTAACCTTTTAAATCTAAGCTTACACACTCCCCTGAAAGTGGTGTATGTATCTCTCAATCCTCGTACCCTTTCTTGCATACAAAGGAGTGGGACAATCTACTACATGAGTCCGTAGTAAAATACATTTATTACATGTTGGAAAAGAAACCCTCTTGAGGCAGATTTTATCTATCTTAGAATGTGAAAAGCATTTGCAAATCCTATTCAACCATACTAGAGAGGAGTGGTTACAAGATGACGTCTGATTATTATTGCAAATTTGGAATTCTATTGACCATGAGGTCATCAATTTGATCAACCACTGTGTATGCCAAAAAATTAATGGATTATTTGGGATTTTTGTATTCTAGAAAAGCAAGAAGCAAAATGTTATATTTAGATTAAGTGTAGAATTTAAATAAAGAGCTATGGCACAGTCCACAAGTGAGATAATGTGAATATATCAATTATTATCTAAACTTGGTATCAAAGTTTTAATGCTAGAAGCGTTGTGGTGTGATAATCAAGTTGCCCTGCGTATTGCTTCTATCCCTATGTTTTATGAAAAAACTAAACTTATTGAAATTGATTGTCACTTCATTCGTGAGAAGATACAATATGTTTTATGAAAAACTAAACATATTGAAATTGATTGTCACTTCATTCGTGAGAAGATACAATATGTTTTATGAAAAAACTAAACATATTGAAATTGATTGTCACTTCATTCGTGAGAAGATACAATAGAACCTAATTTCTACAAGATATGTCAAAACTGAAGAACAATTTGGAGGCATTTTCACTAAAGTTCTCAACAGTACTCGAATTTGACATGATTAATATTTATGCTAGAAGTTGAGGGGGAGTGTTACAGATCATAGGCTTGATGATAAGGATCGCTACAGATTATGTACTTGATTATAGGCATTACATCCCTTAATCTTAGCCCTAATTAGTGTTAGAACACATGTATAAATACCCTCAACATGTACAGATTATAATAAACTACAATCCCTTCTTTTCACAATTACAATAAGCAGCCCATTTTGATTTTGTGACTTCTCAGGTATGACAGCAGTGTTTGATTTTATGTTTTTTCAGGTATGCTAGAGACCTCCTTCTGAATCCTCCTACTTATGAAATTGCCGCCACTATTCAAGGTATGCTTACATTCAAGTTGTATCATTGTTCCAATTATTATCAGATTTACATCTAGTGCAGTCGTGTTTATGCAATGTCACCAAACCAAATGCTTCAGTGCTGACTTGTGGGTCTTAAAAAGGGTCATTCAGTGGATAAGCTTAGTTAATACCTGTAATTGACACGGTGTTTAAATATACTTTAATCACGAAGCATGTTCTACTGCTTTGATCTGAAATTTCAAAGGAATTTTAGGATTGGAAAATTGATGAACAACATTACCTCTCTTGTTGGGAATAAAAGGGTAAAACACTGCAAATGATTTTTCAGGATGGAACTTACCCTGTTTCAGTTACAATTTAAAAGCTCAGCTAATTTTTTAGTGGAAATTTATCAATTCCCTACTGGAAAAAATGAATAGAGCAAAGTTTGCTGAATGTTTCACCTGAAAATTACATCGTAACAATCTGAAACTGGTAATGTATCAAGTGTGTTTTACCATTTTGCTTCCATGAAATCTCCTTTTTTAGCTCTAGAATTCAGTACTTTTATGTTGGACATTTAGTGGCGTTATTTCATAGCTAGATTACAAACTTGCTATATTCATGAATTCGTGGTTCAGATTTTGTGCTGAATTATGATTCTTTGGCAGAAACGTGCAAACTTATGAGCAAAGTCACATGTTCAATTCCAGAGTTCACTTGTATTTCTTCTGCTAAGGTAGTCTAAAAATACCTTTTGAGTGCTCAAAATAAATCTATGCTTCTTACGTACTATTTAATTATGGTTCTAGTTGTATTAGTACTTAGGAACTATTTTGTTATAATGTTTGATGATGCAGCAGGCTTCAGCAGCCATGACTTAGCTTTAATGTTGCTTCAGACAGTTCTTTTCATAAGTGTCATCTCTGCCATGATTTTCCAATTCTTGGTTGAGAATAGCTTGTAAATGGCGATGGTTTTGTTGAAAGGACATAGTTACAATATTCATATATGTGGAAGCATAATGTCGTCTGCCTGATTTTATTTTATTCTTTCTTGAAACTTTGGAGCTGCTGTAATGAATGGTACAACTTGCACCTGATAGACAACACCTCTTACTGCTCTGGCCTTTGTTTGTTGGAAAATCAATCACAAAAACACATGCATACAAATTAGAGAGAATATAGAACACTACATGTAATTTGGTTTGGCTTGTGTGGCTACCCCTGCTGATGGTCAGTTTCTTTCCATAACATCATGAACCAAGAAAATTTCAAATTACAAATATACCCTTCCAAGGAATAACCTTTAGATCATCAATACCTCCTCATTAAACCCTCTCACCCTTAGCAGGAGCTTCATTGATAAAATGATCTATTCAAAACATGAACTACAAATCAGCACTGAGGCATATCCAAAATCTACGTTGCTCAATATTGACTTCTTGATTGATAACAATGTCGGAAATTGTCTTATTTGATATTGACCTTTGGTATGATGTAATAGTATGGTTTAATTTAATGAAATAGGTAAACTGGTTGAATAGACGAGATGTAATAGTTTTTCCATTGCTATAACTCAATGAAATCCTTGAACATGTTAGTCAAAGCTATCTGTAATGGGAAAGGCTAAAGTAGATATGAATGTGTTGTTTTACTGTTTTGATGCTAGAAGAAAATCACATTTTGGTTCTTCAAGCTATATTCGTTTGTTACAAAGAAATCAAAAGTGACTGCCAAATATTGTACATTATTAATTTGGGTTAGTCCATCTATTTATAATATTAGGGTAATATAAATTATTAGTAATATTTCAAAATAGAATACCTAAATAATTTCACTGCTGCAGTAACATTTGTATATAAATACACAATACATGGATATATAGCGACACAATAACAATAATACTAAAATCTCTAAATTTTCGACTTTTATTTCCAGCTTGTATGTGATTTCTTTAAATCATTCTGGTAGGAGAACAAAAGACAAGCCAACTAGAATGGCAGTTAATTTTCCTTCTTCATTTTTGTCAATCGATTTTTCTTCTTCAAAATTTATATTGTTTGATTACTAAGTGTGTCTCTGCTTATCCTACAGCTTGTGAAGCTACTTGAACTGCGAGAGGCCAATCATATTGAGTTTTGCCGAATAAAAGATGTTGTTGATGAGATATTGCACATGGATAGAAACTCAGAGCTCCATGAAATCCTGAAATCTTTGATGAATCCCACATGGGTCGCAACAGGCTTGAAAATAGATTTTGAGACTTTGGTCAGTGGGAACCCTTTCTCATGAAATATGAATCCTGAAGTGTTCATTCACCATTTTGTTTATGTTCTCTACTTAATGTTCCAAGTGATGAGCATGATCCACTTGCTAATGAAGCTTGCGAAACTTTCTCTTTGCCTTTTAACCCCTGACTTGTAGGTGTTGATATGTTTTTTGATATCTAGATTTTAACATTTCTCCATTTAAAGTCTCTAAAAAAACCTTATTGGCTTAGTTTTGCTTATTATTCTGATATTATTTGAATCACTTTTAGGACGTTCCCACCAACTTAAGCTTTTGTGTTAAAATGGTTAGTTCACATCTTATCAAAGCCTTTATGAATAGGAGGTCTTGAGTTGAAGCTGCATAACCCTCATTTATTATAGATTTGCAACTTAGATTTGTTCATACTTGTGTGAGGATGGCTTAAACCAACAATTTAAGCTTTAGAATTGAATGGTTAGCTGACAGTTACAAACTATTTATCCAAAGCATTTTGTTAGCCTTTTAGACTTCATAAAAATGGCACCTTCCTTTTTCACAAACTTGAATCTCAGTTACTGATAAGATAAAGATAGTTTTTTTTTTAATTGTTGAGAATTTTACTCTTGAATTTTCATTGTTAAGATACTGTTGTTAGCATACTGATCCTTTTGATTTAGTAGATAGCTTTATATGTCTCAAATCTCAAATCTTTTACTTTCTTGATATCACTCAAATACTGTTCTGATCATGCAACATTATAATGTTATTGATACTCGTCATATAAAATTGTTTCTAAGGTCTCTGAGTGCTTCTATTTATGTCTGGTTATCTGTTGTGGAGTCCTTTATTGGAAAGAAATACAGCCGCAGACATCGACAGTAAAAGGACCCACAGTCAAAGATTCCTGCTTTTAGCTCAGTTTTGTACTTTCTATTTTTTATGTTCTCTATTATTTAGGAGGTAATATTATTATTCCGTATTTACTTACTATTGTTAGGTAATTTTCCGAAGTAAGGATTCTTACCTTTTGTACTACTTGAATTCCTTTCTCTATTTAAAAGGGGAGCATCATATTCAATAAAAATCATCGATATTTCAGTCAAGAAAAGTGTAAGAGTAGAGTTGGTGATCTCTAACAAATCACCATTGAAAGGCTTTTAAAATAGGTTCTTCGAAGAATGGGAGAAACAAGGGAAATCGAGAGGATTTTCTTACTAACAGACCTGTGACGAGATCCTATCTACGGGCCGTTAACTTTATCTTAGGTGTATGTTTTCATGCCTAAATGTCGTATTCAAACTTCTTTTCACGTAAAAGTTAGTTAATAGTATTAAACATCCACACAAGTTACTTTGATTGAGTGCTGTTGATTTTTAGATCTTAAATTGCCTGGAACTATGTCAATGCCAATGAATGTTACCCCCAGCTCCAAGTTGTAGCAATAGAAAAGATGACAGCTAAGGAGCCGTTTGATTGAGCTTTTGGTTTTGGTTTTTGGTTGTGGTTATTATATTTTTGTAGTGGATTGTGTATTTGTATAGATTTTTGTGTTGTCTATCTCGATTTTTGTGTTGTATTAGTGTGTTTTTTGTTTCAATTTCTGTGATGTTCTTTATTGATTTTTGTGTTTAAAAAATCCAAAATCCAAATCAAACAGGCCCTAAGAGAACTATGGATGTGTTTTCAAAAACTGATGTGATACCATTCTATGTAATTGATTTCTATTTTAATTCGTTGCTATCTTTCTTTCCTTTTCTGCAGGTTAATGAATGTAAGTGGGTATCAGGGAAAATTTCTGAGTTGATCACTTTAGATAATGAAAGTGATCAAAACCCAAGCTCCTATCCTAGCATTCCGAGTGAATTTTTTGAGGATATGGAGTCTGCATGGAGAGGTCGGGTGAAGAGACCCCATCTAGAAGAAGAAATGAAACAAGTAGAAAAAGCAGCAGAAGAGTTGGCTTTGGCAGTAAGGCTCCAATGATCTGTGTTTATTTTGATGCTTCTATGACATAATTGTTGGTCCTATGCCACCCAAATATGGAGGTTATAGGGTGTTCAAAGAATAAAATCTATTGGACTCATATATCGAACACTTAGCGTCTTGCATTATATCTACTTTGTGGATCAATGTGAATGTATAAAATTTAATTGGTTATTTAATAAACATTCAATGAAACAAAATACTCATGTGAAGTGTAAAGAGTAGAGAGATAAACTCTTAATTTTATAGTGATTTTGTTATGTGTTTTTGCATAGGATCTAGTCACGAGTCGACTCATGAGTAAATCCTCTCTTCTTCCCTTACTTTTGAAAACTTGTTTTCTAGATTTACCTATGCTGTATGAAGATAGAGGGAGAGAGTCGTCCTTAACTGACCCTCTTTAGGTTTTCTGACAATATTTCTTGCTTGCTTTATTCAATAGAGATATGCCTTTAAATAGGTTTACAATAGTAGAGATATTAGAAACCTAAATAGGATAGAATCCCTCTAATTTAATTTCCTATTAAAACAAAACTTTCAAAATAATAATTTTCGTAAATAATATAAGATCTTTCTAATTTATGTGCCTAACAAACTTTGAAATAATAACTTTTCTTAAATAATGATACTGATTTTTTGGTGTCTTCCACAACATTTCACCCTTCTTGGACATCGAGCTTGTCTTCAAGCTTGAACTTAGGTTATTCTTGGATCACCTACAATTTTGTCATCTTTTTTCACTATATGAATCCGGTACCTCTATCCAGAAAAGCCTCTTGCACTTATGTCCCAATGAGTAGGATTTATCGCAATTAAAATAGTCCCTTAGCCCTTCTTTCTACCATCTCTACTCTTAAAAGCTTCTTAAAAAATAGAGTTGGAGTGTTGCTTGAATTGCTAGCAATAGATTCTGTTGATTTCCCTCCTCCATTCACTTCTTTGATGCTTCGGTTCTCAGCAAAGTTAGCATTGATTGCTGCTGATTTAGGGGCTGCCTACCTAGTTAAAAAATTGGTTTTATCTGATAATATACATTGTTGTTTTCTCTCTAATGCTCGTGCCATATTCATCGCAATTCTCAAATTTTCGGGCTGTTGCATCTCTACTTCAATCCGAAGGCTTTTCATCAATCCCGTCATGAATAAATTCACCTTTTGGTGGGGATTCAAGTCTATAATCCTTGTCAACAAAGATTGAAATTGTCGTTGGTAATCTTCTACAGTTCTTGTTTGCTTAAAACTTGCCAACTCCCCTAAGGGATTAAGGCTCATGAGTGGTCTAAATTTGACATTGCAGTGTTATCTAACTCCTATTCTTCCTGCTCCACTTGATAAAACCATGATTGGGCTTCTCCCATTAGATGGAAAGTTGTCAATCCCACCTTATTTGTTTTTGGGGTTTTTTGGTTTCGAAAGAACTGTTCACACCTTCTTAACCATATCAATAGTTCTTCTGACCCGTTAAAGGACGGAAACTCCAACTTAGAGTACCGTGGCACTAGTTGACCAACGGTTCGTTCTTCAATCTACTCCTTTAAATAGTTGCTGCTGCTTCGATTGCCGTTGTTAGAACCAAGAACTCCATCTTTTCCTGTCTCCTTCGTGGATTCTCGGTCATAGTGTGTGAGCTCCTCCATCTCCTCCTCCAGTGCTTGTTGCCTCTCGACCATAGTTTGCATAAAGGCCTCCAGCTTGCTGACTAGGTTTTTTGAGTCACCCATGATAGATGGCCCTGATACCAAGTTGTTATATGTTTTTGCGTAGGATCTAGTTACGGTTTGACTTATGGGAAGTCTTCTTTTTTTCCCTTATTTGTGGCAACTCGTTTCTTAGATTTACTTATACTGTATCAAGATAGAGGGAGAGGACAAACCCTATTTAGGTTTTCTGACAATATTTCTTGTTTGCTTTATTCAATGGAGATATGTTTTTAAATAGGCTTGCAATAGTAGAGATATTAGAAACCTAAATAAGATAGAATCTCTCTAATTTAGGGGCCGTTTGATTGAACTTTTGGTTGTGGTTTTTGGTTGTGGTTGTGGTTATTGTATTTTTGTATTAGGTTTTGTGTATTTTTATAAGTTTTTATGTTATTTGTCTCAATTTCTGTACTGTATTAGTGTTTTTTTTTTTTCGATTTCTGTGATGTTCTTTATCGATTTTTGTATTTAGAAAATCCAAAGACCAAATCCAAAATCTAAATCATTTTCAAACAACCCCTTAACTTTTCATTAAAAATTTTCAAAATATTAACTTTTCTAAATAAGATAAGATCTTTCTAATTTATTTTTCTAACAAAGTTTGAAATATTAACTTTTCTAAAATAATAATACTAATTTTTTTTGTGTATTCCACAACAGATTCAATCCTCCAAGGCCTACGTCCAACCCTTAGCGTTTTCTTGAGATTTGAAATCCACTGTCTTCTCTTCTTTGTTGATGAAGACAAAAACCACCAGAGTTCTTTATTCAAGGTCTTACAATTTGATTCTCTTTCACTCTTGTTAATTATCTCTTCTTTTGTCTTTGGAGGGAGAAGATGTTAAACTTATGATAAGTTGGGGCTTCTTGGAGGGCATGCAAAATACTCTAGGGTTCCATCTTGCAGCTTTAGTGTTAATCTGGATTATGGAGCCCTAGGCAAGGTCATTTTTTTAAAGATGCTTTTAGGAAACCTTACTTCTGATTCAATGGGCACTTCTTTGATAGTTGTGATGATGAACATTTGTTGTTAGCTGTCACTTCCAAGTAATCTGTGGCAAACTTTTGACTCCTTTGATGTGGTGTCTTAGGAAATTCTTTCTTATTCAATGAAAATCAATTTTATAGGTCTCTGAAGATTTTCTCCCCATCATTTCGAGAATAAAAGCTACCACGGCACCACTTGGTGGACCGAAGGGAGAAATCTTATATGCTCGGGAGCATGAATCCATTTGGTTTAAGGGAAGGAGATTTTCACCCACAGTATGGGCTGGTACTCCCGGTGAAGAACAAATTAAACAGCTTAAACCTGCTTTGGACTCCAAAGGTAAAAAAGTTGGTGAGGAATGGTTTACTACCAACAAGGTGGAGGATGCACTAATGAGGTATACTTTTGACCACTATCTTTTTCCATGGCTTACTTCTTGTTTTTGCACTGAGCTGTTCTATAAATCATTTTGCCTCACTTTAGGTACCATGATGCTGGTGACCGGGCAAAAATCAGGGTGTTGGAATTGTTGAGGGGACTTTCCTCAGATTTACAAACAAAAATTAACATCCTTGTCTTTGCATCAACTTTGCTTGTTATTGCAAACGCGCTATGTGCTCATGTGAGGTTGGATATGCTTGTTTCTGAAACTTATAATTTATTTGTTGCATGATTTCTCGAATAACTTTTTATTCAGCACCTCCAACATGGAAAACAAAAGATTAATGTTTAATATCCCAAGCAGACATTTATGGATTCTGTACTCTTCTAAGCATCTTTTAGTTTCCCCTAAGAATTGAAGATAACCAATAGTTGCTGTTGTTATCTAAACAAAGGTTTTGGATCTGTATTTCCTAAATTATTCTATAGAAGTTCTGATGTTTCGGAACTATTCTGTAGGACTTGTAGAGTTGATTGTGAATTTCAGCACTTCACTTTCCTTTAGTATTCTTATTTTGGTATTACTGGTTCATTTCAGTGAAGGGAGGCGAAGAAAATGGGTTTTTCCAACTCTTGCTAGGTTTACTATGGCGAAGGTAGATGTGAAGTACTCAATTACTGGCAACATACTTGTTTCTTTCTTTTTCCCTTGATTCATTTATGAGTTTGGAAATTTCTTTGAGGTGGTATGTCATGGTTTCTCTTGTGGTCGTATCGTGTATGTGTATGGTTTCTATAATCTTGTTGCCTTGTATAGCATAATTGAATCTTCAAAAAAGGTGTTGTAGATAGTTTAATCAGATGTCGTCCATTGCCATTGGACCCAATGAATGCTCTGTTGCTAGTTATTGTTATATCTAGCGACATTATTGGTTGAATCGATAATTGCAATTTACATCAGACTAGGTGGAACTGATATGCCATGTTCCCATCTATAATTGAGCACACGATCTTGTAAGCAAATGATCTTGTAAGCTGCATGCAATGACTATCTACACATCAGATAATATTCTAAATGTCATATGATCTTCTTTACTTTATTTTTATATCGTTTTCGAGAATTGGTGACTTCAATCCAATACTTGTAACCTATATTCAGATGTTCCAATAATGAAATAGTACATAGATTCTTATCTTTGGACTTAATTGAATGTTGAATCACCTATTACTGGAGGCTCATGATGTTCCTTTTCTGCTATACAAATTAAGCATCATTGGATCATTGTGCTAACTCTGTATCTCTTATTTATTTGAGGTGCAGAATGCAGAATCATTTGATGGAGTCAAGGGGATGAAATTAATTGGTCTCTCTCCATATTGGATAGACACTGTAGAAGGCAATGCTGTACAAAATACAATTGATATGCAATCCTTATTTATTTTAACTGGACCAAATGGGGGTGGTAAATCTAGTTTGCTAAGATCAATATGTGCAGCTGCATTGCTTGGAATATGTGGGTTTATGGTGCCAGCTGAGTCAGCTTTGATTCCTCACTTTGATTCTGTAATGCTTCACATGAAATCTTATGACAGTCCTGCTGATGGCAAAAGCTCATATCAGGTATCTTTTCCATTTCTGGTGCACCATGAATGTTTTCTAGTTTTTATTCTCATCTTATTCCAATTTTGAGCCTGCATCTGAGATGTATCAATTAATTTGCAATATGAAATGAACATGGGTCTCTAAATGAAATGTAAGAGTAAGGATAATGTTCTTTTCTCTGTCTCTCATTTAATTGTTTGAATATCTGATCCCTAGAGGCATCCACATCCTTGATCTCCTTAAGAACTTCGAACATGCTGCAATGGGAACTTGGCATGAGAAATTAAGAATTTTGTTCATGTACTTTAAATGTCTCAGGTAGAAATGTCAGAAATCCGATCTATAATGACTAGAGCCTCATCAAGGAGTCTGGTGCTTGTAGATGAAATATGTCGAGGGACAGAAACAGCAAAGGGGACTTGTATTGCTGGAAGCATTATTGAAACCCTTGATAAAATTGGTTGTCTGGGTATTATATCAACTCACTTGCATGGAATATTTGATTTGCCACTTTGTACCAAGAATACCGTGTGCAAAGCAATGGGAGCAGAATATATAGATGGACAAACTAAGCCAACATGGAAATTACACGACGGAATCTGTAGAGAAAGCCTTGCTTTTGAAACAGCTAAGAGGGAAGGGATCTCTGGTAATATTATCCAAAGAGCTGAGGAGCTTTATCATATAGCCTATACTAAAGAGGCTCATCCACACAGGCTAGAAAAAAATGGGGGAGTTTCTGGAAAAACTTTTTATGGTTCCAGTAAAGTTCCCTTTCCATCTGGTGAAATTAGGGATGGATCTCTTCAGCATAATAGCATTTCTTTGAAGGCAATGGAGCTCAGACAGAAGGATGTTGAGAATGCTATTATCTCAATTTGCCAGAAAAAGATGGTTGAGCTGTACAAGCAGCAAAATGCATCAGAACTTGTGCCTGTAAAGTGTGTTACTATTGGTGCTAGGGAACAGCCTCCTCCATCAACAGTGGGTGCTTCATGCGTCTACGTGATGTTGAGACCTGACCAGAAACTATATGTTGGAGTGGTAATTTCTTATCCACAAACCTATTTCTTTTGTTCTTAGATCTGAGATTATCCTTGAATATTGGACAGCCTATTCATTTCAGTAGCAATGAACTCTTATCCTCTCACTTGATGCTTACGACTGTCTATAGTCAGGAATTTAAAACCAGCATAACTAGTGTTGTTTTGTTTGTACTGAACCTCACAGTATACAAATGTTTTTTCCTGGTTCATCAGAAAGCACAAAGGGGCTCCACCAAGATTTGAACCTTGGTTGAGGAGCATGTTTATAGATCATACAGTTGAACTTTTTTAACTCTTTGTTCATTTCTTTTGTTCTTTTTAACAGACAGACGATCTTGATGGCCGGGTGCGTGCCCACCGTGCAAAGGAAGGCATGTTCAAGGCAACCTTTATTTATTTCATGGTTCCAGGCAAGAGCATAGCTTGCCAACTGGAAACCCTTCTCATCAACCAGCTCCCTCATAGAGGCTACCTACTGTCCAATGTGGCTGATGGTAAACACCGGAACTTTGGAACAAGCAATCTTTATCTCGACAATGTAACGGTTCACTAAAGTGATGGCAGTCATCGTCCATAATTTTGCAAAAATGGTTTGTATCCCATGTTTTTATGTATTGTCATGGGATATATGCAGTGTGGTGCAGCAGTTTTGTTTTCGATACAAGTTGCTCCACTTAGCATTGTATTTAGTTACTTGAACGAGTGAGTCACAGAATCTTTTGGGTGAGTCGATTGGGTTTTGTAAAATAACAATACATTTTGCACAGTTGGTCCTTTGGAAAAGAGACTAAAAACCTACATAACTGATTGTGATTAAATTATTCATACTAACTCCTAGTGTAATCTCTGCATGACATTTTCAAGTGCCCCAGTAGAAACTTCACTGAAAGCACCCATATATATATCTATGAATTATAATTATAGGCTGTCATTGAGATTGCAGCAAAAGCAAAATTTTCCTTTGAAGATTAGCTAGAAAAAAGTCTATATAATCCAAGAAACCAGTGATTATTTGTCTTTTCCTTTCACTGCATCCACATGTTGGAGGATTTCCTGGCACATACCTAGCTATGTCCGCTGGGGAGAAGGATTCAGCTTCTGTGTCTTTGGTGTGTGCAGGCAGTATATCCTTATGGGTAAGGTCAAGTCTTCAGCTCTTAGCATTCAGTTTCTCCTGAAGGATTTTGTTCAGAAGTACTGGATTTGCCTTGCCTTTTGATGCTTTCATTACCTGAAAATGAATTTAGTGTCAAGAATAACCACTCTCCTGCATAAGTCTTTCCCTGGTAAAGCTAACAATAGATGATTACAATACCTGGCCAGCAAAAAAGCCTTGTAATCTTGTTTTGCCTGCACGATATTGTTCTAACTGTTTTGGATTCTCTGAAAGAACTTTATCGACCATCTTCTCAATCTCAACAGGATCTGTTATCTGTTAATTAAGGCTCATGAGAAAACCATGACAAGAATGCTATAAATCAACATTCTCCGTTATTTCAGGTATCTTAATATAACTATATCTATACATCAATCATTGAAAAAACATATATTCCACATCCCTGTACTTCTCAAGTGTGCTCAAATTATGATATAACAACGCAAGTAAACCTGCCATGAAAAGCTTGATCTATATAAGTAAAACAAGTACTCATGCATGCAGACACATGCATGCAGACACACTCACATATGACTTGCATTGCTATAACAACTTAAACTAAGCCACTTCAATGCTGAGTTCCCAAAACTTTGTGAAGAAGGATATAATGTTAGCATCCAGTTTATAAAATCAATAGAAAAAATTGTGCATCTTGAATAGGAGTAAAACATCAAATTAGACAGTTAACGTTCATGTGCATTCGTCATCAGTGTTTAGACAAGATCTTGACCATAATGACTTGCCTGAACAAGATCCTTTTCCTTTATCAGTCCTTTGACAGTTCCACCTTTGGCTATGAGCTCAAACAAAATCTGCAAAATATGGGATAGATAGACACTGCCAATCAGATTACATGTTCACTGAAACCAAGCTACAATTATCAATCCTCTCTTTTTTCATACCATAATATAGATTCAGATTTGACAAGGAAGCCTGGATATCTCATTCGACTTCCAAAGTCCATCAAGATGCAGACTTCCAGACCTTAATTTATTACAAGAATACCCTAATATTGAAATTTCACTAAATATTTCTTATACCTGTGAATCATTAAAAACCTAATTAGACAAAGAGGAACATATGATGATCTCAATGTCTAGTTAATAGGGCTTCCACCCTCCAGCGCCAAGGAGAAAACAGACGGAAAAAGAGACACCATCTGACAAGCTAGCTGGATTTTTTATTAACTATCCATTTCCTTTAAAATCAGTAAAACCTCATTAAATCATGAAAATCTATGATAATTCATAACTCTAAAACTGGAAACCTCGACTCTTCAAAATTAAAAGCTAAAGGAATACTATCTTATTACAAGATTATGTTAATACATCTATGGTCCTTTGGGACTTTGAATTAGAAAAGAGATGCAACATTTTTTACCTCTTTCCCGATCTTGCCACTTATTGTCCCACCTTTAATTGAAGCTATCAGCTCAGACAGCTCTTCTGGTTTAAGTTTAATCTCATTTATGGAGACCTTTTCATTGTTAATATAGGCCGCAATGTCCCCCATAATCCAGTTGGCAGCCAGCTTTATATCAGCTCCTTTTGCAATAGTTGCATCAAAAAATTCAGCTACCTAATTCATTTGTTCAGTGAGAGAATGCTGATTAGATAATTCCAGCGTTATAAATTTTCAAGCAATGTTTTAGTCAGAAATTACCCAACTAAAGAAAAATATGAAAATAAATTCATAATTTTGCTTTAAAAGAACGAGCACAATGTACTGGGTACAACTAGGGCTCTCAATAATGTAGAACATAGAATATCAAACTTGCAAGACAAGTATAAATCATTCAATTGGGATATGTTGAGCCCTTGACTATTACAACATTTTCCATGGATTCATGAGCTATTAGTAACTAGTAAAACTAGGTTTCAGAAGAAAATTATTTAAAAAATTATAGCTCTCAAAGAAAGAAAAGAATAATTTGAATTGAGAATGGAAATACAAGAATATGAAGCTCTATTCCACAGCATAATTTCTCCAAGTTCACTTTGATAACACATGCAGTAACATGTGTTACAACATTCTCCATGGATTCATCATGCAAATGCAGTAACAAATGTAGTTTTGGTCATTGAATAAATAAAAAGGAAGTCTAAAAACCGAGTGTCATGGTCAGCAATTGCAAATACTGAAACATTGTGTTCTATAGTGAAACTTACACTTCTGTCATTTGCAAGGAAAAGAACATCCTGCATACTCAAGCCCATGTCTTCATATCGTCTCCTCTTCATTTCAGGAAGTTCTGGCAAAGAAGTCTGTATACTATCAATGTACTCTTCTGTAAGAACAACTCCAGGAAGATCTGGTTCTGGGAAATACCGATAATCAGCTAGTCCCTCCTTTTTTCTCATCGTGACTGTTCTCTAAGCAGTGCAAAAAAGCACATGAAACACTTTAAATGTAAACTGCCTTTAATGTAAACCGCCATTACATTGAAACACTTTAAATGTAAACTGCCCTTAATGTAAGCCGCCTTTTGTTCTTTTATTTCATCTTTTATTGTCTGCTTGGGATAATGAAAAAAGTACTTAGCTATTTCATGAAAGAACAAATTACAAACAAGAAGACATAGTTACAACCTGAGCGCCTTCTTCCCAAAGACGAGTTTCTTGTATAATTGAATCACCTTGACCCTGACTATGAAGATGCACTTGCCTTGATATCTCAAAGTCAATTGCCCTATTAATTGCGGCAAATGAGTTTAAATTTTTTATTTCAACCTGTCCATGCAAAGCGAGGGCAAGCAAATCAGTAATTAAAAGTTTGCCCATCGTGTTGGAAGATTTGAACTGAGAGATTTAGTTCAGAAATTAGCCCCCAGAATTAAGATAAATCAAATCCTTGATTTATTAAATCAGATTATGTATAAATCATTGTTTCTTTGTTTAGACTCAATCCCTAGAAATCAGCTAAATCAGATTATGCTAGCTGTTATTGTACAGATTATTATTTCCTAATTTAGACACAATATTGTACTATATATTGATGTAAACAAAAATAAAAGAGAGAAGGAAAAATATCTCTATTTTTCTGGACATCGGATAACAGTGTTTTCTAAATAGTTTCAGCAAAGCATCAGTAAATACACTGTACTCTTTAAAATTCGTGGCTTAAACAGCACAATCTTGTTCACAAGAGTGATACCTGATCTTCCTAGGAAAAGAGAACCAAAAAATTTTTTTCTGTCTATCTAAATGTGACAGAAACCAGACTTGCAATATTCTATTTAAAATTTGAATTTCGAGATATGATCAGTTTCAAGTTGCCACATTACTTCCTGGAAATGCACTCATTACCTTTGTACCAAACTCTACTTGACCAATTGGTCGTATTGATACATTTACATCACAACGCAGAGAGCCTTCTTGCATGTTACCATTACTAACACCCAAATAGCGAACAACCCTTTGTATTTCTGCTGCATACTCAGCAGCTTCAATTCCACTTCTCATATCAGGTTCAGAAACAATCTCAAGCAAGGGCACTCCTGCTCTATTCAAGTCAACCTGTAAAAGGTACAGGTTTCAAGAATCCTGTTTAAACAACTGAAAAAAAATCTACAGATCCTTGGAAACATGAAACATATGAAAATTCCCTTAAACAACTATAGAAAGCACCCCAATGTCCAATATAGGCGAGTCAATAAAACTAAACACAGGGTTGCCAAAAGCAGTTTAAATAATCAAACCATGGAAACATCTACAGTACAATTTCTTAATACTGATTTTATATCCTAGAGTAAAATAAGATCAAAGACTAAGAACTTCAGGATATATAAATGGAGGGGGAAAGTGGTTGCCTGCGAGTAGCTTCCATTTCCTGAGTGGAGCAGCTTCCCTGCATCCTCTTCCATATGAACCCTTGTAATGCCAAACTTCCTATGGCCCCCACCAAATTCCATTGGAAGATCCAAATCAATGTAGCCACCAGTTGCAATTGGTATATCAAACTGTGATATTTGATAACCCTTTGGAAGATCAGGGTAAAAATACTGTTTCCTATCAAACTTTGAGTTCATAGACAGCTTGCAATTGAGTGCCAGACCCAATCTTACAGCAAATTCAATAACTTTGGAGTTTAAAACAGGTAAAGCACCGGGTAAACCCATGCAGACAGGGCATATAGTGGTGTTAGGTTGAGCCCCATAATTGTAGGGGCAGCCACAAAAGGCCTTAGTTAGAGTGGAAAGCTGGACGTGAGTTTCTATACCAATGATTGCCTCATAGTCCTTCAAGAGTTTCTCCACTGTTTTAACCTTGGTTTGTGGTGAGACTTTGGTTTGTACACTAGGCTGTTTTTCTTGTGTGGCAGTTTGAGCTTGAGTGGTGCTTTTCAGAGTGCAAAAGAGA
>JAOXYD010000136.1:28296293-28313467 GCA_028565735.1 Pinacopodium congolense | reverse complement strand
ATTAGAGATAAATACCCTTAAGGATTCACTTGCTAAATTTACGAAAGGGAATGAAAAATTAGAAATCATGTTGAATAATTACAAGATTGTAAATGATAGACATTGTTTAGGTTATGTGAGCGATAATGGACCTTTCTCTAATATGAATACATTGATAAAGGTAAGAACTTAGAGGAAGAAGAACCTAGGCCATCTATTAAAAATGTCTCTAGGCCTTCATTATCTAGCTCCCATCATAAAAAGAATCATCATGCATTTTTGTATGCATCAAAACCATCATATAGAAAGAATGTGCATGTGCCAAAAAATAGACTTAATTTCTTTGTAAATGCACATCATCAAAATAATGCATATATGCCTCCTACTTCATATGCACCTCATGCATATATCAATGTTCCCAAAATTGTTTACCATGCTCATCATATGCATTTAAATGTCTCTCATACATATTCTAGACAAGGTTTTCATAAAAGAAAAATGTTTACATCTAGATATCCATATAGGAAAAATTTTAGATCTCATTGTCATGATACATCACTTTGGACATATTCAAAAGTATTTCTTTGATCGTTTAAATGTGAGTATTTTGTCGAATGGACAAGAAAGATACAAAGCTAACCATCAAGTACCCAAGATGATATGGGTATCAAAAGTTCGTTAAATTTATTTTGTATGTATTAAAGGGTATCTCCAAGAGCTTAAAAGAAAAATAAATCACCAATATTGCTGAACCAAGGAAATAAAAACTACAAGAGATTAGTGATAAACTATTAAAAGGGAGGTACATCTTAAATCTATTTGTTTGATTAAACTTTATGTGATGTTTTGATTAAATTATGACTAGAAATTAGATAATTGAATCTACTTGAATTTGTGTATTATTTGATATTTTCATTTTCATTATGACTTATTCTATAAATGGAGTAACTGAATTATTGAAAATGTGAGAATTTTGGATGTTTTCATTGTTTGACAATCGGTCGACCGATAGGATGAGTTCGGCCAACCGAAGGTGTTTTTCAATATATTAGTTGACCAATATGACTTGTTCGGTCAACTGAATGAACATCAGTTGACCAATATCAATTATTCAGTTGACCAAATAATCGAAACTTTGTAAATTTAATTCTTTCTTTTGTGACGCATATGTCTGTAAATGATATGTTCAAAGATTGTAAATGTTAAATGATCTCATAAATGGCTTCTTTAATTTGTATTTGTTGAAGAACTTTCTTAAACGTCATTTTAATGTGCTTAAATTATGTATATATTTTTGTGTCTTAATAAATGTATTAATATATTTATTTAGTGGATGCTTAAATGATTAAGCGATTATATGTTATGATTTTGCACTTGTAAGTCTGTTTTAAAGTCTTTTGTACATATTTTTGATAATTATGTTCTACGAAAGTTTTGGTCCCTCTCATGTAGTTTAAAAGTCCCTCTCATATAGTTTAAATTTTTTTACTTACATATTATTTAGAGAAATTGTTTTATTGAGCGGAAGCTTGAAAATTTTTAGGATTTTGTTTTACAAAATTAACTACTAAAAAGGTTTGATGTATTGCCTCCATACATTAGCTTAAGAAATTTTTTTGAAAGGACATTAGTTTACTCAAAATTGTTTGAAAAGTTGAAAAGTTTTGATAGAAAACGTTTTTAAGAATCATAAAGTTTTAAATTTTGACTCTACGTATTTTATGATCCCTCAGACATGACATTAAATATTTAGAAAAAGCTTATGATATTTTGAAGTATTATCCATTTATTGAGGGGGAACCTGGAACTTCATCTAAATTGCATAATGGAGTACAATTTTTATAATTTCCTTTATGAGCTTTTTTAAAATCAAGAATGAATGCATTTGCGATTAAATGATGATATGATTCTTCTCATGCATTTTATGTGTTACGAACTTGATTGCATGAATTTAGAGGGAGTCATTGATAGAGTTTTTGATTAAATGGGACTCTTAAGATATTTTATAACAATTTGTGTCAAGTATGAAGTAACCTTAATTAGTATCTTGAACTTGTTTGCATCTTTATGTTGTTATTGTTTTTTGGGAGTATCATTTTTAGAAGTGAAAAATGTTGTCTTTTAATACTTGTTGATGATGCATTGCATTTTTTTCGTTATTTTAGATGATATTAACAATTGGTATTGTGGTAGTTGTTTTGATGAAATTGATCGTATCATTCATTACCATGCATTGTCTTTATTACAATTGGTATCTTGCCTTGAAAAATGTTTTTCGAACGAAAAAAATAATTGGTATCAAGTTTTTATTTTCCAACAATTTGCATCAAGTCTTTGTTCTCTAGCATTTGATATCATGATTATTAAAAATTGGTATAGACATGTCTCCTCTTCAATCTACTTGGTTTCAAATGTGTGATTTTTCTATTTTATCATTTTTTCAATAATAATTGGTATCACCTTTTAACAACATTTGGTATCTAAGTTGATGACTTTTTTATTGTAGAATTTTTCAATGAGATTTGGTTGTCTTTGTTCCTATTTTGAATACATAATCTATTATATTGTGAAGAATATCTTGGTATGTTTAAAGGGGGAGCATTGAATTGAAATATATGTTTAGAAGAGGACTAATGTATCCTATTTATATGCTTCGTACTGATTGGTATCAAATTTTTATAAAAAGGGGAAGAATGGTAGGTGTTATACGTATTTTTTATTAGTATATAAGTTTTACACCTGTTTCTAATTTGACGTATAATTTTTGATGATTAAAAAAAAGGGGGAGAATGATATAAGTGATATTAGAAAATAGTAGTAAGGAGTTGTAAGTTTTGTGATGTTTTCATGTTTAAGTGGTTTGATTTGTATGTTAAATGCTTCTAATATCATATGATTTTGTCATCATAAAAAAAGGGGAGATTGTTGAACTAAGGGTTAGTTTCACCTTTTTTTTATGATGACAAAGTGTTTATACTAATATGTTTGTAAAGTCTGTTGTGTTTGTTTAGTATTTGAAATGTTTGTGATGAATAAGTAATTAAATTAGCAATTCAGTAAAATTTGTATGACTTATGTAAGTCAGGGAATAATGTTTTAAATAAATATTATGAAAATTGAAGTTTTATGAATTGATTAATTGTGTAGATAAAGTAAAAGAAATCATTTAGGTTATTGTGCAACAGATATATTATTTAATGAATATGAATGTTAGGCAATGGCTAATTAAGCTTATGAAGAGTATAAACAGGTGTGTTGAGCATTATTTATGTATGAAAGAAGTGTAGAAAGTGTTTATATATTACTCTTGAGTGTTCTTGAGGGTATATGAGCTATTAGTAAAGTTGTGGTTAGACATTTTTATGGGGTTATTCTTGAGTCTTAAGAAAGAAGAGTTTGAGGTTATCCTTTAGCATTAGAAAAGGGAGAGTAAAAGGTTATTCTTGAGCCTATAAAAAGGATTATACTGTATACTCTTGTTTAATGTAATAAGAACGATATCTTAACAATGGTGTTAGGGATTAGATGTAGGGAAAGTGGATTACGACGAACTAGAATAAATCGTGTGTGTCTCTTCTTCCCTTTCTCTTTTATTTTTATTAATTTAATTTAATTGTTTAATTTATTATTGTTATTTAATTTTTACAATTAAATTATTGATTAACTTCTCTATTTAATTTAAATTGATAAAAAAATATTTAGGTTGATAATATTAGATTTTTTAAAAACCTAATTCACCCCCCTCTTGGGTGCCACATAGGGCCATCACTTCTATACTTGTATACTTCTAAATGATTATGTATCTTATTTTTATAGCAATTGAGAAGGGTTATTGAATGTTGATTAGCCCAACCTCTAGTTTTATTTTCATGCCTTCCTCTAATCCTCATAGCTCGATACATATTCATTATATTTTCTGTGTTGATAAAAAATTTGTGTTCATGTTTTGTGCTCGCTTTTTTACAACAACGGCTTCTCTAATTTTATAAATTATGTTTTATGTTATGTTTTGTTCATCTTTCCCCTCATTTCCATGTATTCTTCCATTTCTTTCTTTCAAAATTCCATAAATTATTACACCAAGTACCAATCTAAAGAAATCTCAATCACCTTTCCTTTGGAATTGAATTTGTTGTATCCATATTGATATGCCATTCTAATCCACATGCTACCAATGTATTTTGCACGTTATCGTAACTCAATTCTATAGTATCTTGCAGTAAGAAAATTTGAAGGATATATTTTCTTAATCTTCCATTGCATTTCTTTGGAAGCTATTTTTGTATGCTAAAATTTAACTTATATTTGGTAGCCAATTTCCTCTTTATAACTAGCCAGAGAATGAAAGTGAATGCAAGTATAATGTTAAGATCTTAGACCATACATGTCCAAGGCAATTTTTATATGTTCCTATTAGTAATCTTCTAAAAAAGGATATAGAGAACTCTTCTCTCTTATCTTACATCTAAACAATCTTATCCTCCTTAGTTAAATAAGGGTAATAGCTTTGCATATTGTCTATAACTAGTTAGATTCTTGTATTAGAATGTGCTAGCCAATACCATCTATTGTACCTGATTAATGCACTAACTTTAGTATTGGTTAGAATGACCAACATCAAAGGTTTTAATTCCCTTGTTTTATAGAGTGGTCCTAAACTATGCCAATTATCTTGGCAAAAACTGTCCATCCTTTCCATTACCTATTAGGTTTTTTATTAAGCTTTGAACATAATCTCTTGTAAGTAAGATCTATTTTCATGATCATGAGATGTATGAACATATTTTAATAGTTTATATACTTCTTCCTTTTAAGAAGTAATGGTAAACCCATTTCACCTATAGGCTTTCCTTGTCTTTACAAAGCCTCCACAACCTTTTGATGAGTAATGCCTTAGATGTGTTTTTTGTTGGTCTACTTATTACTTGTTTGTTCCATTATAATTTCCTTATTAGTTGTCTTTTTAAGTTCTCAAGTTAGGGATTATACCAAACAAATTATCTTGATTTTTCTATCCCAAATCAACCTGTTCTTTGTTATTTTCTAAAGTTGAGATTAACGGAGACTTTAACAATTATGTCACATAACTAAAATATTCTTTCTAAATTTTTTCTTTAATAAGTAATGTATTAGATTTTGATTTTCTTATAAAATGATGCCTAGTTTATGGCATATTTGTTTTAATTGCTGAGAATTCTAGGAAATCCATTCTTCTATAACCAAGGAAGAAGTTTTTTGTCCCTATGTGAATTTATCCAACCATTTAACTTTGAGCCTCCTTATTAGAGTTAGGATATTTAGTTGCTGATCTTTATTATGTTCATATCTCCATGTACTCCATGACGTGTAGAATTTTGAGAAATAACAAGTTGAAACAAATCTTTATAATTTTTTTCTTGATTTTTGGTTTTAAAGATTGCATAAGCTTGGTATACTTATAGGAAAAATTTTGTGTAAAAGAACCATACAATTTTCATCAATTTTCATCAATTGTGCATAAGACAAGTTTGTGGAGAATCTAGCTCAATTCTTTTTCGCTTATAGAGATCCTAGCGCCATTTAATATGATGAATAAAAGTCATGAGTTGATATATTGAGTATGTTTGTATGGTTTTAGCCAACTAGAGGAAATGGTGTTCTATTTTTATTAATTTAGAGACTTCTAGAATATATATTTAATATCCTTTAAAAAATACCATAAGTTTTAATTATAATTTTTAAAGAGAGATTTAGCAGTATTAACAATATAAAAATTATTTTCTATTTTTGAAATACTAAAAAAAGATTTACTTAAAAACAAGCACTTTGAAAAGATGATTTTTATGAGGAAGATATTTGTACATTATGAAAACTTTGTTCCTAAGAACAGTTTTGAGAAATTTGTTCTAAAAAACTTCAGTTTTCAAATATATTTTTAAAGAGAGTTTATATATTTAGACTATGTAATGTTGTTTGTAGAAGAACATTAGGGAAATAATAATGATATCGGCTTAAAATTATGGAAACAATTTCTAGTTACAATTAATAAAGCATAAGCATCCTTTTCTAGTGTATGATATCTCATCTCTACACCATATAACATATAACTAACATAATAAATAGGCATTTTCACTACTCCTCCTTTAGAAGTACTATCTTGAACCAAGGAATATTCATCTTGTTTTGATGATGAGAAAACATCCTATAGACTAATAATTTTTTAAAAAAAGATTTAAAGGATAGGTGTTAAGTTGAAGTATGAAAGAAGTGATTTATAGAGTCTTGGAGAAAAACTGGAGTTTATGAAATTGATTGATCAAGACTTAAGTTTATGGAAGACCAAGATAAAACTTATACAGGTTAATATTTTTCTTTTAAGTAAATTTTTGTGCATAAATTTTTGCATCTATATAAAGTTTTTAAGCCTCTAAATGCACTAAATTGAGCTTGAGTAAGATTCTATCAAATGTAGTGTGGGAGGTAGTATAATTGAGGGGAAAGATTATCCTTAAACCATAAAAAGATTGCAAAAGTTATCCTTGAACCTTAGAAAAAGGATTTTGTAACTTCTAACATTGTATTTGTGTTGTTTGATAGAGAAAAATCATAACAAGGTTTTTATTTTGGGAATGGACATAGGAGAAAATGGTGTCTCTGAAACTAAGATAAATTTTATTGGCTCTTCTTCCCTATACTTTTTACATTAATGCTTTTGTTTTATAAGTTATGCTTTAATTTATTCGTTGTGTTTATTGTTGTTTAAAAATTATGTTTTTATTATTGTTTAACATATAGGTTGTTCATACGTGAAGTTGTGCATATTGGAATCGTTTTACTCATAGCATAAATTTTTATCTATTTTTGTAAATTTATTTTTGCAAATGTGTTAGGATCTTATGAGGACTTAATTATTCATTTTTTAAAATTTTAAGCCTCCTAATTCACCCCCTCTTAGGTGCTGAATAGGACTAACAATTGATATCAAAGCATAAATCTCACATAATCGAAAATTTTAGTGAATTTGTGAGAAAAGATCACTCCTTCTAGAAGACCATGTCCGTGCTGCAACATTCCCATCCAATTAAGAGAAAACAAAAGGGCACGAATCCTTTGAGGCTTTATCCTAATCCACATTGAAAAGACAGCCAAAAGGAAAGAAACAAACACAAATACTTTAAAAATAAATGAAACCATTACATGCCGTACCTTAATTCATAAAGCCATAATATATAATATTGATGGCAGTGCAAAACATGCTTAGGTGTTAATTCAAGTTTAAGAAGGACAAGTACTTCAAAAGGACTCGGCTTTATTTAGCTAAAGACATGCGTATAAAACATGCATTATTGGTGTCCGCCTGGATTAAATTAATCGATCTGGGGTGATGCAATCGATACGAATGACAATTATATCAGCTCACTTTTTATGCAACTTGGTTTGCTGGCTGTCGGAAGAGAGTGCTAAACACTAATCTCAAGCTATCTTCCATAATAGCTCTAATAGATGGAATTGTTCTTTTCAGATATGTTTAGTTCTACCGTGGTTGTGATTTATTATTATAATTATTATATTTTTTTAAATTTTTATACTGTATTAATATATTTTTAAATTAATTTTTATGTTTAAAAAAATAAAAAATTAAAACTAAAATCTAAAATCTAATTAAACATAGCCTTATATTTTGGGACGAAGATTGCTGTTTTGTTGTATTAATTTATATCATATAAGTCAATTGATTAATTTTATATTTTTATATATTTAATTACTTTACAAATAAAAATATAATGTGACTGTAATTATAAAATTTATATTATAAATTTTTAATTATGTTTTTATTAAAATTAGACATTAACAAAGTAAAAAACTATTATAAGTTACATTTTTCTCATGAACGATGTAATCAATCTTATAAACTAAAATATATTGATACATTAGCAAATATAAGGGTATTTATTATAAAAAAGTTCACTTAATTGATTCAACATAAGAATTTCATGAGAAAAATTATTTATAAAAATAACCATTATAATAATTATACAAGTAATCATTTGATTTTTAAAGCTTCAAATATCCCATATAAGTATTGTTATCTTTCGATACTAATGACTTATACTATTTAAGTATAATTTGCTTGGTATTTATTAGATTATGATATGAACTATAAGGAAATAATCGGATAGTCAACATATGATTTATTTGGAAAATTTCTTAGTTATGAAGGAATAATATTTTGAAAATAGTTTTTAAATATCAATAAAAGACTTAATTACTAATGTTGGAGGAGCAATATGATTATATTTAAATAAGGTATATGTTAATTTTGTTATATCTATTCTTTTGTTAAAAAAAATTGTTCTATCTAATTAAAACATTGTATGATAAAATAATTAAATTGTATTGGAAAATTATGTGCAAAAAATTAATCAAAATTATTTTGACATTCATTATATTTCGATTGTCATAATGCGCTGTGAGATACGACTCTTAATTTATAGATATAAGTTATTCAATTAAAAAATTAAAGATAAATTAATAAATTTAATTTATCTAATCATAAATATAGTTTAGGATCATGGTTTCTATTCATCACCAATATATTTAAAAATATAATGAGTCACAGAAAATGGATGCCGAGAGAAAAAGTAATTTAATAAAGTTAGACTTGATTATTATAAAATTTAAAAAATAAAGTTGAATTGGTATTAACCTGTTTTCAAAATGAATTCCACGGAGGAGTTGAAAAAATAGAAATCAAATGTCATGATGAAATACTTTTTGTGATTCACACATATTATATTTATAAATTAATCATATTATAAAATTAGATTGATTTTAATTTGTGTAAAATAATAAAAAAACTATTTTCTAACATATCATTCTTTTATGCTAAGACATGATTACCAAATTAATCATTTTTTTAGATCTAGACACAAGTACTTTTTATATGGTTTTTGCCATTCCTAAAAAAAAAAAAACCTTTATAGTTCAATATTCTTGAAAAACTCATTATACTTAAACAAATACACACGTCATCTATTATAAGACATAGCTTATTCCAAATAGATTTAGATGAACTCTCAAGGTTATCTACTAAAGTTTACTAAATACTATGTCAAGTATGAACGTCCAAAGAAGAAATTGGAAGAAACAACCCAAATATAAGATTTAATCAAATACTTTAAATCAGGTTGCGTGTCGCAGCATGGAAAATATGGACCGCTTGTAAGCTCCATAGCACTTTTTTCATTCCAATATTATCACTACCCTCACCAAAACACTAACACCTGTCCCCAAATGACGTAATGATTTGCATAATTTATGACCTCCAATACCCAAAATGGAATCCATCAGTTATTTAAATAATTATTTCTGATGGGTACTACCCGGATCTATCGCCTTAAGAAGTAAGCAATTCAAACACCTGCTGAAAACCCATTGGAGCCCTAGTTATTTTCAAGTTAAAAAATTCCACCACCCACCTAGTTTCCTTTTTTTATATGTAAAAAATATTTACCAAATCTACTACATTACGCTTTAAGCATGGTTATTGTAATTGTTTTGGTGTCTAGATGCATAAACCCTAGTATGGACGTGGCACAAGGCCATGAGTTTACTCCTTGCACTTTGTCTTTGGCATCAAATATAAGATTTAATCAAATACTAGATACGATCCTTAAAAGGACATGTCACCCAATGCCTTGACAAAGTTTTTGGATGTCCCCAGAAACCCTTTTGAGTTTCCATGCGCTTGCATACGTGGCACTGGCTAATTGGCCTGTCCACTTCTAAAAAATCAATCCATATATCACAACATAATTGAAAATAATTCATAAATTAATTAGTTGATTTCTTAAATTTCAGGCTTAAAATACGACCCAAGAGAGTATAATAGAATAAAATAAATATTTAAATAGGAAGAATATGTTATAAAAGGTTTAAAAAGAAAACGTTCCGTACGTTTCATGGTTCGTTTAGTTAAAATATAGTGCAACTATTGTTTTTGTTCAGACATAGAGATATATTTACCATCAAAGTTACCTCACCCACTAATAAGCATGAATTAAAAAAGTAAATTAGCATGGTTAGTCTATTGTTTATGAAGTATAATGTATTCCCGCATTACCCTAGTGCCATGCTCAGCTTCTTTCTAATATTTAATGGATATTTTAAAGATAGTAAGTAGCTAGGGAGAAAAAAAAAAAAGAAAAATCTAGGGATGATTTGATAGCGACACTAAGTTGAGTGATGGAATGCAATAGGGGGTTTAGTGCAGATATAAATATGGAAGAAGTACCAATAGTTTTGTGCACAGAATTTGAAAGACAAGACATTTTTATCTCTACAGTTAGATAACAACAATTCCAAGCTCTTTTTATTTTTTTCTAGATGTCTTGGGGAGTCATGACAGGATCCTTGGGTTGGGGTGGTATGGTTGAAGAGGGTTGGAGGAAGGGTCCTTGGACTGCAGAAGAAGACAGGCTGCTCATTGAATATGTAAGGTTGCATGGTGAAGGAAGATGGAACTCTGTGGCTAGGCTTGCAGGTAAAATTTTCATGTCTCTGCACATGCCTTTATAGTAATCCTACTATCTCTAGATTTTTTTCTTATCACGTTACATCATATAAATGTGTTTTTCCTTTCTGGGTCTGAACAGGACTGAAAAGAAATGGGAAGAGCTGCAGACTCAGGTGGGTGAACTATCTGAGGCCAGACTTAAAGAGGGGACAAATTACTCCGCATGAAGAAAGCATCATATTAGAGCTTCATGCAAAATGGGGGAACAGGTAAATTTAACTTGAATTTTTTTTTTATTTTCCCTGAAATCGTGTAAAGGGTATTTAACTAATCTTCGTGAGTGATCTACAACGAAATTCAGGTGGTCGACAATTGCAAGAAACTTGCCAGGAAGAACTGATAATGAGATCAAGAACTACTGGAGAACCCATTTCAAGAAAAAGACCAAAGTTTCTCCAGATAACTCTGATAAGGCGAGAACACGCCTCCTGAAGAAGCAACAGTTTAATCAGCAGCAGCAGCAGCAGCAGCAGCAGCAACAACAACAGCAGAACCAGCAACTTCAGCAGCAACAGCTACTGAAATTAAACCAACTGGACATGAGAAAAATACTCTCCTTTCTCGAGGAAAACGAGGCTAAAGCACTGTATGGATCGCAGCTGAGGCAAGAGATGGCCACTCCTTACCCCATCAGTGGGCAGGAGGATGGTTTAGCATATAATAATAATAGTGTCATGTTCAATGGGAGTGCTTCAGTTGCTGAGACATCTTCCACTGAGGACTTTCTATGGGATAGTTTATGGAACTTGGATGATTTCCATGGAAATTTTGGTGTTGCTTCCGCAACTTCTAAAGCTAATATGCAGAATCTAGTGGCACCGTTTTGTTAACTTTTTAGTTGTGTTTTTGTCATCATAAGGCTCTCAAATCTGGAGCTATGGATTTGATGACCGAAAGTATGTGATTTGGCTGTGACCGAAACATCCAGATAATGTACTCTGGATCAGATTTTCACCAATTTTACCTTAAAAATTACTGCTTTTATAGCAACAATTTATAGATATTTGTCACAAAAAATTGCAAAAATGTAGTAAAAAGTGCAGAATTCCATAGACCAGAATAGCTCCTTAAAAAAGCAGAAAAAGATATTGGTTTCAATTAAATTATTCATTCCAAATTTTATAGACGAAACATTTCTATGTTCGTTAACTTCGAGATTTTCATGATCAGCACAAGCATTATAGATTATTCTTATATATTATAAAAATCACACGTATAACAAACAAAAAACTTACTAAATTAATGGTCACTTACCAATTTTTTTAATATATTGTACGAAAGAAGATCCTGAACAAAAGCTTCAAGCATGTAAGTGGAAAGAAAAAATAATTAACAAGTTAAAAGACTAGTGGAAGTTAGCATGTTCTGCTACTAACTAAAATATAAAAATTACAATTAGTCCAATTAATTCAAGATTAATTTTGTAATTAGTGGCTCTATTAACTAAAATAATTGAACTACAAATAAACAAGTTATAAGTTTAAGTAAAATTATAAAGTAAATATGGGATTGAACTAAAAAAAAAGCTTAAATGCTGAAGAAAATCGTGGAAATGGCGAACAAATTCAAATTATTTCATACTATAAAATTTTTCATGGTTAGAATTAAATATTGAAACTTCTATTTTTTCTTAAAAATTTGGCTTTTAACTTGTATTTAACTTGCAGATATTAGAAACACCTTAACTGAATAATCTCGGTAAAAAATATCTTTTTTATTATAAGGTTTCAACTAATATCGGTTAACTTTAATATTTTAGAATATTAAAAAGAAACTATAATGTTTTAGAAACATTTTAAAAGAACTCTTATGTTTCAGAAGCATTAAAAATAACTAGATTAACTTCTGTTAATTAGTGCCATTAATTGTCACGTGACAATGTCATGTGGTATGTAGGGCCACATAAAATTTGGACTAATTAAAATGTATGTTTCCCTATAGCATGTGGGGCCCATAAAATTTATGATAGATATAATATTAGAAAGGGGTAGTAGCAAATTTTTGTCTTGTTTGCATATGATATTTACATGTATAATTTGCTTGTTATGTTCATCTAATATCAAATGGTTTTGTCATTATTGAAAAGAGGGAGATTATTGAATTAGGAGTTAGTTCCATCTTTGTTTTGATGATGACAAAAAAAAAATACTAATGTATTGTGGATTCTGTTGTGCGAAAGATAAGTTTGAAGAAAATAAGTCTTAAAGTGTATGGTGAAGATTTAAAGTGTATGGTTGTAGAGTCTTAGAATTGAAGAGTATATCTGAGAGCTTTTATTAAAGCAAGACGAAGTTGAAGGCTATCTTGATGACAAGAGAATCACTGAAAATGAACTTGAAGATTGAAGAGAGAAGATCAAGTTCAAAAGTAGAATTTGATAGATTGTTATGAGTAAGTTTGTGTAAGTTTTTTCTTGATCTAACCATAGTGTTGAAAGGGCTTAATCATGTACATGCATTCATATTTAATATTTGCTTATAAGATGCATAATCAAGAGGTGTTGTATATGTTTGATGTGTGTGAAAATCCTCTTAATGTATGGATAAATACATGTTTGGTATTGCATGAGTATGTGTGATAATTAAATTGGTTAATGTTTGAATGAATGAATAATTTGGTAAATTGGTTAAATTGGTATGACTGAAGAGTAAGTCATGTCTGTTGAATGAAATTGTGATTTGGTATAATAATGCTTGAATTAAAATTGCATGTATTGGAATATTGGTTATGTATGCAGTTAAATGATAAGTTATGATTAAAATTAGTTAGATTAAAGTATTAAGAAAATTTGGAAAATTGGATGAATTTAATTGTGTTAAGTTTGTGAAATTGTGTAAAATGTGTTAAGAAATATTTGATATTAATTGAATTAAGTTAAAATATAATGAATTAGGTTAAGGTATGATTTGGGCTAAATTTGGATTAATTTGGGCCGAATTAGGTCAAAGAACCTAACTCCCGTGGAGTCAACCGATATGTGCATATCATTTGACCAAACATCGGTCGATTGATTTCAGTGAAAATATAGCAAAACATTATAAACGACTAGTTTTTATAACTACTAATTTTTGTAATGACTAGTTTTTGTAACGACTATAAACAACTAATTTTTATAATGGTTATAAACAACTAGTTTTGCAACGATTACAAACGGCTAGTAAGCCCGAAGATGGGCATAAACATGTGTTGTTTGGATGGTTTTTGGTTAAAAAAACATTGAAATCAATCTTATAAAGTGTTTGAGCAATTTTGAGTATGTTGTGAGTTTTGGTATAGTATACGCATGAGTATAATATTTTTGTGAGTATTTATGTTGCTTTTTATAGTGAGCCCTTATACATCGTAGTGAGTCAAGAGTGACAATTTTATAAGATGTTTGTGTGAGAAGGGTGATTGTATTATAAGTTTATTTGTATGAGGGTATTCTTAAGTTATAAAAGAAGAGTGTTGTGAGGTTATTCTTTAACCTTAGAAAAGTGAGCGATAGGTTATTCTTTAACCTTAAAAGAAGAGTGAAAGGTTAACTATAAACCTTGAAAAATGACTGTATTTCTAACGTTATATTTTTTTTTGCAATAATATACAAATCTCAACAAGTGATGATGAAGACTAGACATAGGAGCAAGTAAATCGCTCTCTGAACTAGGATAAATCGTTTGTGTCTTTCTTCCCCTACTCTTTACATTTATGCAATTATTTAATTTATTGTTATTGTTTAATTTGGTGAATTAGATTATTTTTTAGATTCAGTATTTATAATAAATTGATTAAGTAAGAATAATTTTTAACTTAGAAGCAATTTTTAATACCTAATTCACCCATTTTTAGGTGCCCTATAGGGCCAATAATTTAGACGAATTAAAATGCATGTGACAATGCCATGTGGTATGTGAGACTTGTATAACTAATAATGTTCTGTCATATGGCCTATCATGAGTTATTGATAAAAATAGTGTCATTTTATTTAAACTTATAATTCGTTTAGGTAAGTCACCTAGATAACATCGTATGCTTAATATTTAAACTAAAAAAATTAACATGTTAATTTTAATTACCTTCCATCATGGTTTCCATCTCCTCTTTACATATGCTCTCCTTCTCCTCTCCTTAAGAGGTTGCCAATAGAGACTTGTCAGTCGATAGTGGCAATCCCTCTCCTCCTACACTTTCCTTTCCTTCTGGTGATTCACTATTTTCTTGGTCCGATCATTGCCTTCTCTTTTCTTCTCATGGATGTGATTGTTATACTCCTAGTAAGTTTCCCACTCTTCCTTCTTTGCTTGTATTCTTGATATGGTCATATGGCTTATGCATTGTATATTACTTAGAATTAGGCATGATCAAGAGCTTAATTACTTGTGCAATAAGAGTACTGGGTTCTCTATAAGATGGCACTGACATATAAATATTTAAGTTGAATTATTAGTGAAATACAAGCTAGCTTAAATATGTGAATAAGAGATTAATTAATGAAACATCATTAGTACTTTTTACACTTCAATAGTTTTTCATACTTATTTATGGATAATATTTAAGGGAGAAGAGCAAGTTGATTTTACATAAACTTCAACAATATTTCATTGTTTTTGAAAGCCAATAAAATTGATTGTTCTTTGTTCTTTTATTGTGACAGAGAACTTTGAAGTGAATGAGTTTGAGTATAATAGTTCAAGGATATTGAAAGGAGTCATAACTCTTTTTTCATATATAGGTTCTTATAATTACTATTTTGTAAAAATATTTCATCATAACCCATCTCTATTAGCTTGTAACAAATAAATAATTGACAATATGATTAGAGAAAAAATGAGTAGTAATACATAAATTACGTCTTTACTACTTTAAGCACTTTGTCAAGTTTGTGGCCTCTTGTGGACAAACAAGGTAGTTTATAATTCTTGACCAATATGTTATATGCTCATATCCTCTGCATGGTTCTTTTTTGGAGACATAACAACTTTACTTGACCTTTTCTTCCACCTCCTTTCCACAAATTTTCATATAAATTTCCTTGATAAATCTACATTCAGAATAGCTAGAACTATTTATTGGATTTTTTTATAGAAATTTTGGTTGATAATTTATTTTTTTGTATTACTGAACTAGGAGAAGTTCCATCTAAGTTTTGATGATAAAAAATGCCCTTACTATTAATAGTTTCATTTTTTAAATTGAAAAGTTAGATTTGAGTAAAAGGTGTTGAGAAATATAATTTGGAGCCTAAAATGGAGTATGGAAGTAAAAGTGATGATACATGAATACCAAGTTGATACGTAGAAGATCAAGTACCAAACTAGTGAAATTGTTTAGGTTTTGTATTTTATTTTTGTTGTTGATCTTATCCTGATCTTTTTTAGAGCGTAAATGGGCTCAACTCATGCATATGATATGTATACTTAGTGTTTAGACATATATGTTACATAATCAAGAAAAATTATATATGAGTTATTTTTAATGATCAGGCTTGCAGGCCCTTAGTTAATGCCTTTTATTATTTTCGCATGACCACCAGTATTTTGGTACCTGCTCGATACTATCTGATATAGGCTAATATATCCGATAAGGTTGATATACTGTTCGATATGTATTAAGATTAAATTTCCAAATTAATTTCCAAATTCGATGATTAAAGATCTTTTTTTCTCAAAACAAAGTTAAAACCAACTAACCGATAAGTATACCGATCACAAGTAATAGTATAAGTATTTTAAACTCGAGTTATCATCCCAAAAAGATCACACACATAACCAATATTAAGGAAAATGAATCATAATTATTTAAAGAAACAAAATTGAGTGATTAATTTAACTAAATTTAACGAACTAAACTAAAGGCTTCTAAGTTTGGAAAGAAGACTAACTTTGTAGTTTAAGGTTGCTTAATGGATTAGATGGTCAAGGAAATAATTTTCAATTATCTAAATGGATTAATTAGGGATTAAGAGACTTGTCCTATGGCAACTTCACTAAATTAAGACAAGGTTATGATCAAATCAATGCCTTTTCTTTTACTTTTGAAGTTTAAGGTTTGATCCACTCTTAAATAAACCAAAAGAATGCTTAAAGTGTAAAAAGCTTAACAAAACATTCATATTTTTCAGATTATTGGCCTCAAAATTAAAAAATCATTGGTCCCGCATTGATTAAATTCAAGTTACTTATTGATTTTCCAATGGATCAAGAGATTGTTCCTCTTCTTGCTCCATTTATCTTCTTAATCTCAAACGATTCATTCAAGACAAGCTTTAAGCATTCAAATAAGTAAAATACAACCCTTAATCATGTCTATGCATGTATTTAGATTATATAATCATCATTCCTCAACCAAAATACAACTCAGACACTCATTTCATTCATTTAAGAAAGAATATCATGCATATAACTTATGTTCTTGAATATATAAGCTCAAGAGTAGATTTCAATACAAAATATAGATTCAGAATGCATCAAATAGAGATACAAACATGGCTGCATGTCTAAGACACGTTATTGAGCTTTTACAATCTACAAAACAACTTAAATCTACAAAGAAAATCAGAAAATATGAAGAAAAAAAAACTAGTTAAAAGCCTAAACTTTGAGAGAATATCAAAATCTGATATGAAAACTTGTTTCTCTCCCTCTTCTCCTTGGTTTCTTAC
>JAOXYD010000136.1:28271607-28296193 GCA_028565735.1 Pinacopodium congolense | reverse complement strand
TTGAGCTTTTGGTTGTGGATGTTATATTTTTGTATTGGATTTTGTGTATTTTTATAGATTTTTGTGTTGTCTGTCTTAATTTTTGTGCTGTATTAGAGTGTTTTCTTTTCAATTTCTATGATGTTCTTTATTGATTTTTGTAAGAAAATCTGAAAACCAAATCCAAAAACCAAATCGTTTCCAAACAGGCCCTTAGATATCTAGTTATGTTTATATAATGGATTTAGACTTGGCAATAATTTCAGACACAAGACCTCAAGCCATAACTAAGATCAGTACTGAAGCTAAAAAGTCATTTTACGAGGCTTGGGAAAGGTCTAACAGGCTATACTTGAACTTGATGTGAATGACCATCGCTGAAATTGTGAAGCCAGCAATGCCTAAGATGAGCAATGTAAACAAGTTCATGTTGATACTTAAGGAATACTTCCAATCAGATATAGCTGACGAGTATATAGTAAAGATTCTAATGAGTGAGCTCACGACCAAGAAGTTTGATTGGTCACATCCTATTTATGATCATGTAACAAATATGTCAAATTTAGCAACAAAACTAAAATTGATGGGTATAGATGTGAGTGAGTCCTTTCTGGTATAGTTTATTATCAATTCACTTCCTCTTGGGTTTGACTAGTTTTAGGTGAATTATAACACACTTAAATAATACCTTAAGAAGATTAAGGTCATATTAGTTTAAGAGAAAGGGAGGTTAAAGAAAATAAAAGAACACTGTGTTCATCTCACATTTTATCATGGAGCTAGTAGTAGTAAGAACAAACTAGAAAAGAAGAGTAAAGACAAGGACCGATCTCTTAGAAAAGTTAAAGGAGTCACTTCTACAAGAAAGTTTTTCACTTAAAAAAGGATTGTCCTAAAAGAAAGGCTTGGTTCCAAAAGACAAGGTACATACTATATTTAGTTTTTTTAATCAAATCTTATTAAAGTGTCTAATAATACTTAGTGGTTATATTCTGGTGCAAATATTCACGTGTCATATCTTACACAGGGATTTCTTTCAATCCAACCTATAAACATATATGATAATTCCTATATATGGGGAATATAATAAATTCAAGAATAGAGGGTATCGGGACATACAGATTAATATTGGACACTAGATGTCACTTATATCTAGAAAAATGTCTTTATATTCTTGAATGTGTTAGAAATTTAGATTCCATTGCAAAGTTGGATGATGTAGGTTTTAACTTAAGATTGAAAATGATATATTTTTTTCTTTGTATAATCATAAGTACCATTATGGTTATGGTACTTTAATGTATTATTTATATCGTTTCAATCCTGATGTTACTTTTGCTGAATCTTTATTTAATGTTGACCATATTATAAGAAATAAGCATAGTGCCCATAATGAATGTCTTATTTTTTTATGACATAAAAGATTATGTCATATATCTAAGGAAAGGGTACAGAGGTTAGTGAAAAATTAAAATTTACCTCAATTGAATTTTACTGATTGGGATATCTGTGTGGATTACATTAAAGGTAAACAAACTAGACATATATCAAAGCATCTACCTACAAGAAGTAGTGAACTAATTGAATTAATACATACTGATATCTGTAGTCCTTTCGACATTCTTTTTTAAGGCAGTGAAAAGTACTTCATCACTTTTATTAATGATTTCTCACGATATTGTTATCTATATTTACAATAGGAAAACTCGCAGTCCGTGGACATCCTGGAGGTGTTCATTAACGAGGTAGAAAGGCAGTTAGATAGAAAAGTAAAGATAGTAAGGTATAATAGAGGTAGGGAATATTATGGTAAATTTGATGAAAGTGAAAAATGTCTAGGTTAATTTGAAAAGTTTCTTGCAAGTCGAGGCATCTATACACAATACATAATTCCTACTAGTACACCTCCACAAAATGATGTAGCTGAAAGCCAAAGTCGTACTCTTATGGACATGATTAGGAGTATGTTAAGCTATAGTATTGTCTCTTTATCTTTGTAGATACATGGATTAAAGACCGCTGCGTATTTATTTAATAGGGTTCCTAGTAAGATAGTTCATAAGACTCCTTATGAATTGTAGACATGAAGGAAACCTAATTTAAGACTCCTTATGACACCTTTTAGCAGAAGTAAGGGTATATAATCCATATAAAAAGAAGCTTAATGCAAAATCGTTAGTGGTTACTTCCTTAATTATCTTGAAAAGTCAAAGGAGTATAAATTTTACTATTCTAATGATAGCTCATCACTAACTATTAAATAATAAATACTTAACTAACCTAACTAATTATGTAGTTGAGCAAGTCAAGGTTAATCCTATAAGGAGCTAGGGGAAGTTCTAGCTATTTCTCAATTATATTAAAAGAAAAGAAAATAAAATAAAATCTTTGGATGCAAAAATGTTAAAATAAAATGAAAATATAAATAACGAAAACAAAGTAAAAGACAAGAAATAAATAACAGATACAAAAAGATGGGCAAAAGATATTTCTGGGATTCAGGACCTATAATTGATCATCGAAACATATAGATTGTGATTAATCTGAGATACTAGCCTATGGATAAAAAAAAATCCTAAATCTTAAGTTTCTCCATTTTTAGAGAAATCCTATACGATAGAAAATTTGCCCATAATCACGCGACAATTAGAACAAGCTCTCTAAATTTAGTGGCATGACATTATTAAATGTCAAGGAACGACTAATTTAAGCCATAATCTCGCAAGTTCATATTGTGTAACTTAGATAATTAAGGTCTTAGGCTAAATTGATTAAGTTTATCAACAAATTCAATTAAACTATTGTCACTTACAATATTTACTATGACGATTATGTATTATAAGCCTATACCTAGAAATTGAAGTAAAAATTATACCTAAGATGGTCAATCCTATACATTAATCCTTAGTTTATGTCCTTAAACTGAAATTTTAACTCAACCTTGACCTAAAACACAATATCCAATTGATTTCAAGTCAATTATCATAATTACAAAGCATATCCCATAAATATCTTCCAACCTACAAGAAAAACTAAGCTAACATACAAAAATAAACACAAACCCAAACTAAAAATACGCAAAACAAAACATAAATGCAGAACACAATAAGTAAATAAAGAGAACAATGCTATAAATTAAAGGAAACATAACTATATTAATCAAAATCAGAGGTTCAACATAATATTTAAGCAAAACATAACTAAATACAAGAAAATACAAAAGAAATTAGGAAATAATGGCAAAACACAAGAAGCAAAAAAGAAAACATAACCTAAAAAATGAAATCTAAAGAGGAAATTTAAATAACAAATGAAAACTAACACAAAACATTATAAAGAAGCTAAAAAATGAAGAAAAGAGAAACAAGAATGGTAGAGGCTAAGAGTTAAATGCGACTAACCCCTCTTTTCTTCTACTACCTTTCGACACTTTTGTATGCCTCTGTTAGGGTTGAGATAATTCTCCCGAGTGAAAGACACTTCTATCCTTAATTTTTTTACTAGCAATGTGACATCGATTGATGATTAAAGGCATCAGTTGACCAAAACATAAGGCATTGGATTATTAACTTGAGCCATTCTATTGACTGTATGTAGCAAATTTGGTTGACCAACTCTAAGTCTCCAGCAACTACATCTTCCTTTTTCTACTCCAATTAGCTCTAAGCTTGTCCTTTTTAGCCATAACTTGTGTCTTAAGGACCAAACCTGCATGTAAGATTAAAACAAACACAATTTAGGCATTCAAGCATGAAAATAGGGATGAATTCACATTGAAATGTGTATAAAAATTTAAGATAATTAAACCTTATCAATTACTCCCACACTTAAACTATTGCTTGTCCTCAAGTAATGACTTAAACGCTTCACTCAAACAATTCTAATCAAGAGCCAATATTTAATTTAATACAAAATAAATCAATTAATACCTTTAATCAAATTTACAAGCCAATATTTAATTTAGTACAACATAAATCAATTAATACCTTTAATCAAATTTACAAATTTCAACTCTATCATGATCAAAAGTAAGGAAATCACAAACAAAGCATATAGTTAGTGAAATGCTAACTCAATATGCATAAGATCTAACATTCAAGCCATTTCACATAGGTTAACACAAAAACTAGCCAAGGATGTTTAAAATGACCAAAAACAACTGAAAATACAACATAATTTAAGTTTTGAGCAATGATTATTTGATATGTTATCTAAGTTTTTAATGTTACGGTAAACACTTTGTCATGGACACCCTAGGTTACTAAGTTAGATTGCCTTCTCAAATAGCTATTAACATCACTCATAACTTTAACCTTACATTAGGTTAAAGCCATAGAGTGAGAATTGTTCAACATACATATCAACACAAAAATAAAGATGATTTTTATTCAACAACAAGGACACTCTTCTTTTGTTTTTTGTTTTGTTTTTCTTCTTCTTTTCTTCTTTTCTTCTTTCTTTTTTTCTTTTTTTTTGGGTACTATATTCTAAAAATCCTATTTCACATTCATATGAAAAACCATACAAAATAGACTTAAAGATGAAATATCATACAAATAGACTACTAAAAACACATGCAAAAAACTCAAAAGAAAGGGAAAAAAAATGAAAAAGCTAGCATCATCTCAAGAACTGAGAAAAGTTCCTCAAATAAAAAGTATTAATGTCCTTTAAGTACCATAATTAACTATTAACTAAAGATCAAAATAATTTTAAGCTAACATATTCAAATCATCACCATCAAACTCACAATAACTTAAGTGTACAAAAATTTTAAATTTACCCCACCCCCTCACTTAAATTAGACATTGTCTTCAATATCCTAAAAACAATGCAAATATACAGAGGTATGGAATAAGAGTACTCCCTTGATGATGCAAAACTATGAAGTCGTTGAGAGAGATAGTCGCTTGCTTTTACTCCTACTTTTGACTCCTTACAAAAGAAACACAAAAAGGAAAAGAACTAAAAAAAAGTAACTAAAGACTTATTTAACCAAAAATAAAAGACACAAAACTTAAAAGAAACCATGAAACTAATGCACTTTTTAAGAAATGACATGCACCAGATGTACTTTTTCTATCTAACAAATTACTAGCATAATCAGCATCAAAATACCCAATTAAATCCAAATAATCATTTTTAGGATACCAAAGCCCTAAATGCAATGTACCACTTAGATCGCATAAAATACGTTTAACAGCTCATAAATATGATTCTTTAGGAAAAAATTAAAAATGTGCACACAAACAAATACTAAACATAATGTCATGACGGTTAGCAATTAAATACAGCAAACTACCTATCGTACCTCAATATATTTTTTTATCTACGACTTTTCCATCTTCATCTTTATTTAATTTGGTGGATGTGCTCATGGGAGAGACTAAGGACCTTGTTTAATCCATATAGAAATGTTTAAGGAGTTCCTATGTATACTTTGATTGATTTACAAAGATTCTATCCTTTAATTACTTGATTTGGAGTCCAAGGAAGAAATTCAATTCTCCTATCATGCTCATCTCGAACTACCTACTCATACATTTAGCAAATTCTTTACACATATGTTCATCAGTAGCATCAAAAATAATATCATCAACATATATTTGAACAATTAATAAAGCATTTTTATCTTTCTTAATAAACAAGGTCGTTTCTACTTTCCTTTTTTTCAAAACCATTGTCAAGCAAAAAGGTACTTAATCTATCATACCAAACCCTAGGTGCAAGTTTTAAACCATATAATACTTTAGAAAGTTTAAAAACATGTTAGGATGCATCATGGCTTTTAAAATCAAGGGATTGTTCAACATACACTTCTTCTTAAATAAATCCATTTAAAAACATTCTTTTGACATCCATATGAAACATTTTAAAACCCCATGTGAGATGCAAATGCAAGAAGTAGTCTAATAGCCCCTAATCTAGCTACGAGAGCAAACATCTCATCATAGTCTATTCCTTCTTCTTGGTTATACCCTTTAGTCACTAGTACTGATTTGTTTCTAATGATGTTACCTTGTTCATCTAGTTTATTCTTAAAAACCCATTTAGTACTTATTATAGGATGATCTACAGGTCTAGATACTAAGATCCAAACTTTGTTTTGTTCAAATTGTTCAAATTCATCATTCATTGCTAAAATCTAATTCTCATCGTATAGAGCTTCTTCTATTATTTTAGGTTCAATCTTTGAAATGAAAGCAATATGAGATAAATTAAATTGAGATCTAGTGGTTACCCCTCGGTGAACATCACCTATAATTTGATTGACAGGATAATCCTTCTTGTATTTCAAATCTCTTGGTAGCTCTTTATGTCCTCTTTCTCTACTTAGTTCAACAATTTGTGATGTTTGTCTATTGTCTTTAAGTGAAAGGTTTTATAATCACTTAGATAAATCTACATCATCAAACTTAAGTACTTTTTGAAAGGATTAGTTTCATCAAAGACAACATGCACATACTCTGCAACGACATGAGAGTTTTTAATGTAAACTCTATATGCTTTACTAGATAAAGAATATCCTAAGAAAATGCTTTCATTTATTTTAGAATCGAATTTTCCTAAACTATCTTTAGCATTCAAAATGTAGCATTTGCAACAAAAAACTTTGAAATAACTAATTCTTGGTTTCTTACTGTTCAAAAGCTCATAAGGTGTTTTGTCTAATTCCTCTCTACTACACCGTTTTGTTGAGGTGCAAAAAAATTATGCGTAATGCCACGATTGCCATAAAAACATTCAAACATATCATTTTTGAATTCTCTACTATGATCACTTATAATGGATGCAATAGATAAGGACTTCTCATTTTGAATTTTCTTTGCAAAACTAACAAAAGATTTAAAACATTCATCTTTCGAACTTAAGAATAAAACCTAAGTAAAATTACTGAAATCATTAACAATAACAAATGCATATGATTTTCCTCCTAAACTAACTCCTCTAGTACGACCAAATAAATCCATATAAAGTAGTTCAAGGGGTCTAAAAGATGTTACTGGTTTCTTGCTTTGAAAGAGTTTCTTACTTGTTTTCCCATTTGACAAACTCCACAATTTTTTTTTTCTTATTTTATAGTTAGAAGACCTCTAACAAGTTATTTCAAATTGAGCTTTAAGTGAAAATCCATATTTGTATGTCCAAGTCGTCGGTGCCAAGTCCAAGTAAATTCATTTAAGGAAATTAAACACTTATCTTCAAGATTAGTAACATAATATAGATCAACAATACAAATATTCCCTTCTTTTTTTTTTTCCTAAGAACATAAGACTATCATTATCTATCTTAGAGACAACACACTCATCTCCTACAAAACTAACCTTATAGTTCTTATCACATAATTGACTAACACTTAATAAGTTATGTTTTAAGCCTTCAACAGGTAAAACATTGTCGATTAAATGACAGTTATCTTTACCTCCTTTTTCAATGCAAATTACTTTACCCTTAGCATTATCCCCAAAAGTGACGAATCCTCCATCCTTACTCTTTAAGGTGATAAACTGTGCGGGGTCCATAGATATATTTCATGAATAACCATTGTCTACATACTTTTTATTTCTTCTCTTGTCCTACAAGACAAATAAAAATAATTTAGATACCCACCTTATCTAGGGTCCTTAGATGTTAGTATACCTAACTCATACCTTTGTAAACCATAAACTTGAATAAAATTACATAGACAAAATTACAAGAAAAAGTTTAAAAAATATATCACAAGGTCTTAACGATTACATACAAGTAGAACACAAGATGATTTATGAATTACAAAGAAAAAATGAAGTTTTGATATATCGATCAATCGGACTAATTACATCGAACAACTTAACACAATACGAAAAAAAACAAAAACTTTGATTTATCAGTCGATCGAACACAATATAAAGAAAAAAGAAAACTTTGATCTATCAGTTAGCCGGACCAGTATATTGGTCGATCGAACTACCTTAGGTAGACCGATGTTTGTGGTTCGATCAACTGAACCTATGAAGACAGTGAAACAAAACTTTAGCAAGTTGAAAAATAATATAATAAATAATAAATAATAAACAATGGGAAATAAAATTTAGGAAAAGCTATCTAGTTTTTAGAATCCATATTGTTTTTGTCTTCTGAAAATTGTAGTTTTTGTAATTTGTAGAGAAATTGTTCAGACGATCAAAACAAAAATAAGAAATATGTTCATGTCATTCACAATATGAACAAAATAGAGGAGTATAGTGTCTTGATCTAAACACATTGTAAATTTTACGAAAATGTTATCTGGGTTACATATATGATTTTCTATTATTCATTTCCTTTGAAATAATTATTCAGGATTTTGAGTATATAGAAATGCATGATGTCTAGATTGAGATTTATTAGATGCATTAAGAGCAATTTTTTATGAACTTTCATCTTCTATATTTTCCCTTTAATAAAGGTTTTTTTACTAGTAAATGATTCATTATTGTATCCTAAACCATGTTTATCATTTTTGTATTTCTGAATACTTAACAATGTCTCTAGTTTTCCTTTTTCTTTGTTGAATTTTTCTAGAGATCTCTAAGGGACTCAATTTCTTTCTTCGATGATTTATTTTCGTTAACAAGTTCATCATTGTCTTTGTTGATCAAACTTATGTCTTTTCTAAGGCTCTCATTTTCTGTTTTGCATGCATTTAACTCATCTAACATACTTTTGTTTTTGTCATGTAGTTCCTTGTTTCTCTTGGTTATTTTTTGTAGGTGTTCTAACACTTCATCATACGAATAATCACATTCATCTTCATTAAGGGAAGAACATACCTCATTATGTGCCATAAAAAACATGTTGGCCACTTCTTCTTCTTCTTCGGAATTATTAAATTCAGACTAAGTGGCTTTCAATGCTTTCTTTTTCTTGGATTTATCTTTCTTCCATTCCTTGTTTTCTTTCTTTTCGTTTTTTTTTCTTTTTCATGTAATCGTGGGCATTGTGATCTCAAGTGTCCTTTTTTCCCACATTCAAAACATGTTATATTAGAAAACTTATTTTTAGAAAACAATGTATCTTTTTGGTGTGATGAGACATTTCTTATAAACTTCTTTAGTCTTCCCATGATAAATACGAGTTCCTTATTTTCGCTCCTAAGAGATGATTCTTCATTGTCTCTTTCTTTTCTTTTAGATGCCTTGAAGGCCACAGTTTTCTTCTTTAGTGTCTCTTGTTATTCTTTGATATTTTTCATCCTCATTGTGTGTGTTAATAGTTACTCAATAAGCTCATCGAGGGCAAGTGTGTTGAGATCATTAGCCTCTTATATCGTGGTTACCTTTGTTTCCCATGTATTTGGTAATGACATCAAGATTTTTCTGATAAGCTTAACATTAGAATAGGTCTTACCTAGACCTTTTAAAGCACTTATGATATTGTTAAATCGTTCATACATAGTGGAAATAGTCTCATCATGCATCATTCTAAACAATTCATAATCATGAGTAAGTATGCTAATTTTGGTCTTCTTAACTTGATTCGTACCTTCATGAGTGATTTTCAAAGTACGCCATATATCATATGCAATTTTACACATTGAAATTATATTGTACTCTTCCATACTTAAAGCATAATACAAAATATATATAGCCTTACAGTTCAAAGAAATAGATCTTTTTTTCTTCTACGTTCCATTCATTTTCTTTCTTTAAGACAACCTCATTACCTATGAGTTTGGTAGGCATAGAAAATTTTTGAGTTACCATCATCAATAAATCGGAACTTTCTCCCATTAAATAACACCTCATCCTATTCTTTCAATACATGTAATTGTTACCATCGAAAAAGGGTGTTCTATATGGGTTATGCCCATCTAAACTAGATGAAGAACCTACGAAATTCATAAAGTATGACATTTGATCTTTCTTCACAAATTTGTTGGAATTTAAGATCTATATGAGAGCTATGCTCTGATACCAATTGTTGGTCCTAAATGGCACTTAAGAGGGAGGTGAATTAGGTTCTAAAGAATTTAAACAAGAATCACACAAAATAATTCAATACATTTTTAAAAGCTAAAATAAATATGAAACAAATAAATAAAAAGAAACTTGCAATTTATTGAAGATGAAATAAGCAATACAAATATAAATTTAACTTACAAAGTCCTTTTAGGTTCAATGATAACCCTCTTTACTTTTTCAAAAGCTCAAGTATAACCTTTTGACAAATACTTTTTGTAGGTTAAGAATAATCTCTTAACTCTCCTTTTTAAAGGCTAAAAAATAGCCTTACATAAATCAAACACATAAACGGGCTTATGACTCATACAACTTGAGCATAAAATTCTTAACCTTTGATAGGCACTTGTATTCAAGACCTGTCTCTTTAGTTCCTTACTTAATTCTCTATTTATACTATAAACAAGGATTAACTAGCCGTTAGGGAGAATCTTCAAAAAAAAAAATTCTCATTGACTCTCTTAACCATTGTATAATTATTGTGACCGTTGTACAATACGACCATTCCTGATAATCCACTGCATAATCTTCTTCATTCAATCGACTGATAGTCATCATTTGGTTGACCGATCTTCTGAAAGTGTTTATTTAATCGATTAGTTCCATGGCTCGGTCAACCGATCTTCTTTCGGTCGACCTATACTCTCTTCAAAAAGTATATTCGGTCGACCGATCTATCTATTCATCCGAGACAATTAAACTTTATATAACATTCTTCTTACACAAATATACTTCAAAATAGTCTCTCTTCAATCATACCTGTCCTTATACACACTTAAACAAAAATATCAATAGAAAAGATTTTTTTGTCAGCATAAAAACAAGGTGAAACATCCTTTAGTTCAATAATCTTTTTTTCACACCTATCTTCCCAAAATATCAAACACACTAAAATACATTAATTACAAGATTATTTTTTCATCATTAAGACTAGGTGGAACTTCCCTTGGTTCAATAATCTCTTCTTTTTTTATAATGACAATATCATGTAATACTATGGAAACATAAAAAGTGTATGACATACAACGCAAACCATTTTGATCCCATTTAAACTAATATTATATAATTTCTACCCATTTTAAAAACCATTAGAGTATTCACATATTCCCCAAAACATATTATTTAATATCACTTATAAACTTTCTTAAATTTCTCAATACTACTAATGAGCTCTCTCCTTTTTTTGTATATTAATAAAAATAACAAGACAGTCACATCTATATTCAAAATAAAATATCATCATGCATTCAAAAACTCTCCAAAAAGTCAATTTAAAAGTATAAAAACATCAATATTAAAAACTTTCTATAAATTCATTAAAAGTTAAGCCCTCATCCCCCTCCCCCCTAAAAATTCTTAAATTATAACTTATTTAAAATTCAAATTCTATATAAATAAAACATAATATCATATATTAAGCTCCTCCTTTTTAGAAAGAAATACAATATGAGACAAGATTTATCAAAATCAATAAAACTAAAAACTTGTCAAAATTATCAAAGCTCTCATTATACAAGGCATTTAAAAGCTTCTGAGCTTTCTCTCCAAAAAGAAAATTCATACATAGTCTCTAATTTTCTCCTAATCATGCAAAATCTAGTCAGTAATGTACACATCATTTTTTATAACATTATTCTCTCCTTTTTTTTTCATTTATACAATATGTACCTTTAATCTATGAAAATCACTAAAATGGTTCTCAAATCAAATTAGATTAAATCATTTATGACTAAAAAACATTCAGCTCATTCAAATCATCAAGTCAATTTGATTATTCAAAACATCAAGTATTACTCAAATTCACTTCATATATCTAAAGCATTTAAACTTGCATAACCAAGAAAGATATGCACGTCTCTTTTGTATAACACTAATTATCATTTCTTTCTTATCCTCAATTAGTTAAAAAAATGTATTTTGATGGTTATCCTTTCTATCTTGGAGGTATCTTTAAAGTTTATTGACCTATAAAATACCATTCAACATATTTTTAGTACCCATACTAATTTAGATCCCTTGGGATTAGTAACCTTCCTACCATTCAAACCTTTTAGTGATTGATGCAACCAACTTTATTTATCATAATAAAAATTTTCAACATGTCTAAAAAGTTCACAAAAATAACATATCATAAGAGCATCATATGAATGAAAGTGAGTTCTTAAGTTACTGTTCCTATATATGCTTCTAGTAGGATAAAAATGGGACCTAGGATATGAATAAGAGATTCTCCTAATGTTGTATACATGCATGAAAGGAGCATGAATATTGGAACACTTTATCTATCATGAGGCCTAAATGAGTTATGATGTGGCTATGTATTCCTATCGGAGTTATACCTATTTTCGTTTATATGCAGTTCCCTCCTAATCTTTGGTCTAAATCCATATATAAAAATATGATGATTTTTCCTAGACTAGGATTTAGACGATGATAAAATATTTTTTCAAGATGGACTAAGTAAGTCCATGTTCTTCTTCTAGAATCTTTCCCTTAATAAAGGTGACTCACTACTTGATGATACATTTTCATCGATAAATCCTAAATCAAATCTATCATTTGATGCATTTTGTGCACTTAGCATGCATTCTAATTTTTCCTTTCCTTTAATGAATTTGGATAAGGAATCCTTAACTGTTTTTATCTCCTTTCTTAATAATACATTCTCTTCTCTAAATTTTTGTTTATTATCATTTCCTACACTTTTAAATTCTACAATACTATACAATTCATTTTTAAATTTTTCATTGTTTAATTTGCATGCATTTAAAATTTTCAAAGTGCCATTAAGATTTTTTTTCTTTTTTCTTAATCAAAACTTCTAGACATTTAACTAATTCATTATAAGTTAACTCATCAATACAATCATCATCAACATTATTTGAATTTGAACATGTAAGTATCTCATTATTATTTTTACCAAAATTTAAGTTAGATCTTACCTTATTATTTAGAAATATATGTGAGCCACTTTTTCCTTGACATACTCACTCTCCTCTTCTTTAATTTGATTGATGCCTCCATAAGTAATCTCCAACATAAGCCAAAATTCATTTAGTAAATTCACAACTAGAATAAACTCATCCTCATTTAATGCATAAAATAAAATATGTACAACTTTAAACTTAGAGTAATAATTCTTTTATCCCTTTCGTTCTACTCACTTTTATCCTTTGGTAATATTATCTTTGCATTATCTACAACTATTATTTTTATACAAGTGGGAGGCTCATTCTCTATAATTTCTTAATAATTTACCCATATAGATAAAAATAAATGTTTCATCATAATTTTGCAAAGTTTATATCTTTCACTATCAAAGATAGTCTAAATATGTTTTTACTATTAAAATATGCCATGATGACCTTAAACTCACTATTTCATTATAAATCTATCTATGTGAGTCCTTTAAGTAGCACTTAAAGAGGGAAGCAAATTAGGTGACTTTAAAATTTTCTAAATCTTTTATATCTAATTAAAAATTTTCCTTTAAAAATTATACAGAAGTCTGAACAATTAGATAAAAATAAATGGTTGTATAAAATGAAATAAACTTGAAAAATAAAGGAGATGGGAAGAGAAAGGTAAACCAAAATTTATAATGATCAATGCGTAATCCATATTTATATCCATTTTCCAACTACTACTTGTTAGAAATTTCATTATCAAAATGACAATTTTAAATTTTCTCTTTTTCATGGGATCTAAAGTAATTCTTACAATTACACACTTTCTTTTCTAATGGACACTAAAGGAAACCTTTATAATTTTAACTTCACAATTTCACCACCCCAAAATATACTTCATAAAAATATCTCACTTGATTTATTCAAGATATTTAAAGGGCTCACCAATATACCAAATGATATATGCAACAAAATTTTACAAACACTTCATATGAACACCACCAAAATCCTTAAAACAACACTTAAAACACTTCAATTCACTTGCTTTGAATACACACACTTAATGCTTAACTTACATAAAAAAAAATTCTATTTATAGGTTAAATTAGGCCTACTAGTCATTTATAGTTATTGGGTATCATTAAAAATTATTTAACATAAGGATTATGGTTGAAACTAATTGTTACTATTTGATTAATGAAGCTACTGATCGATTAGAATAATAGAACTGGTCAACCTACGCTCCCTACTATTGATCAGTTCATGCCTAAAAGGCATACTAGACTATACTGGTAGACTAGTAATTTTTTCACACACTTTAACATACTTTAACACATTCAAATCACTATAAAAAAGCTCCATCATTTTCAAATAGTTCTTTTAACACACATATACATATAAACAAATCCAAATACATTCCTAAAAATATTTTTGTCTATCAAGAAGATTATTTAAAAACATTCTCCATACAATTGATCTTGATTATATAACCTCTATATAAATGAAATATGCATGATTGAACCCTTGAAACACAATGAGAAGACATAGATAATATTATAATAAAAATTAAAACACTAACCTATTTGAGCCTTTTGCCTTTGTTCTTTATGAACTTAATTTTAAGTTTTAAGGCTCTAAATTGCATCTTATAAACATCTTTTTATAACACCTATCTTTCAAAAACATCAAACATAATAAAATATATTAGTAGCAAGACTATTTTGTTATCATCAAAACTAAGTGAAATCTCTTTTGGTTCAACAAAATATTTTTTAAAATAAAAAATTTATTTATTCTTAAAATATTCATATTAAAATATTTTATTCTTAATATAAAAGAGTTTTACTTTAAACTTTATATTATTTTATTAAAATAAATACTTAGTTTTAACTATTTTTTAATAATAATTAATATTGAACTAAGGGATACTTCAATTAATGATTTTGATGATGACAATGTAAATTTATTACTATTAGTTTACTTTGTTGATATAATGTGAAAGATAAGAATTTGGATGATATGCATAAACACATCTTGGTGCTTAAAGAAGATATATTTGAATAAAACTTGGAGTTTAAGATGAAGTTAATTCATGAAGAAAGTAAGAATGGCAAAGCAAGCATTGAAGTAAAGATCGAATAATGGATAAAGATCAAGATAAAAAAAAAAGAAGAAGAAGAAGAAGACTAAATAGGTTTATATTTATATCCTTATTTATAAATACTGTCTTGATCTTCTGAATGTTTTAATGGCATAATGTTTTGATGATCATTTGCATGTTAGAATTTTTACATAAAGTGTTTTCATAATTAAGAAATATTTTTTGTTTTAGAGAAAACTCTCTTAATGTTTCAAAGTATTTTAAAGAATCATTTAAGTTTGCTTGAGTGTGCTTAAGTGTGTTTAAGTCAAAAGTTCATTAAAATAATGGTTTTCAGAAAATTTTGATAAAGTGTGAATTTTTCATAAATCAAGACTTATTTTTGTGTTTAAGTTTAATTGAGATGTCTTAGTGCTTAAAATCACTTTAATAATGTTAAGTGTGAATTGGTTTTACAGTAAAAGGAATGATTTGGATATTATTTAGAATTGATTTTGAGATAAAAAAGTTTCAAACCGTAGTTAAAGTTGCGTAGATCAAGACATTTTAAGTTTTTATTTTAAACTAACAATTCTTAATCACTATAATCTTTGTGAGTAACATTTGAAACTTGGTTAAAGTGGTTTTTAGTGCAAAGAAATTGTTTTGAAAAGTTTATAATTGATTTTGAAATAATAAGTTTTGGAATGTACTTAAATTTTCATAAACCAAGATATGTTTGGTTTCTAATATTAATTAAAGGTCCCATTTAAAATTACTTCAATAAAGTTTTGAAATATGTGTGAATTAATTTCTAAGTGAAAGAAAATGTTTTAGTGATGATTTAAATTGAAGCATATTGTAGAATCTACTTATTAGTTTTGTAGAACTATCAGTTGACCAGTGATTGAGGAAACTTAACCAATGTGTTTTGAAAGAGTAGTTGATTGAGTCCATGAGTGATGGTCGACCAATATGCTATAATTTGGGACATTGATTAACTAGACTCATCCAGTGGTCAACCAATGACTAGCAGTCTAAAGCACTAGTCTACTAATGGAAGTTGTAGGCAAATAACAATAAGTTTTTTTTTAACTTTCAACGACATTTTGAGTTATTCTAACAATTATTAAAAAATATGTTAGTTAGCCTATAAATACGTGGTTGATAAGTAGTATAAGAAGTTCTTAAATGATATGAGAAGGTTTTAAGGTTTTGGGATGAGTTTATGAGTTTTGAGAAAAAAATTTATAATTGTAGAGATTATGAATTGTGTTACATGAGTTTTGGAATTTGTGATTAAGAGTTACTTTTTGTCCATTAAAGTAAGATTTGTAATTATTTCTTTTTACCCTTAAAAAAAGACAATTATAAATTCTTCTTCACCCTTATAAAGAAAATGTTGTGGATTTCTCTTCATCTTATTAAAAAAGACTTTAAAAGGTTTCTAATAACCCTAAAGATTATTATTTTGATAGTGAAAATTTCAAATAGAAGACTAAAGAGTGGACATAAGTAAAAAAGTTTGTTTGTCAAATTATTATAAAAATCAGCTTACATTTTATTTTTTTGGTATTCTTTAAGTTTATGTAAATCTGTAATAATTATTTAATTATTTGAATTTAAATTATTGTTTTAAATTAGCATTATGATCCATTGTCATAAATTGAATTGTGATTAGAAATTGTATCCATTAAAAATTTAATTTAAGGCTCAAGTTTTAAAAAATTTTAACACTAAATTTATCCTTCTTTTTAGATGTCAACTAACAATTACTAGTAATAAAATATAATAAAAATTTTATATTCATATATTATTAAAATAAATATAAAAATGAAAAATCAACGGAATAACTTTTTAAAACAAAAACTAAAAATTAAAAACACCAGCCAATATTACACCTAACTGACTTTAGAAAACAGTTTCGCGGGTTCGTCTGTGACGGACTCTGTTGGGTGTTTTGAGTAAATGAACTTATTCTCCGCGCCCAAGACGTCAACTTTCCTCGTCGCTCGTTCTGATGCTCTTCTCTCACAATCCCAAACTATTCTCCAGTTGCTTCAACTCCCAGAAGTCCACCAATCTCTGAAACTTACCCAGCAATGCCATGCTCGCATGCTCTCACTTGGTTTCGCTCAAAATCCCTTTTTGGCGACCAAACTCGTTTCTGCATATGCTACCTGTGGCGCCCCAAATGAGTCAAGACTCGTCTTTGATTCGCTTGAGCTCAAGAGTGTCTATTTGTGCAACTCGTTGATTAATGGGTATGCAAAAAATCTGGCGTATAGTGATGCTTTCGGCTTATTTCATCGAATGCGCTTTTTCGGAGTTGCTGCTGATGACTATACCCTTGCAACAATATTGAAAGTTTGTAGTGAGTCCGGTGATTTGGATGCTGGGAAAGTGGTTCATGGGCGATGTGTGAGAGCAGGATTTGTTTTCGATGTTGTTGTTGCCAATTCACTTATGTCAATGTATGGCAAATCTGGAGAATTTGGCGAATGTTTGAAAGTGTTTGATCAAATGCCTCATAGGAATGTGAGCTCTTGGAATGCTTTTATAGCAGGATATGTGGGCTCTGGGGATCGTTACTGTAATAAAGAGATATTCGACCTTTTTAAAGATATGCAACTTGATGGCTTAAAGCCCGATGTTTTCACAGTTTCAACTCTTTTACCTTTGTGCAGCGAAGATGTGGCGGAATTGGATTATGGAAGGCAGCTTCATGGATATGTAGTAAGAAATAAACTGGGTTTGGGTTTTGGTTTGGATTTTCACTTGGGTTGTTGTTTGATCGATTTGTATTCAAGGAGCAAAAGAGTTGGTGTAGGTAGACGGGTCTTTAGTCAAATAGAGAGTAGAAATGTTTATACTTGGACGGCAATGATAAATGGTTACGTGAAAAATGGAGCTCTGCAAGAAGCTTTGGTCCTTTTTGATGAAATGCAGAGGAAAGATAGAGTAAAACCTAGTAGAGTATCTCTTGTGAGTATTCTTCCTGCTTGCAGCTCAGTTACTGGATTGAGCGGTGGCAAACAAATTCATGGATATGCAATTAGAAGAGAATGGAATGTTGATGTTTCTTTGTCTAATGCTCTGATCGATATGTATTCTAAGTGCGGCAGTTTGAGTTATGCTATTCGTGTCTTTGAAGATGGGTCATTGTCCAGGGATGCAATCTCATGGAGTTCAATGATCTCTGGATACGGATTGCATGGGAAGGGTGAAGAAGCCACTTTTTTATATTATAAGATGCTTCAACTTGGAAATAAACCAGACACAATAGCACTAGTAGGAGTTCTTTCTGCTTGCGGGAGGTCTGGGTTGGTAGATGAAGGACTTCAAATCTATAATTCAGCAATAAATGAATATGGAATCAAACCAACAGTCGAAATTTGTGCTTGTGTTGCAGATTTGTTAGGTCGATCAGGCCAACTGAAGGAGGCCTTAGAATTTATTAAAACAATGCCGATGGAACCTGGTCCAAGTGTTTGGGGAGCTCTTGTTAGTGCTTCAGTATTACATGGAAATCCCGAGATGCAAGATCTAGCTTATCAATTTCTTATTCAGTTAGAACCTGAAAACCCCTCAAATTACGTATCACTTTCAAATTTGCATGCCTCTTCAAAGAAATGGGGTACCGTAGCTCAGTTGAGAACAATGATGAAACAAAGAGGTTTAAGGAAAACACCTGGGTGCAGTTGGATAAGCATCAATGGAACAACTCATAGTTTCTATGCTTATGACAAACTGCATCCTTGTTCAGAATCAATATATGAAATGCTGGATGGCCTGCTACTGTTGATGAAGGGAGCTGCTCGGTCTCTTTATATTGAGAAAGTGAAATAGATTTATTATTTTATCAGTATGGTTGAACACTTGAACTATGTTGAGCTGTTTTGGATATGCCTTACAACCAAGAGATGTCCAAATCAGATGAGAGATCCAATCACTATTCTTTTAACGTTTAGATTATTGTTTACTGGAAACTAATCCTTCCTACAGGTTTAAGATGCAGAGCAAAGACATCCTAAGGTGAAGCAACAGAAATTAATGAATATACCTGCTTGAAGACCAGTCCAAATTCAGGTCTCAAGAGGAAGATGATCAATTCTAGCAAGCCTTCCAAAAACTGCACTGGTTAATCCACATCCCATCGCCCTCACAACATCAAAATCTGGAAAGTTGTAACAGCACAATTGGAGGAAAGCCAGCATCATCACTTCAGAGAGTCTCAAATCAGGATGCACATATTCCATATTGGCAAAGGAGATCCAAAAGAGAAGCTAAAACAAGCAGGACTTCAGGAAGCATTACTTTCAAAAGGAAAACAACAGTAAGATCAAAGGAATTAGTGGATCTGGAAAATCATTCCAAAATAATCTCAAATGACAATTCTCCAACAGCTCAGATAAATCCTAATCCTCAGACTGCCAAAGAGCAACAGGCAAATGGACCTTATGTATATGTCAAGCCACTTGCAGCCGTTGATCCCTTTGAAGATCACTTTGTTTTCCCAACAAGCTCTCAACAAGTTCCGGCAACATATGAAGATGATGGAAACTAACTCACTCACTCTACTCTTCTATCCATAGTCCCGGATATTAAAAATGTGACAGCCTTATAGATTTTCCAATGTTTGAACTGATTTTGAATATATTGTAGGACTTGCCTTTTCTATTTTTCCAGTAGGTCTTATCGATAATTCTAGTTATAACTGGCTTTTTGTATGAATCAGAGCCTTATGAGTACAGTTTTTTCCTATTAATATACTTTTTTTTTCTATCAAAGAGAGAGAGAGAGAGATGTCTGTAGAAAATTTGATTGTCATACACCCAAAATGGATCCCGAATTGGTTGTCCAAGTTTTAGTTTATTAGTGTCAAATATTGTCTTATTTAAGTAAGGTTACAATTCCTTAAGATTTGATGGGATCTCTAATATTGATTTAGTCCTTTGGATTTGATATAATCTTTAAAATTTAATGTAATCCCTAATTTTAAAAAATAATGTAATCTCTAAGATTTTGTATAATTAGGGATTTGATAGATGATAGAAATTAGCTTTCTAATTAAATTGTTCAACTAATGTCTATATACCTATGTATAGAGAGCATTTAAATCAATGGAAAACTATTCTTTTCTTTCAAATGTTGACATACTATCAAAGCTTGGTTTTCCTCTAAATCTATTTGCAACCATTTTTCACCATTATTTAGAGCTTTTATTGTTGTATTTTTTAGTTATCCTTCCTTACTATGCTTTGGTAGTCCTCTTTCTTGATAAACCTTTATATCATTGTGTATTATCTCATTTGTCCAACTTTAATTGCTACACTAAAATATTTTGCATTATTTTATTATGCCTAGACTTGATTGTTGGAATCAAATGCTACTTATAGTGAAATATCAAGAATTTAAAAAACCATTCAATCAAAGGAGATCATTTTAATTATATATCAGACGAACTCTAAAATATCCATTTATATTTAGGTACTTATTCTTTAATATAATCAAGTAAGTTTTAATTTTCTATTGGATTAAATGTCTCAGATATACCCTTTGCTAATTCTTGGATTATGGACTTAAGAGCTACCAACTATATGACCCATTCACCAAATACCTTATCCACCTATTCTCATATTCGACCAATAGGAAAGTAGCCACAACTAATGGTTCCTTAACCATTGTAGTAGGTGGTCTTTTTGTCACAATTATTGTATATTTTAGGAAAAGAATTTGAGAAGATGATTGGATGTGTTACAGAATAAGATGGCCTTTATTGCCTTGAAAAACCAAGTAAGTCAAACAATCTCATGGATAGAATATCTAATTCTTTTCTTTTAGAGTTTTTCTCTTTCAACAAAGAGAAAATTTAGCTTTACCATTGTCGACTTGGACATTCATCTTTTAAGTTTCTTAAAATTTTATTTCCTTCTTTGTTTAGGGGTTTAGATATTGAAAATTTTCATTTTGAAATGTGTGAACTTAATAAATACAAATGTATATTATTTTTAATTAGTAACATAAGAAGTTATGCTCCCTTTTCCTCATTTATAGTGACAATTGGAGTCCACCTTTTATTCTTAATATTTACAGGGCAAGATGGTTCGTTTATTTCATTAATGATTGTACTAAGGTTACTTGGCTTTTTCTACTTAAACAAAAATATGATATTAGCACTGTTCTCCAAAATTTTTTTCCATGATTAAAAACCAAATGGGGAAAGCTCGTCCGACAGCATGTCCACGGATGAGCTTCAAAAGGGAATCAGGTTAAAATTCCTAAACCAGGACACAACAGTTAACGGCAACGTTAAGGAGTCCAGAGATGTCGAAGGGAGCCCCGAGAAGAGTGTCAATATCAAATAATGTCAAAAATTATTTCAATCAAATTCTTACTCTATAATTTCATAAAGAAGGGTTAGTCTATAAATCAATTTGTGTCAAATACCCTACAATATAATGGAGTAGTATAGAGGAAACATAGTCATCTTATTAAAACAACGCGAGCCTTTATGTCTCAAAATAATGTAACTAAATCATTTTGTAAAGAAGCAGTTCTTATAGCCACTTATCTCATAAATCGTTTGCCTTTGAGAATCTTAGGATTCAAAAGTTTAATGGAAACTCTCTTAACATTCTGCCTCTGCACACTAAAAATAACCTTATCCTAAATTATTTTGGTGCATGTCATTTGTCCACATCTATAGTAAATAGAGGAAAACTAGGTTTAAGAGCAATAAAATATGTTTTTGTAGGATATTCTTCAACTTTAAAAGGGTTATAAATGCTAACTATCCCCATCAAAGAAGTTTTATATCTCAAAGGATGTCACTTTCCATGAACAAGAATCTTATTTTACTAATTATTGTCATTAAGGGGAACTTCAATAATAGAAGTTAAGGAGTTTTTCTTAAATTTAATGTTACTTCTAATGTTTAGATCACTTTATTCATCTAACTCCACGATACTAAATCTTAGGTCTAAAGTTTAAGTGGATAATGATGGCTAGGACTTTCCCATTGCTATAAAAAAAGGAACCATATAATGTATAAATTGACCATTATACATTCTTGCACATTTCCTATTATTTAAAATTTTTTGACTATCTTATAGAACCTTCCATCTAAGTCTGAATACCATCACCATTCCTACCACTTTACCTAAGGCTTTGTCTAATGAAAAATGGAAAGGAGTTATAAATGTAGAGAAGCATTAGAGAAAAAAAATACTTGAGAGTTGGTGAAGTTACTTATTGAAAAGAAACCAGTGAGATGTAAATGGTTGTATACAATGAATAGAGCAGATGAATCAATAGAAAGAAGGTAAGACTGGTAAGGATATACTCAAACGTATGGAATTAATTATTCAAATACTTTTTCTCTTGTTGCAAAGATGAATATTGTTAGAATTTTGTTATCATTAACCACTAATTATAGTTGGGAATTAGAACTGTTTAATGTCAAAAATCCATTTTTGCATGAAGGACTTGAGGAAAAAGCTTATATGGACGTCCCATATGGTTATAAGAAGAATTTGGCTACTCATTATATATGTAAATTCAAGAAAGCCTTGCATGATCTCAAATAATCCCCACAAGCATGGTATAGAAGATTTGCAAAAGTTATGATGGCTGTGAGATATGAAAAAAAAAAAAAGCAAAAGGAATCATACTCTACTCATTAAATACTCATCCTCAAGAAAAGTCACAACTCTTTTAGCTTATGTTAACGACGTAATAATGGCAATAAATAACGATAAAAAGAAACAACTCATGAATTAGTGTTTAGCTAAGGAATTTGACATCAAACATTAGGAAGATTGAAATATTTTATTAAGATTAAGGTTGCTTAATCAAGACAATGTATTTTTATTTCTCATCAAAATTATGCCATTGATGTCCTCAAATGAATAGGTAAGACAACATGTAAACCAGTAAGTATTTTAATAAATATGAATCTTAAACTAGAGAGGCAGACAAGGATGCTGCAATGGTAAGGGAAATGTATCGACGTTTGGTAGGAAAGCTCATTAATTTGTCTTATATACGACCTTATATAGCTTATGTAGTTAGTATGATTAGTCAATTCATACATAACCCAAAGGAAGTTCATCTATAGGCAACTCGCTAAGTGTTAAGGCATCTTAATGGTACAAGAAGGAAATGTGTTCTATTTAAAAGGAACAGGAGTTCAATACTTGATACATATATAAATACTAATTATGCTGGTCAATTATTGATAAAATGTCAACTATTAGATATAGAATATGCAGTTAAAGGAGTAAGAAACAAAATGTGGTAGCACAATTTAGTGCAAAGGCAAATTTTCAAGTAATAAGTCTAGGCATATTTCAACTAATTTAGTTAAAGATCACTATAGAAGACTTAAAGATCAAGTGACAGGATCCAATGAGACTCTATTATGATAATAATTTCATAATAAGCATAGGTCATAACCCAGTATAACATAACTGAATAATGCACATTGAAATTAATAGACACTTTATCAAAGAAAAGTTAGAGAGTGAGTTGATTTGTACACCGTTTGTGTTTACACATCATCAACTAGTTGAATACTTACAATAGGTTTAAATAGATTATGATTTCAGAGTATTGTATATGAACTAGGAATGGTAAATACCTTTTTACCAACTTGAGGAGGAATGTCGAATATTGTCTTATTAAGTAAGGTTATAATTCCTTAAGATTTGATGTGATTTTTAATATTGACATAATCCTTAAGATTTGATGTAATCCTTAAAATTTAATGTAATCCTTAATTTTAAGAAATAATATAATCCCTAGGATTTTGTATAATCCATAATTTTTAGGATTTGATATATGATAGAGATTAGGTTCTTCCTAATTAAATTATTCAATTAGTGTATATATACCTATATATAGAGAGATCATTTTAATCAAGGAAATCTATTCTCTTCTTTCAAAATTCTAACAATTAGACCTTTTAATTCCTTTAGTACAAGTTGCTTTTTTAAAAAGCTTTTGATAATGACTAGCTAAAACTTAAAACTTTTGTATCAGCTATTCAATCACTCAATTAAGAAGCAAATGCAACTATTTCAAAAGCAAATGAATTAGGTTCAAGTAGATGGAAAGCTTTTACAATCAAAAGTTTGGGAACTGATTTTGCGTGACTTATGGTTGTAAGAGATGATTTGATTAAAATTTAGCAAATGATATTAGGTACTCTTTGTCTTCCTCTCTAGGGAGCTTAAATTTTGATTAACCTAAATAGTACTAGTTGTGTATAAAATTGCTTTTACTTAAGCTTTACCATCTCATATCTAGCTTTCTACATCATTATAATGTCTGTAACAATGATCTTGGTTTTGATGGACACAAATTTATGTTTTATCATGTTTTCTTTAATAATTTGAGCTAAATAATTAAACAAAAATGCACAATGTTCTTGTTGGTGTTAATATTGAATTTCTTAGGTTGATAAACCAATGCAATTAATTGCATTTTATAGTTGTATGCAATTATTAAAACATCATAATGGAAAAAGTTGCATCCTTTGGCAACAAAGGGATATGGATGTAATTTTTTTTTGCAAGATGATAATATTCTAAGCTGAGCTTTAACTAGCCATCCCATAAAGATTGTACTCTACTTAAACC
>JAOXYD010000136.1:28232919-28260166 GCA_028565735.1 Pinacopodium congolense | reverse complement strand
CCCAGACAGACCAGCCACTGGTGGTGGACTGATAGGGTCCGACAAGCTGCGGTGAAGGGTTCGAATTTGGGTTTGGGTTTGGGTTTGGGTTTGAGTTTGAGTTCCGGACAAGTCGAAAGGAAGTGAAATCTTGGAAAATCCAGGGAAACAATGGTTGGAGTTTTCAGAGAAAATGAGCTTCTTGGACTTCTTGGGTATGAGATGGTCTTGAGCGGTGGGAATGGTGGATTCCGGTGAGCGGCGCTTGTTGGAGGATGACGGAGAAATGGTGGTGGGAAGAGAAGGAGAAGTAGTGGTAGTGGTAGTGGTCGTACCACAGCAGCCATAGATGGTGCAAGGAGCGTGAGGATGGTGGTGGTGGTGGTTGTGATCGGAGGCATAACTGAAGTTATCAAGGCAGAGAAGATTGAGCCCCAAGGTTGGATCTTGAAAGCGTAATTCGTGAGAGTTAGAATTGTTGTTGTTGAGGATTTCTTGATCTTGAAAGACTTCACTCTTCATTCTCTCCATGTCAGGATAGCTCTCTATTTCTTGTGATTCCTCTCTCTTTGGCTCTTTACAGAAATAAATGCTAATGCAGACGCTGGAACACGAGCAGATAAACAGGGTTTAAGGGGTTTATATAGAATAAAATAAAAGCCAATGTTAACGGTTATTTGAACCTCGCAATTAAAGGGGTTTAAATATTAATCGAATTCAATTTGAAAAGTCTTTTTCGAGTCTAATCGCATATTAAAAAACAGGTCAAAATAAGTTTGTCGGCAATGGGTCGAGTAAAATTTCTACATAGATCACTGGAAGTGAACAGAAAATTGGACACATTTAAACATAGAATGGGCTTATCATTCATTTTCGTTGAAAAGTATCAGCAAATTGAAGACAACAATTACATCTGTACAAAGGTTCTGTTTCACGTGGTGGAACCTAGGCATTTATGTTATCCTATTGCCTTGCCTACGCGAGAAACCTCTATGGTTTAATACTATATACAAATGGATACAATACAAACAATTTTGCTCTCTGACATTGCACAAAATCCGCTTTTCCTTTTATCTGACTCTGAAGGCTAACAATCTCAACCTCGAGAGAAAGCCAACCAAAAAGCTTGCATAGAAAGTAATAGATGGTAAGTCTCTTCTTTATTTGTTTCCTCTCCTCTAAAACCCAACTTTTACTCTAATGCTTCTCTCCTTTCAAGTATGAAGCTCTCCAGTAATGGGCAGAAACTCAAGGCTCCAAATCAAAGTTTGTTTCCAATAGTGAATGAACTTCAGCAAGGGAAGACGCCTTGAAGTCTGGTTTGATGTCCAACTTGGCAAAATCAGGTGAACCATACCTCCCTTTCTCATCAAGCAAACATGTATATGCCCCTGCTCGTTTTCCGCAAGAAATCTGCTAGGGCACGTCATAAATTTCAGTTCACTAATGCAAGTGCTTTTAATATCAGAATCCTTCAAGTCATGCAAAATATATGGTCTCAATACACAGTAAGAGAAACAAATAAGCAGTACAGAGAGGACATAAGAAGAAATATATCATACATCATCCTTGAGGCTATCACCAACCATCATAACTTCACTAGGTTTAACTCCCCATGCTGAACAAATATGCAGCAAAGGAGCTGGGTCCGGTTTACAAGGACGGAACTCTCTGCTTAACGCTGGAGTAAACATTGTCTGCAGCAACAACAGATAATAACAAAGATCATTAATGTATTTAAAATATGTACTTATATCAACATGACAAAGAATTCTTAGACAGCAGATTGCATCAAGATTGCGTTTTTAGGAAGATTGCGTAATGGATAAGGGTCCAAACAGATGAGAGGTGTTTGCATCAATTGCATCATCGGTCAGACCGCAACACTTTTAGGTAGAACATTCAAGAATCAGCAAATGGTGTGAGCAATACTACACATTGTTTGGTTCAGAAGCATGAGGAGTTCTTACTAGTGTTTGCTTTGACCAGAAGAATAGCAGAACACTGCAGGAAAAAAGGTATACTCAAGTGCAAGACTTACAAAATCTTCTGCTATTCTATATAGATTAACACAATGAACAGAAGTTCTTCTTGTAGTACTTCAAAATTTTATATGATGCAAATTAGTCCATGAAAGAGTGGTGAAAGAAAATTTCATCAACTTATTGGACCTGCAAGTAGAAAAAATGGCACAAAAAGGAATTATTCATTAATTTTTGTTGATCTGACTGATCTTAGTAAAAGCAAGCAAATTTGTTTCCTTCAGAAGCCGGTGGAACTAGTTCATCTTCACTGTCACTCCCCTTTCAATTTGCCCATCACATGGAGTTTAAATGAAAATGATGCAATTATTTGCGTCTGAAATTCAAGTTGTTCAAGAAACTGACCCCAAGGCGTTGATGGAAAAGATCAACTGATTCCTTCACGTTTCGAGTGATTAGTCCTCTTCTGAAAATGCAGGGGGAAAAAAAGGTGAACAAGCTGGTCTTTCTGGCTCTACAAACATCAAGCAGCTCTTGTTCTCTAATATTGGCAAAAACAGGTCAATCAAAATGAATTTAGTACTTAATGCAATCATCAATAGCATTCAAATATGCTTCTAACATGAGACAGATCAAACTCAATTCCCCAACCAAAAGGGACTTCTTAAACCCAGAGTCGTCCACTCGAGGCCAGAAAATGCAATGAAAACAAAGCAAGAGGTATTATGCCAAATCTATTTAAACACCTTGTTTTCTAGCACTAACCCGTAAGTGATAGCTGAATACTGAGGCCCTATAAAAAGAAAACGGGCTACAGCCTAAGAATAGGAAAGAAGTCTCTGCTTCCCGTCAAAGCGCATTAGTCACAACATTTACATACATTTTCAGAAACAATAAACTTAAAATAAAAAATCAATCAAAACCAAAGCCAATAATTGAACCAAAGAAAAAATATCTATGGCCCCAGAAACCTGACCTTATCTTTTTGGAATCAAGGAATCCACAGAGTTCAGCAGCGCCTGCACCATCAGAAGTCACATCAATTTCTCACCTCAGCATTTTCCGACAACGGACATAGCCACAAAAGAAATGACTAACCGGGCATGATTTGGAGGCGATCAAGACCCTGACGCTCGAAGTCAAGAATAACTTCGTAGGCTTTGCGTTGCCTATCGGGATTCCAGTTCTCAATGTGATGCAAAATGTCGATGCCAGAAGGATTCTTAGCCTTGACGCGGATGTACTCCTCTTCTCCAAGGACGGCTTTGTACATTGCCGCGAAGTCAATGGCGGGGACAGTTAGGGTTCCGTCCATGTCGAAGACGACGCCACGCAGGCGAGCTTTGGTGGCGGATGACATTAGGGAGAAGCGAGGAATGGTAAATGGAAGTTTGGTGTGGATACACAGAAGAGATTTGTGGATAAGAAAGGGCATGGAAGTGTCTTTTACCACCACAGATTTACGGGAGATTACTACTATGTAAGGAGTTGCGAATTGGAATCGAATGGAGTGAATGTGGACGCGGAGGCACTTAAGCACATATAGTTCCAAACTATTATGTGACATTATAAATTCATCACAAGGACGAAGGTAAAAGTCTATTTTTACTCTTAACAGTTTATAAAATATTACTTTATTCTTCAACATTGGAAAAAATAGAGCAATATTTTTTTTAACGAGTTCTAAATGTTATAAATTATCTTCTAAACCCTATAATGTTTTACCAATTAATTATTAAATTTACATATATAATATGATAAATGTCAATAAAGATTTAATGATACAGACTTAATGATTGATTAATAGAATATCAATAAAGCTAGTGTTCAACTAATAATTTACACTTATTTATAAATAGTAGAAGATAAATGATATTATTTTATAAATGTTAAAACGTAAATTATACTATTTTATAAAAGTTAGTATAAAAAGTGATATTTTAAAAAATATTAGAAAGTAAGTTAAAATTTTAAAAAAAAATATTAGAAGATAAAATGAAAAAAAACTGAATTTTTGCTTAATAATTTTTATGTAGTTTTTTTCTCTAGAAATGAAGTAGTCAGTTTTGTGGTTACAAATCTATCTTTTTAATTTCTTTGCACAGAAAATACATACTAATTATTTCTTAATTTTTAGTCAAAAACCACTAAACTTTTTGGTCTAGTTTGTTTTACTTAACATTGCTTCATTTTAGTTAAAATTTTAATCAAAATTGGTCATCAATATTAAATAAAATGGGTGATAACTTTTTTTACTTTAAATTTTCTAATAACCCCTTTTATTAATTTTTTCATATAAAATAAAAACAAAACATGCACAGTATAAAATTTCTTTATGTAGACAATGATGTTATAAATGACTAATTGAAAGTTCTTTTTTTTTAAGCAAGTATCAGGTGTAAAATTTCCTTAATTTATTTACAGTGTAAAAATGCTCTAATGCCATAGGAATATGTGGTATTGTTTACACTTAACTACATTTAAAGGAAACAATCTTAAGATCTTCTAATCCCTGAACCTTAGGATTAGTAGCCCAGTAAGTGCAGAGATTTCCAACCTATATATCTTATGTGAGAACTTAGATATATACTAAAAACACAGTAGCTTAATCTTAAATATAGGAGAGATAAACAAGCCTTTCAACCCTTAATAGATGTTAAATTGTTAAGGCCTAATTCTTAGAAATATAAGCTATCCAATTCACTGATGTACCTTCAAGCTCAAATAGGATCATTTAGTACGATACTTTCTGATGTACAAGATCCTTCCATGGAGGCAAGTGTAAACTATACTCATATTTCTCTGTGACAAAGGTAAAATTATTGAAAACTTAGGGATGTTTGTTTCTTATTTTCATTTCTGTTTTCTTTTTCTATTTTCCTAAACACATAAACTGAAAAAACAATACAAAAATTCTAAAAAAACACATTAATACAACATAAAAACTAAAAAAGTACAAAAATCTAAAAAATACATAAAAACCAATAAAAACACATAAAATAAAAAAATAAAATTTTGAATCAAACGAACCCTTGAACTTCTAAAAAAGAAAGAGTTTAAAAAGAAGTTATATATAGAATACAATCTTATTATTTTTGGATTCTGACTACAAAGTTTCTCCTCCTAAACAATAGCCATGCTCTGCTTAAATAAGAAAAGAGAGGTATAAATAGACAAAAGATGCAATAATGCACCTAACACAATAATACAAGTGACTTACCAGACATAATAATACACATAGAACAATTATTATAATGTGACTGGGACAATAATAATTCTAATAAAGATAAACAGTTATAAACCAATAATAAATATAATGTTCTATAGAGGACAATAATTTTTTAATGAGAAAGAAACATATAGGGATCAATCATCATGCTTTCAAATATGTCCATGAGATGGAGACAAATTCATCTATGGAGGCTTTTCATTTGAACTACATCTAGCTTTTTAAATAAAAAAAGATGCTATTTAAGATTGTTTTTATTAATCTTAAGATAACTAACATTAGAATCTTATGGATCTTGAAAATATGGGAAAGGAATTGACACGATCCTAAAGAATTTAACCTAAAGGCGAGGTCTACAACAACGTCTGGAATATCAAATTCTAACTTCTTTATTTCTCCAAAAGTAAATTATTCTAGATAAGGACCAAGGAAAAGACATGTACTAGGAGGGTCATACTTAAGAAAATGATTCAAATCACAAAGGAACATCTTGAGATTTTTGGCCATTGAAATGAAGTATGCTAGAAATGTATCTGATTGACTGTGTAGATTAAACCTTCATTTGCCAAACTTTAAGGCATATGAATAATAAAGAAGCATTAAGCATTCTAATGTGCTAATAGAACTTCCATGACTTATACTGATCAATAACATATGACAACTACTTTCTCCAATACATCAATGGCAAGTATCATTTAAGAAAAGTCCATATAATAAACTTTTATTATTGCAGTCACAATGACAATGCTAAGTCTATAGATATAGAAGAGCGATCACATAAACATAAAGGGTTGAAAGTACCCATAGATATCCAATTGTTTCATCAAGTAAAGAACCACCTATAAAGTAAACTATCAAATATGGTGTATGGATATTAAAGTAAGAAGGGCGGGGTGGTTGGCCAATTTTCAATAAGAAAAGATAGAGCCAATAAAAAAGACCGATTCTAACAAAGTTATTGATTTTTGTAATTATAGTTGGCTTATTGCCATTAGGAAGAAATGTTTTCTTTAATTTTACAGATCTAAGAAAATAAACCATCGTGAAAATGAAAGGGACCAACTTTGAGGGAGTAATAAATTAAATGCTATTTTGGAGACAAGGGAAATACTCTATAATAGTATTTTAATACCCTTTGATATGGTGAATTATGTACTTATAGCCCAAAAACCAATCTTGTAATGAAATAATTAATTGCTTGACAAAACCTCCTCATTAGGATATAAGATTTTTAGAAACGACATAGTGTCTATCTAAACAGAAAACTGATAAGAGTTGAGATAAAAGCTGAATTTCTTTATTCTCCTTTTTATCGCATGAATATCCTTGTAGATAGCATAGCAGTACTTTTTTTTTATTCTTTAAACTTTCCACTAGCATGTCCATTGGAAAATCATTTGCCATTTATCTTTTTAATTAGTATCATCCCCAATAGTCCTTACTAGTATTTGTTTGTAAGATTTTCCTTCCTTTATCAAGTATCTTTAGTGTGGTGGTTATTAACTAATTTTTTTTAAATGATGAACATCCTTTGTCTGATTTCCATTCCATGATGGAGGATTCTTTTTTAACAACTTTAACAACTGGTCTGTATAATTGGATATATGGGGAATAAAGTTTCTAATGCAATTGATAATATCCCAAAAAAAAAAGATGAATGTTTTTTTTGTAGTAAGGTTTTCATCTAAAAAGTCGAGCATCTCACTAATAATATGTAGCCTAGGTTAAAAATAATCTTCGTGAAACTTCATCCCCAAAAACTCTATTTAGGTCGAGCTAATCTAAATTTTGTGGTCTGAAAGCAGAATGCCATATTTCTTTATAATTTTCACAAATTGTTTCAACAAGACCTTGTGCCCTTCTTGAGTTTTGGAGAATAATAAGATGTCATCAATGTTAAGCAATGCATTTTTTTTTACCTTGTAATAGCCTTTTAAAATAATGATAGGATAATCTTAAGCCTAAAAAGGCATGACTATCCATTGAAATTGTGCATTAAATGCAAAACGTTGTTTTATAACAATATGTTAGATCAATAACTAATTGCCAAAATCTCGCTTTTAGATCAAATTGTAAAAAGGTCTTTGCCTCTTTTAAGAACAACATTTGTTTATTGATTTTTGAAAAAGGAATTTATCATCTTATAATAAGATATTAAGTGGCTTGTATTCAATCGTCAGTCCCTTGTTCCTTCGATTTCTTTCTTCCCTTTTCTTAATATAAAATGCTTGACACAACCGATTAGATTTAGTAGGTTTAATTAACCCACTAAAGAATGGCTCTGATATCACAAGAGTACATACCGCTATTTACACCTCAACCATGTTCAAGAGAAATGACCTTAAGATCTTTTAATCCTTAAACCTTAGGACCAGTAGCCTAACACGTGTAGAGGTTTCCAACCTATATATCCTATGTGAGAATTTAGAGGTATACTAAGAAAACTATAACTTAATCTCTAGTATGCTAGTCGAGACAAACAATGCCTTGTACTTTTTATGGTAAGCAACTCCATGCACTCCTATGGTCTCTAATGATAAAGGGGAAATTATTGATAATGAGAGTGAGTTGGGTAAAATTTATAACTAATCATGAGTGATCCTTCTTCTTTATTTGTTAATTCAAAACCTACCCATTTTTCTTCTACTATTTCTCTCCATCTTCCTTCTTCTATAAAAAGAACTCTTTCCAATAAAATTGAAAACCAAGCTAAAATAACCCATCTTTTAAAGGAAATTAAGATCCATGACCCTAGAATCCCTCTATTAAGTCCCTGTAGCCTCTATTATAGAACCAGATCCTACACAAAGACTAAGATTTAAAAAAATGATCTAAAACGTTAAACTAGATCAAGGTCTTTAAGCTACTTCTATGGAACAATATGTTACTTTAGAATCTCCATTAAAGATTATTCCTTTGTAGCAAGATGAATGTTATTCTCGTCCTACAAAGACTAAGATTTTAGAAAAATGATATAAAGCTTTAAACTAGATCAATGTGGTCTTCAGACCACTTTTATAGAACAATATGTCACTTTAGAATCTCCATCAGAGTTGATTCCTTTTTAGCAAGATGAATGTTATTCCCATCTTCATACAAGAGAAATCTATTTAATTTTGACATTGCATTGCATAAAAAGGTATTTTGACAACTATCTAAATTTCTCTTCTAGATATAACGTATACAAAATACCAAAATGCTCTTATTGGTACTCTCCTTACTACTCTCAACAGTGAGAGTATTATCTTAACTATTGCCCTAGACTTCAGCATAAAGTTGAATGATCTTACCCTTCCCACCAAATTAAAAGTTCATATCCAAATTATTAGGGTAGAACAGGATCCTACAATTATAATGGTCAACCTTCATCACCAGATCATTTATCGATTGTAAAATCATATGTTAGATTTGAATTTTCCTAATTCTACCATAGATTTTATTTAAATGGTAACTAACAAGTCTCATGAAAAGACCACCATTTTTCATATCCCAAGATAAATGTTAACAAAAGAATTGTTAGAACTCATGCCTCTAGAGTGGGTGACCAACTACAAAAAGGAATTTCATACTTCTTACCACCACTTTATCCATACAAAACCATTAGATTTTGAGAAATCTTAAGTATGGAACTATAAAGCTTGTATTTAAAAGACTATAATAAGAGCATACTAATATGCCTAGGAGCTCTGATCAGATCTTAATGATTACTACTACCTTTTCTTATATAGAGAGCAGACGCGATCCCTAATTAATTCAATTCACGTATATGGGACATATTCTTACATCAATCATATAAATGGTCACTTCCTTTGGGACATAGATTTATCCATGCACCATCCTAACTATATATGTTGGGAGGATGATTACACTGATAATGATTACAAAGATAAATTTCAGAAATAAGGACTAAAAAAGGATGGTGACTAACATAAACCTCTAGAAAGTTTCTAAATGATGATGAGGATGATGATAATCAAGACTTTAGACCTTGGATTAGTCTTCAAAATCCAAAACCAAGACTAGAAAGTTTGTATGAATTCTTGAAAATAGTTAGAAAGAAATATTTACTTTTTTCATCCTAATAGGAGCTAGTAATTCCAACCATTTCTTCAAGGACACCAAAACTACTTTTTGCTTGATGATGTAGCTAACTAAGTCCTATGAAGGGAGTTTCCTCCTCTTGAATGGAGCAAAAATTGAGGCAACTAGAATTTTGATTAGATCCTTTTCAGTGTCTTCATAAATAAATTCGCAAGAAAATTATGTATCAATCCCTCTTACTAAAGAGGTCCTAAATTGGTAGCGAAGAATACAGTAGCTTAGAATAAAGTGTTTCAGTGCATAACTCCAAATTAGATAACTTGTCAAAATTAACCCAATAGTTGCATACTAGGAATGATTCAATATCTTTCTAAGTACAACAAATACATTAAAAATTACTCTTTCAAGCTCAACAACATGATTATGATTTGAGAAGATATATTAATGAACATTATTATGGCCAAATTTTTTCAAAAGAACAAAGGCATTAAAGATTCCGGAAGAACTTAGAAAGATTTAATCAAACATGTTAAAAAGACATTCCAAGGATATTTATGGTCCCTATCCTTTAACCTTTCCTACCACTTAGCTAACATATAATTTACTCTCTTATCTTGAAACTTCTAATTATGAGAAGATGTTTAAGATGTTTTATCCTTCATTTTGACAAACTCTTCCAAAAAACCTACAGTTTGCTACTCAACCTTTAAACTTAAAAAAAAAACCAACAGATGTAGCCTCTTTGTTTTTTATTATATCTATTGAATCCTCTCCTACACAATCTTTACAAATTAAAACACCACCTTCTTATCTACCAAAAGAACAACCTTCTTAGATAATGAGAGAAAAAAAAAAGAAGTAATGGGGGACCAAGGGTAAGGGTTTATGGCTACCCTCCAACTAGCCTCTGATAATTCTAATTGTCAAAATTCTATATCTTAAAGTTTTAATAATTCTGGGACAGATCAATTTATAGATCTTACCTAACTTTCCTAGATCTTTATGGATGTTTCTCATTCTTCTCCACAACAAATGAAGTTGAACATGACTCGAAGATACTAAGTTCATGAATGAACCATCTCAACCACAAGGAGCGTCTACTTATAGAACCAATTTAAAACCATGTTTTACTTTTGATGACATCCTTCCAACTAAATGGAGAGATAGTTTACATTAATTTGGAGCCTAAAGAAATCTATAGATGGTAAAGGAAAAAGTTATACTTAAAGAAGTCTTAATAGAGTATGTTTTTAGAATGGCCATAAATGTGAGAGAATGGATTCAAAGTTTAAGAGAATATAAGAGACTCTAAGTAATAAGACTGCTAGATGCTAGTGCTCTTTTGTGAATGATACATAAAGAGTTTATTAAGGACTTCGAACTCATAAATAAACAAAGTCATTAGAAATATTTTAAGATGAAGTGTTTTTTCTTTAGATAGATAAGAACTAAAAAAACACTTTTAAAGAATTTTTAAAAATTATTATATGCTAAACAAATTTAGCGATGTCAATCTTAGATATATATTTATTGCATCTCTTATTGAAGAGTTTCAACCAAAACTCCAAATATTTATACATTCTTTACATCGAGAAATGACAAACATATCTCTCGGTGAAATATATCAACCAAATTTAGCTATTCTTGATAAACTATGTAAGTAACAAAATTTTTTAAAGCTATAATGAAAGATGAACCTCAACTTCAACAAGCTTATAAGAAGCCTCATCTAAAAATTAAATGGAAGGAAAAGGGAGATCACTTTGATTATATAAAAAATGAAATCTTATGTGAAAAGGACGAAATATAAAATTTAGTTAAAACCTTTTGGCAAAAGAAGAAAGAAAACTATTAGATTTAAAAAAAACAGTTTTGGGAGCCAAGAAATATGACAAGTGATATCTTTGTGGTTGTTGTGGTCCATATCTAATTAATTTTAATCCACTTATAATCTAAGACTAGCTAACAACAAGTATGCCTTATCAATAAGTAATATAAAAGAAGAGTAATCGAGTATCGGATTCCATAAAGACTTATTTATAAGTATTAAGTCACACGATGTTTAATTGTCTAGACAACTCAAGTTTTGATTGATAAAAATTGGAAATTAAACAACTAACTAACTACTGTGAATTCAATCTATCATTTTTTTAACTATTAAGATTCTTCCAATGATATAAACTAGCTAAGGTTTCAGAGTTCGATGGGTTAATCACTTACAAGTTAGGTGTGGAATGATATAGGAATACTTTACTCAAGCAAGATATCACTAATGATTATAGAAATACCTTTTCTCTTTTAAACTCAAATTATCTATTTGATCTATAAATAATTTAGAATAAAAGGTAAGAAAAATAAAAAGTCTAATCATAAAGTCTTTAAATTTAGGAATTTTCACAAAAAGACTCTAAATTTTAGTCTATTTTTAGATTTAACTGTGTTACCTAAATAATTTTTTAATAATTAAAATTCATTAATTGTGGATTTCAATTACTTATTTATCTAAATTAGGTAATCAAGCTAAGTTAGATGAATTAATCACTCAATTTAGGTAAAAAAACATCCATACAATTTGTTCATAAATCATTTAATCTCCTAACTTTAGCTAAAATAGCTTACACTTGTATATTTATCAATGAAAAAAAAGATATAATAATCAAAAAGGATATTCATTAAATAAAAAGAAATAATAGATTCAATACAAATATAAAGAAAAAATCACATAAATGCGCCCAAAAATTGATCTATCCTTGATGTTTTCTGGCTCCTCTTAATATTTGGATACTCCAATAAGTCTTATTCGTCAAAACAAATAAGGATGAGAACTAAAGAAAAAGAAACAATGGAAAACAAAACTAAGCTAAACTATGAATTGATAATATGATATATGATATGTTTTTAAGCTATAACAAGTATTTTCTATATCCATCTAAATGGTTGCTATGGTTCTAAATTACGACAGCACGAAAAGGGGATGAAATATTTTTATTGCATAAAAATTACTCTTTCATTTATGAATCAGGGACTACAAAAGTGGCCTAACCGAACTTCAATGATGCCATTGTGAACATGCATTAATCCACTAATATGCAATTTAACTATAATAGCAGTTTCCTTGGAGCATTCAACACCTGATGTTTAGGATTACAGATTGTAACATGCCTGGGAGGAAAAGTGTAAAATTTGTTCAAAAAGTTGCAGGGTTTGAGTCAAGACTATGACACAACCTTTGGACTTGTTATGTGATTTTTTGGCAATAAAATGCTCCCAAAAAACACTCTTTTACTCCTTCCCACTTCCTTATCATCCTTTAAACTCCAAAATCCTCACAAACCTAAAACTTGACAAAAAGAACTCATAATTAACTTAAATATACATTTTTAATAAGTATAAACACTAGATATTGTGTATTAAAACTCATATAAATTACCCTCTAATAGTAGCAGGCCAAGACATTATGCCAAAAGATGTTCAAAGAAAACCAAAAGATATATAAAGATTCTATAATTTATAGAAGCAACGATGCCAATCCAAGAGGATAAGAATATTGAACCTATCTTTAAAGAACGGTCCAATAATAATGAGGAGACTCAATCTGCTTTTCCCATTTATAAATCTAATAAAAAGAGTGATTTCTCTACTAAAGAGGATGATGACGATGATTTTATGTGCATGATGATGGAATCATCTTAAAGATAGAGTATAAGATGTAATCATTCACTCGACCTTACATCAAGATTTAACTTCTATTAACTAAATACAGTAGGCTTATGATAATCATTGACTATATAGAAGTGTCATGGAACCCCACATTATTCCTATGGGAGCTTGGTAGTCTTATAAGGAATATTTTATTGTAGTAGATGGGAAATCCTTTAGTATTATTCTTATTACTAAAAATAAAGTATAAGATTCTTTCTTGATTGCATTGCATGGGCAAGAATTCTTAGAAGTAGTCTTCTAGTCCAAATGTGTTGATTGGAATGGACACCTATTGTTAACCAAATAAGCTGTAAATTTTGGCTCAATAAATCAAACATAAGCAATATTTCTGTGCTTATACAAATGTTTATAATATATTTAAACTACAAGATGTTTTTCTAAAACATGAGGATATTCAAAATCAACTTTTACAGTATTTTCCTAAAAACTATTATTAGTTTGATCATCCTTTATGGTAGAAATTAAAATTCTTTGCTTAACTTTTGTATAAAAGAAATGGAAATATGAACCTAACCAAGACCACTCATCCTAATATGAATCTAGAAGACTTTGCATTAATATAAGAAGAATGTGTTATTTTATTGAAACAAGGCTTGTTATTTTATTGAAACAAGGGTTGATTAAACATGTTAAATCTAACTAGGTGTGTCAAATATTTTACATTAAGAAAAGGGTAGAAAGAAATCGAAAGAAAAAAGATTAGTGATTTATTACAAGCCACTCAATATCTTATTATAAGATGATAAATTCCCTTTGCAAAAAATCAATACACAAATGTTGTTCTTTAAAGATATCCAGATTTTTTTTTCAAATTTTAATAGAAAGGCAAAATTTGACAATAGGACATTGATCCAGTAGATCGTTATAAAATAGGGTTTTACATTCCTGATGCACAGTTTAACAAATAGTCATACCTTTTGGGTTTAAGGTTGTCTTATCAGTATTTCCAAGGGCTATAATGAGGATTTATAAACCTATTATAAAAAAATACATTGATTTATATAAATGATATATTACTATTCTCTAAAGCCCAATGCCATTATGCTTTCAGCCCACAAAAGTTAGATTGGTTTACCCCAAATAGAGTTTTTAGGGATGAAGTTTCATAAAGATTATTACCATCTAAGCCTAAATATTTTTGGTAAGATGCTTAACTTTCCAAATAAAAACCTCACTACTAAACAAATTCAACATTTTTTTGGGCATTATCAATTATATCAGAGACTTTATTCTCTATGTGTCTAATTATAAAAATAAATTGTCAAAACTATTAAAAAAGAATCCTCCATTATGGAGTGTAAATAAAATAAAGGTTTTTCAATATTTAAAAAAATTAGTTAACATACGCTACCAATAAAAATACTTGATAAAGAAATGAGAATCTTATAAATAGATGCTAGTGAAGACTATTGAGGAGTGGTACCAATTGAAGAGATAGATGGTAATTAATTTTACTATGGACATATTAGTGAACAGTTTAAAGAATAAAAAAGAAATTACCATGCTATTTACAAGAAGATTCTTGTGATAAAAAAGGAATTGAGAAATTCAGTTTCATCTTAAGCCTTCTTAATTTACTACAGAGGTTGACGATAGATCTTTTTCAAAAATATTAGGCCCTAACAAGAAGATTTTGTAAAATAATCAATTGCTTCATTAGAATGATTGGTTTTCTTACTATAAATTCATAATTCACCACATCAATGGGCTTTAAAATATTATTAAAAACTATCTTTCTCATTCCTATAAGAACATTCAACTTATCAATTCCTTAAGGTCGATCCCTTTCATTCTCACAATGACTAATCTTCATGGAATTGCAAAAATTAAGAAAACATCTCCTCCTTCTAGCAAAAAGCCACCATAATTATAGAAAACAATAACTTGGACAGAACTAGCCTTTTCTATTGGCTCCACCTTTCTTATAATAAATTGATTACCTATTGTCCTTCTTACTTTAATATCCATATAACATATTTAACTGTTTTCTTTATATATGGTTTTCTACCTTATGAAGCAATATGGCATCTATGAGAACTTTTAACCCTTTATGCCTATGAAATCACTATTCTACCTTATGTTTATTACTATGTGATCTCAGTAATGAAAGTTCTACCTTGTGAACTTTCCTCTAATGGTAATCACCATTAATGCATTGGAGAAAGCAACCGTCACAAGTTATTGATTAGTATGAGTTATGATAAGTTTCATTAACATAGTAGAATACTCAATGCTTCTTTATTATTTAAAAATCTACAATTTGAAAAATTATAGATTAATTTACATAGTTAATCAACACATTTCTAATATACTTCATTTAAACGACCAAAATATAGAGTCAATGTTATGAAGAGTCTTAGAATGTTTCTTTGTAATTTGAATAATTTTCCTAAATATGACCCTCTTATTATATGCACTTCTCTTAGTCCTTATCTAGGAGAATTTGTTTTAGGAGAACTAAAGATACCATAATTTGATATTATAGACACTGATGAGGACTATACCTTGGGCTTAAATTCTGCAGGACCATCTCAACCCCTAGTCCCATATTTTCAAGGTTCACAAGATCTTAATGACAGTAATTTTAAGATAAACAAAGAGAATCTTAAACAGTTTCTTTTAGGATTAAAAAATTTAAATGACAATTTCAACGATGAATCACTATAGATGAATTTGTCTTCATCCTATGAACTTATTTAGAAGTGTAATGATTGATTTGCAACTATCTATATTTCGTCAAAAACATTATTGTGCTCTATGGGACATTCTATTTATTATTAGTTAATTGTTTGTCTTTGTTACCTGTATTGTTGTCCCAATCATATTATTATATGTAACCATTATATTAAATGGGATGTGCGAAGATGAGGTGTCTATAATAAATATACTGCATGTATTATTATGTCTAATAAGTGACATGTAATATTGTGTTAGGTGCATTATTTCATCTTTGTTCCATTTGTATCTCCCTTTACTTATTTAAATAGAGCATGGCTATTGTTTAGGAATAGGAACCTTATATACAAAATGTAAAAATAATAAGAGTATATTTTATACATGGCTTCTTTCTAAACTCTTTCTCTCCCAAAAGTTTAAGACTTTAATAATTTGACCTCTATCACATAGGAATACGAGTATATTTTGGACTTGTTTCCAGAGAATCCGATGTATTAAAAAGTATCGGATCAAACAATCCTATTTGATTTTAAAGGTGTAATGGTGAATTGGATAGTTTATATTGTTAAGAGAGGCTTTAAAAGTTTAACGCTTATTAAGAGTTAAAGGCCTTGTTTAACTCAACTAGCTTACTTGAGATTAAGCTACAATTTTCTTAATATACTTATAAACTCTCACATGGAGAGCATAGACTATTATTCCTAAGGTTCGGAGATTGGAAGATTTTAAAATAGTTTTCTTAAATGTGATTGCGGTGTAAACAATGTCATGTACTATTGTAAATTAGTTATATTAAAATATAATAATGTTTACTTTTTAGTTATCTAATTATACGTAATTAAGATTTTATCATATTCATCATTTTTTAATAATACACTTACTAATTTAGTATGACTAAATTTATTTTTACTTAATAATATTAGTAAACAATATGATTAAATGTTAACTTTTATTTATTATCCATATTCTATATTTTTTATTTTTTATTTTTATAAATAAAATTATAAAAACAATTAGTTTACTAATTTATCATAATTGTATTGCATTATTTTATATAAAATATATAATGTTTAACATATATTAATTTATTTTCATCAATAATCAATAATATGTTGTTTGTAATATTTCACTAAAAAACTTATACTATATTATTTATCATAATATATTAAAAATATTTTTTGAAAAGCACTAGTTTAATGTATTAACTAGTTTTAACTGATTGTGAATTAAATTTTTCATTAAATTTGTGTTATGTAATACTAGTAATTAATAACATAACGAGGTTATGGCTTTATGTATAATTATTTTTCATAAATGTTCATATGTTTCACAATTTAATATATTTTATTAATTATTATATTTATTAGATTAATATGAAAGAAAGTTTTCTTTCATTAAAATTTTATTTATTATATAAACTAATAACTAACATTATCAAAATTGTTATCTTTCATTATAAAATTTGATTATTTAATTTTATTGTTAATTAATTTAATTTATCATATCATATTGACTTCCTAACCTTAATGCCAGTTATGATAAAATTTTTATTAGCCTGTTAGAGTTAATATTAATGCTAATTAATTTTTCTTGTCATATAGATATAATAGATTTAGTGCCATTATTAATTTTTTTTATCTCATCTACCTGCTAAGCTCACTACTAGTATTAAATAATTATTGCTATTAATCAATTATCTATGATCTCTAGTTTTGTGTAAATATTTAAAATAAAGTACTTTTGGTTAATATTTTTTACCTTTTTTCTTTATAACTGAACAAGTTTTTAAAAATTTTTTATATTGTATTATTATGTGGCGGCTTACTTGTCTTTTTTATTTTCTTTGCAATGAAACATAAACAACCAAGTATTTATTAGTTTTAGTAAAAAATTACAAGGCTTTTTTTTTGTCTAATTTGTTTAATTAGCATTATTTCATTTAAGTTAATCTCTTAGCAAAAATATTAATCATAAACATGAAAAAGGATGATAACTTTGACTTTTCAATTTTATATATGATTACTGGATTAAAAAAAATCAAATTTTTATGATTTTATCAACTTTACCAAATTTTTTATGTATTTCAAAATTCTCATAAGAAGCATTTATGCTTATTCAAAATTCTTTCAAACCTTGTCATTAACTTTATTAGCCAAAAGTGATGGTAAATCACATGCAAGACAAAATTTTTCTACATCAACAACCACGCCATATGATCTTATTGAAAGTTAGCAAACCAAAAAGTTACTGTGTAAAATTTGTTAATTTATATATTATTATTTATATTAGAACTATAATAATGTTCAATATATATATCCCCTTTATCCGTCTCTAGCTTGGTCTGAGGGTTGTCCTTAGTTACCTCCCTTGCCATTGCACAAGCCTCTCGATTGTGCTTACCATCGTCTTCCTCTAGATTCGAGTAAGAAGCAGCTGGTTTAAGGGTTGTCCTTAGCTCCTCCAGCACCAAGGAGAAACATGGCATACATAAAGTTATTTTCACAAGTAACATTGTGCTACTGAATTAATGGGTTGATTTTGATTTTTTTTTAATCTCGCCAGTCGAGGGGATAAATAAAATTTTTTAATTGGCTAGAAAGATCAGTAGATGGGGAATTTTGTTAACAAATTTTGCAAATAGGTTCATTGATGTAGTTATTTGCATTTGCTTACTATCATCTTCCTTCAGATCTGACCAATGGTCAACTCACCTTCGACTGCAAAAAATTTCCCTGCACCTCCATGAGTGACGCCTGCACCAACGACAAACAATAGATACGTGAAGTCTTAACACAGGTAAGGTGTTGTTATCGAATTAATGAGTTCTGGGTTGAGTTTTTTTAGATCTCGTTAGTTAAGGGCATAAAGCATTTTTTGTCTATAAAGGTTAGTAGATGGGGGATTTTGTTAATGGATTTTTCAAATAGTTTCATTGATGTTGTTATTTGTTTAGGATTTAAACAGGAAGGTTGGATTTAACATGCAGTAAAGTTAAATGCCATGTTTGATTTGATTCAAGTGCATTAAAGGCAGTAGGAAGAGAAGTTAGTGTATTACAATTTTTCATTTGTGTGTTTTGATTTCTATGGTTGAATATTAGCACGGTTTGGAAATGATACTTCCATTGTTTTGTTTGTTTTCAATGTTTTGCCATTTCCAGTGCCAGTTTTACAACTACTTTTGGAAGTGTGAGTTGTTGAAACTTTGCATAAATGCATTGATGCTATTTGGATTCTTAGCTCTGTTATCATATGCTGGAACACATTGTTATGGCTTATATATATGCTGTAATTTGCTAGAACATAGACAGTGATATGTTGGAATATAATAAGATGATAGCATATGATTGTGTATGAATTTCTTAATCACTTGCATTTACATCTAAAATGTATGGTAGTGGTTCAATTGTGCTAAGACTGACCTCTTTACTGCTAGTTTAGAGATTAGTTAGTTGTAGTAGTTGTGAAAAATGTGTATTATTGGTCATATTGTTATCATAATTTATTATTTTCGGTAAAGGCATGTGTTAGCTGTGTTTTGTTAATTGCTTGCACATATTTTGTATAGATGGAAGATCATAGCAATTTCAATAATTCCAATGATTGCGTTGAGATAAGTGATAAGGATGGGGTGTGGAACTAGCAAATAGAGTTATATTTGATTAAACTAATGGTGGAAGAAGTTAAAAAGGGTAACAGAACGACCACAACTTTTTCTAAAAGTGGTTGGTAAAACATCAAGGCTGGTTTAAAGATGAAATATGGGAAGGATTATTCCTAAATATAGCTAAAGAATAAGTACAATGGTCTAAAGGCACAAATGTAAAATTTCAAGAATCTAATCGGAGGAACTGATTATCTTTAACGACATTCTTATTAATCATTGTGATTTTTATGTAACTTGATGTATATTTGACTTCATAAAACTATGTAACTTATTGTATATGTATTTCATAATGTATTTCTCAATTATACATATTTTATTTATTTCATCTTTATTACTATTAATTATTTTTTAAAATAAACCTAAATATACTATATTTGACTATACAATGTTATGAAAAAATTTCAATTCTACATATTTTATTAGACAGTCTTCATAATAATTTCATTTTTTTAAAAACAAATTTAGACATTATTGGGTTTACTATAAATGTTAAAAACATTCTATTGCAATCATAAATATTTAAAAATCTGAATATATTTTCTTTACTATATAATTTTAGACAGATTTCAATGAATAAATGTTTATTTATTCCATCTTAATCATTATTTAGGGTTTTATTAATATAAAAAAATTGAAATATTTTTTATTTACTATAAAATGTTGACAAAACATAAATTCCAATTTTTATTATTTATTTTATATGTTATTAATGAAATATAAATTAAATATTTTATGTATATTGGAAAAACTATGTTCTTATATAAATTAATTTTAAAATATATTAAAATATATTATAACTCTGTTTACAACTGAAAATAATACAAATCATAACATAATAATAAAACCAGCTACTACAAATAAAAATAACAACCAAAAACAGCAACCAAACATAACAACTAAACATAAAAACCAAAAACCACAACCAACAACAAACAACCAAAAACCAAAAACAAAAGTTGAACTAAACGATTCCTTAGTTATCATGTAATAATATCAACAAATAAAATGATTAAATATTCATTTTTGTTTATAATAATGTTTTTCAAGATTTAAAATCATTTTTAATGATTAATATTATAAATTAAAATTAAAATTAAAATTATTAAATTATCATATTAACATATCATTATTATCATTATTAATTATTAACAATTAATAACATATTTGTTTATCATATTTTACTAATAACTAATAAAATATTATTCATTGTTTTTATAAAAGTTTATGATATGTTAACTAGTTTAAATTAAATGTGAATTAAGTCTTTCATTATTATATAACACTAATGATAAATAAGATGATCGAATTTCCTTTTTATGGATTGTTAATTTTTCATAATTAAATATTAATTTTTTCATATTTAGATATTAATTGACTAATTTTTACTAATAATAAATAAAATTGTATTACTATATCTATTTATCATACTTATATATTATTAATTATATTAAAAATAATAATATTTAACATATAATTTTCATTTATTTTAATAATTATTAGTCATATCAATTTAATATACTTTATTAAAAACTATAGTTAACATATTATTATGATAATAAGTTCTTTTTCATTAAAATTTATTTATTTATTTATTAATATTAATAAATAACATTATCAAAAAATATTATTATTTCATATTTTAAAATAACAAATAATTAATGCAAAAATCTTATTATCTTGTTGGTTCATCATATTTAAGTATTATGTCATATTAATATATTTTATCAATAATTAACAATATTGATTAATTTTATATGATAGTAAATTGTGTGTGTCTTTAAATTTTGAAAATAATATTAATAGATAAAATGATCAATTTCATATATTTTGTTATAATTGTTGTTTTTTATAGTGATTTTCCACTTCTTTATCCTATTTTGAGTTTTTATAAGACTTTTAATGGGATAATCTATATCTTCTTCAAAAGAATAACTTATATTTTTCTCTTCAGCATATATCTCAAACTAAGCAAAGAATAATAAATGAACTTTATGGAGATTTATAAACTTATAATATTCTTCCTAAATCCATGTCTTTTGCTCTAAGAAATTTTCAAAAAACCATGTTCTTTTTTCTTCATTTTTTGATAAGTAAAAATCTTTATGTAAACAGCATTTATTAATCACAAATTCTCTTTTTAAGACAAACATTTTTAGTGATTGAGGAAAAACCTAGGGAACATTGAAGGATTTTGGTCATCTTTACCCTATTGGGTCTTATATATAGTTTATGGAATATTTTTACTATAATCAACTCCTTGAAAGCTAGAACTTGGAATGTCATAACCTCTTTATAATTTCTATAACAGAAAGGATTCTAAAGACTCTAACTAGATCTGTGGTGGAGGTTGAGGCTTTATCATATAAACTTTAGCTTGTGGATTTTTTTTAATCTAATGACAACTTTACTTTACTATTATAAAATTGTTTTACCTATGGAATTTAGGTGTTTAGATTTGGAGGATTAACTGAAGTAGGCTCCACCACTCCTTTAAGAATCCATTCATCATAAAAATTATTATTTTTCGACTTTATAATTTTAGAAATAACTATTTTAGACTTTAATGGATCAATTTGCAAATAGAGTATCTATCCTTTTTGGCTTTTTGCGGTTAAGACTTCACTAAAAAAAGTAGTGACCATGGCTTTTGTAATGAATCTTGTAAATAATGGCTATAAGAATTGATCCAACGCTCATCTTATGGTTATGAGTGTTGAAAATATCTTTATTACTAATGTTTTAGTTTTTGTGTATTTAAAAAGATAGGTTAATGTAAAATATGCATTATGCATACATGTTGAAACCTAAAGAGTTGACGTTTCAAATGAAGAAAATAAAAAGAAAGAATTGGAATAAAGATTGCGAACGAAGATCAAGTCAAGAATGAAGATCAAGAGAATAAGAAGAAAATTCAATAGGTTTAGAATTATGTTTTTAGTTGTAAGTTTGTTTTGATCTTTACTAATACTTTAAATTGCTCACATTTGCATATCACATTTGCATGAGTATTTACATTTAGGAAGTTGGTCTAAGTCTCATAATTTAGTTGAATTTGATTATGGTATGCAAATATTAAGAATTGATTTAGAATGTCATGTTAGTGTTAAGTTGCATAATTAAATGGAAATTGTGTGGTTTATTTTAAAGTATTCATCTTAATGAGTCAAAGTATTTTATCGATTTATTAAAGTTGTTGGAGTTTGTTCATATGTATTTGAATATGTTTGAGGCAAGTTCAATATGTGTATGAATTGATTTTGAATTGGTAATACCAAATGTTTCAAAGTTCGGCTAAATTGGTCATAAACCAAGACAATTTATAATTTTGATCTTAATTTTGATATCTTGGTATTTAAATTCACTTAAGAGATGATTTGTTAATTGCTTGAATTAAATTAGTATTAAAAGAAAATTTTTAAACTAAGTTTTTGATGGTTTTTAAGCTTTTGTAGCATTACAAGTTGAATAATAACTTATAAAGGTCAACCAATGTCTATTTCATAAGGCAATCAATTGAGCAGTATAAGCAATCGATCATTGGTCAACTGATGCACTTAATTGATTAGCCGATGTAGCATTTAATCAGCCAATGATACTTTTCATATTCTATAAACTCATTGATATCTCTTCTTCAATGGCTAGAAAATCCATCTAACATCTCTTTTAGCTTTAGAATAAAATATCTAACTATTCTAATTTGTTGGTTTTTATCTGAATGCATTTTTTGATTAAGTTTTGAGTTTATAAAGTGTTATACACAAAGCTGTCAAGTGTTCTTAATTCTTCATCTTTAATCTTCATTTTTTTAGTTTCAAACATGATTTTTGTGTTTCCAATCCATTATATTCTATTTCTTTAAGCTTTCAAGCAGTTTATCGATCATATTTTACAATTTTGAAAGCATAAGAACCCTTAATTTATTAAGCTTAAAATGAAAAACCTTCGAATGTGTAATTTGGTTACTTTAAAGGATTTTTCATATTTGTTAGGTTGATTAATCTTACATAGGTTCCTCTTTTCCTTGAAAAATACTAGTTAAAGGTTCCCTTTTACCTTCTATAAAGAAGATTTGAGTTTTTTTTAATTGTTTGAATAAGAGTTAGGACTGGTTTATGTGTTACATGAGCATTGGTGTTATGCCTAATGAGGGAGGTGTCAAGATACGAATTGGGATTCTCTACTTGGTCAAAGACAGAACGTGGATATTGGTCCACTGGATTTTTATTTCCAGCGAGTGTACGAAAAAAGTTTAATTACAACATAACAGCATTGGCTAAGGCCCATTGGGTGGAATATGGACATGAATTTGCTTGATCTGAGTGAGGATTATGCATCTATTGACAGCAAGGACTTAAGAAGGGTACTCTGTTCTTGAATTTTAGAGAAAGGAATAAGCTATTTGGGTTTAAAAGTCTAAAATTTTGTTATGAAGTAACCACGCGAGAGCCCAACTAATACACCATACCATACGTACAACTAGTACTGAATTGAGTATGCTCTATAAAGTTAAACGATATCATATCCCATGGTTCTTATGCTTATAAATTAGGTTGTAGTTACTAGATTCAGTGGTCATGGCTTCATTTTATCAAAGGGGGAATTAATAGCCATGATCGGGGCAACGACTAAGTTCTTTTCTACGAAACCAAAGCCGAAAATGAAACTGATAGAGTTAAGAGCACCGTCGAAGCATATGCAAACTATAATAAGGGCAATCTTCGACATTTTTAAGGATTATAGTCCTATAAGTTTCAAATATCTAGGAAAATGTCTAAGTAATTACTAGAATTCAGAGTATAAAGAAGCAATGCATCTCCCATTTTTAATGTATTTTCATCTTCTCTATAATGATATTTGAAAATTGATTTAGTGTTTATTTTTGTGTAGTAGAAAGTGGGACTGAGAGGGTTGAAGGGCAAAAGGCATATAAAGATAATGATGAGATAGATGAGAGAAAGGTTGAAGATTAAGTTAATTTGTAACCAGATTGGTCCTTACAAGTAATTCTTGTATATAACTTGGTTCTGCAAGTCCTTTATTGGGCCATCATCCATAACAACATTAGATAAAAAATTCTTTCATTATTCTCAATTTTATTTTTTTATTTCCATCTGTAATTTACAGGTGTCTCATAAGTGGCATATCTCTGTGTTGAGGTATGGGACACATTAGCAAGCTTAACGGAGTCACTGACAGTTGGCTAATTTTATAGCATATTGAAAGTTGTTGCATTTGATTGCCAACATTTTTTTGTTTTGGTTAGCATTACAAATTTGAACAAAATTCATGATTTTTTAATAATTTGCCCTTGATTTATTTGGCATAAGGATAGGCATAATATATAGAATGAATATGGTTTAGAGATTTTATATAATTGTAATTGATTTAGGTTACTTGAGTCATTAGTTTAGAAATGAAGTTTTTAAATACTTAATTCACCGCACTCTTAGGTATCATAGGGTTTACAATGAGTCTTTATTTGCAATGTAAAAAACTCTAATACATTTTTATTTATAAAAGGAAATGATCAAGTTATGGTAGTTTTATATAATGATGGGGTTATTACATGGACTAAGACTTTATGGCATTCAAGAAGGAATTGTGAAAGTCATAAAACCTAAGATCTATCAAACATATCGGTATGGACATGTTTAAACCTTTTTTATGAGATAATTTATTCATTTTGGACCAATCTTATGTGGATGTAGTCATAGCTTTTTCTTTATGCTTTTTGAAACTTTGAGGGAATAATAAATGAATGGTTTCAAATGGTTCGGTTATAAGGATGTCCCTCTTTTCTGTCTTTGTTATATGTATAATATGACTTTTGAAATAATTTAAACTTTAAATGTTGATAAACTTAATATTTTTAGAACTTTAGGAATTTTCCTATTGTCAATTGATTTTTCTAAGGTCTCTACAATTATTTCCTCATTATTGATGATCTTACCATTATCGTTTGGACCAAAACTGGAAATACTAGATACAGATTTAGATCTCATAAAGAAATCCATCTTTTAAGATACTTTTTCCTCTCCCTAGTTATGAATGAGCTAAACTAATGGACTTACGACCTCTTTTAGATCTTACAATTGGGACCACTCACTCTCAATAGGTTAAAGAAACTAGCTACCTTAATCAACAAACTATAATACTCAATCCTCACCCTTTCTAGAAGAAACTTGGCTCTGATACTACAACTGGGAGCTTGGACATAGAGAGAACAACTAAGAGGGAAGACGGACCTAAAAGTAGAAACTATAAATAAATCTATCAATAGTAGCAATGGATTCACAAAATCTTTAAAGAATGGTTTAATAATAGGTTTCAAAATTTTAAATATTTCTTTAAAGTTTAAATTATAGCTTTAAACGTTTTCTCACAAGGTAAATACCTATTAAGGATAAATACCTTTAAAGATTTAAATAGCTATTAGGGACGGGACCTTGTTAACCTTTAATCCATGCTTTAGATCTTTATATTATTGTTGGCTTAACCTAATTTTGAGTTACATTGTATAAATTTTTCGTTAATCTTTTCAAAAACCTTTATTGAATAATCTTTAATATTTATTACCTAATTATTTTATTTCTTTCTTTTGAATATAATTCCAAATCATAATATAATATAAGCACGAAAAATATCAAATGGGAAGCATAAAATCAAATAGCAAATATGGAAAGTAAATAACTTTAAAGTAAAAGTTAGTATGGGCGAAATTTTAATTAGTTTACTAGCAGTATAAGCAGCTAGTCGTTAGCTTATTAGTAGTAAAAATAAAGCAATAACTCAAAATGGTGATATAACCAGGTTAATGAGAATCAAATATCAAATATTCAAATATTAATAATACACAAACGGGAAGAGAATAAGAAAGATACCTTACCTTAGATCATTAAATGTCTTTAATGTGTCAAATTTTTTGATCAAATACTAAAATGGGAAAAGATAAACGCAAAGGCTTTAATACAATAAATACCTAAAAAGGAAGGTTTGTGAAAGCTTGATAAGGTTATAGGGATGTGGCTTATGGCTTTAGTGAGGTAAATATGGCTTTAGGACAATAAGGTTTAAGTGGATAAAGGTTTAAGATGACAATGGAAGAAGGATTAGATTTTAGAACTTTATGGGTATAATTTAGCTATACCTTAAAGGTAGGAGGGTTTGAGAGTTGGAGGAGGAAGGAAAAAGATTTTAGGGATGAGGGCTTTTTGGAGAGTTAAATAAGGAAGGAAGAAGATTTCTTGAGCAGAAAGTCACATAGTAGTGTCGCTCAGATTCAGGTATCAAGACTCTCTAGTCTGGTTTAATTAAGGGCTTTGAATGTGTAATTGAATGTGGGCCAGAGTGAATTTTAATGGCTACTTTGAAGCTTAGACCAATGTTACATGAGAGGATTGGTAAGGCTCAGGACAAAGATCTAGAGTTAGTGAAGATGATTGATAAGCTACAATAGGATCCCAGTTCTAACTTTGAGTTGAGGGATGGTATACTGTATATAAGACACAGGATATGTGTGCCTGATATGGATGATCTGAGGAGAGAGATTTTAGAGGAGGCTCACACTACAACCTATGCCATGCATCCTGGTACTATAAAGATGTACATTGAGCTGAAAAAACACTTTTGGTGGCCAATGCTGAAAAAGCAGGTGGCAGAATATGTAGCTAAGTGTTTGACATGCCAATAGCTAAAGGCTGAGCATCAGGCTCTGGTAGGGAAATTGTAGTCATTGCTCATTCCGGAGTGGAAATGGGAGAGGATTACTATAGATTTCATCATGGACTTACCGAGGACCCCAAGGCAGCATGATGCTATTTGGGTCATTGTGGATAGACTGACAAAGTTGGCCCATTTCCTACCCATAAGATAAAGTAGTACACTCGATCAATTGGCCCGAAGATATGTAAGAAGTAGTTAGTTTTCATGGTGTCCTAGTGTTTATTGTGTC